>CP049713.1:10197540-10305142 GCA_004148225.2 Heterodera glycines | reverse complement strand
ATTCCGTCCTGCTTGATACGAAAAGATAGCCTAAAGATTACTCTATTGTTCTGCTAAATTTCAAAAAATTTTATTGCATTTCAAGAAAGCTAGGTCAAAATTGTTGAGTCAAAATTTTTTTAGTCACAACTTTTTGTAAATTTTTACTAATTTTTTGAAAATTTCATAAGTAGTAGAGGATGCTTCGAGCTGTCGCTAAATACTTAATTTTATTAATTAGACTAAGCTTAAGCTAAGTTATGATTAATTACTTGGAAAATAAAATTAAAATAATAATTAAATTTAATTATTACAAACACCCATATTTTTGTCGCTTCGGCTCACCACGGCCATAATATTACAATTCGCAAATCACTTTTTTCTCCACCCATTTTTTTCTGTGGGACAGTTCGGACGGGAAAAATGTTTCAATGAATCAAAAAAATGCGACCTTTTACGATGTTTCTCAGCCATTACACTCTTCTTCTATTCGTAACTCCCAGGGCCTAGCAAAAAATGGAAAATGCTGAAAATTCCATTTTTTGGTGATTTTCCGAGACAAATTACGAAAAATTTATTTAAATGGTACACCGATTTAAAAATTTACCAAATTTTCCTTTAAAGGGGTTGGACTTGGCCCCAGCCTGTCCCTTTGGCTCATCGATTTGCGCCAGTTTTCTGAGGGTCGGCCTTCGAATTTTTCGCGAAATTCTGCTCCAAGGCGCACAAATCATAAAAAAACATAGGCTCACCATCGAAAAACATGGCACTCTGTTAAAGCGGCTCAACAACGCTTCAAAAAGTCTTACAAAATTTGCATAAAAGCGAATTTTGCCTTTAGCCGAGGGGGCGGCGACGGATTCATTGCCCTCGGCGGCGGTGCGAGGGGCACCAGCGACCACCGCCACCCTCCCACCCTTTGCCCCCCGCCTCCGCCCTCCCGGCCCATTTTCCCCATAAAACCCCCGGGCGCCGCTAATGTTTGCCTTCCCCCTCCCCCAAGCATTTTGCTCATCTCCTCTCGTCTTCATCATCATCATCTTCATCATCGTCTCGTCGTCAAAGCATCCACCCCACTTACCCCTCCCCCACCCCCTCCCCCCCGCCCATTCACTTTTCTGTCTCGTCTCCCCCCCCCCCCTCTCCCGCCTCATTTCGTCTCTAATGAGTGCGGGCGCGGCACTCCCGGCCCCGGCCAATTCCCAACAAGAAATGACAAGAGTGGAGGGGAAAGCTTAAGACGAAGTGCTACTAGCTAGGCTCGTCGATAAACTCACCCCCCCCCCCCTTCACTCTCGAGTTTTTCTGTTCCGCGCGCAATTGGGCAGGCAGCACACATTTTGGCGCATTGCCCCATGGCACAAATTTAAAATAAAAACCCCAAAAAACGGAATGCCAACGGAGTGAAATTTTCCCAATTTTTTTTAATTCTTAGGCCGCCTAAAATAGCTTTGGCAACATCGGAAATGAGCTGTATCCATGGGGACATTAGCAGAAGAAGACCTAATCAGCAGCAGAGGGCCAAGGGACAACAGCAGCCTTTCTCCCTCCTAATTAAATTGGAAAAAATCAAAAAACAAAATCCTTATTAAAATTATTTTAAAAATTTGTTGGCATCCGGGGTACCGCGCGACCGCGGCAATTTTTTAACCGCGATGCGCGACAGCCGTGATTTTTCTGTCCGTGCTCTCCACCCACCTCTGGCGGACATCATCCTATTGCCCCTAAGGGATGGATGGATATATTTTTTGGAAATGGCACATTTAAACATTATAAAAAATTTTTAAACAAATTTAATTCGTACAAATCCGACCACCTTTTATCCACTCTCGGCCCCCCTCTCACGTCCCCGGCGGATGTTTTATTTGGTGGTCGAGAGTGAATTTGACGCCGTCTTTGCTAACCGCACCATTTTTCTTCCCTCTCCCTGTCTCGTCATCCCATCCCCCGGCCCGGCCGGCCGCTTTTCCTCTAAGCAAATGCTGCTTCTCCGTCGATGCTTGCGCCTGCTGCCCTCCCCTCCCCCCCCCCCCTTCAATTTATTGACACGAAAAACTGTCATTTGAGGCCCGAGAAAGCGGTCGCTGGCATTAGTGGCCATGTCCCTCTTCTTTTGCTGCTGCTTGAGCAGTTTTCCTCATCCTATTACAACTCTTGGCCCATGTTTTCTCTCTTCTTTCTCTATCTATCTCTCTGTCTCCTTTATCACCCTCGCCTCGCCTCTCTCTCTCTCTCTGCCCTTTTCTCTCTCCTCTTTTCTTTCCCCCCTCTCTCTCTCACCTTTTCTCTCTCCTCTTTTCTCTCCCCCCCTCTCTCTCTGCCCTTTTCTCTCTCCTCTTTTCTCTCCCCCCCTCTCTCTCTGCCCTTTTCTCTCTCCTCTTTTCTCTCCCCCCCTCTCTCTCTGCCCTTTTCTCTCTCCTCTTTTCTCTCCCCCCCTCTCTCTCTGCCCTTTTCTCTCTCCTCTTTTCTTTCCCCCCTCTCTCTCTCACTCTTTTCTCTCTCTCTCCATCCAATTTCCTTCCCGCTTTTTCAATGCTTTAACATGCGCTTTTCCTTCCCCGAGAAATCCTTTGAATTCCTCGCCACCATTCCATTTGGCGGCCCTTTTGAATGTACTATTTTGTCGTAAATTTATTTAAAAATGTAAAATATAATTTCTACAAAAATGTATTGGTTTAATTTTCAATTGTCTTTTATATACCGTATATCGTTCCTTTTGCTCTTCATCTGTACATACTACTTTATTCTGTCTGTATATTAAATAGGCGTTAGAACTAATAACAGACGCGCACTTTTGGCTAATGGAAAAGGCAATTAACGAGTGGGTGATTCACCCGTGTCAGTGCTAATGTGTGGCGTTTTGCCCATTCGTCACGTGGAATATTGTGTAGTGTTGGCATTTTGTTTGTCTTCCCAAAAACTTGCTATACTGTAAATGCGTGCGCAACCCATCAATCCATCATATACACTTATGTTCTAATGCTTTTTTTCTCCTAAATTTGCCACCCACTTTCTCTATCTCTCTCACTTCCGTTCACTCTCTCTCTCTCTCCTTCTCTCTCTCTCTCCCCCCCCCTTTCCCTTCCGCTCTCTCTCTCTCTCACTCTCTATCCTTTTTTCTCCCTCCCCCCTTCTCTTCTCTCTTTATCTCTCCCTTTCTCTTCCGCTCTCTCACTCTCTATCCTTTTCTCCTCCCCCTTCTCTTCTCTCTTTATCTCTCCCTTTCTCTTCCGCTCTCTCACTCTCTATCCTTTTTTCTCCTCCCCCCTTCTCTTCTCTCTTTATCTCTCCCTTTCTCTTCCGCTCTCCCTCTCTCTTCACTCTTCCCCCTGTCCTTTCCTCTCTCTTTTATTTCTCGTTTTTTTTCTGCTATTTCTTTTATTTCCCTTTTCGCCTCTTTTTTTTTTTTTTGCTTTGCCTGCGGGGGGAATCAATTTTCTCTAGCCCCTCCTTTTTGTTCCATTCGTTCAAACATTTAATGATACAGTAAGCCATGGAAAGTCATAGAATCACTCAACTCACATCAGTCAGTCAGTCTCTCATACAACAAAATTGGCCAATGATGAAAAGATTTGCTGTGACCAAATTTTCTTACAAAATTTTTCAAAAAATAAATAAAATTTTAAAAATTTTAAATTCATTTTGGGTAGAAAAAATTCTTTAAATATTTTTATTTATGATTTTTGTCAGATTTATTCTTTTGCTTGTTTTGCAACTGTTAATCCCCCAACTGTTCGGATGATGTGAGTGCCAACGAATCCCTCCTCTGATTTTCCATTTTCCCCCACAAATTCGGCACGCCGTCCGTTTTTCCCGGCATGGACAACGAAGTCGGGAAAAATTTTAAAATTTCCATTCTCAATTTTTTGTAAATTTTTACAGTTTTCTTCGCTGGAAGAAATTTTCGCCCAATTTTTCCCGGGCCAACAATGCTCCGCCGCCGGCAGCAGCAATTGGCGTTGGGACAGAAATTTGGCAGAAAATGTAAATGGAAAATAAATGAAAATGCCCTCGTGTTACGATAACAGTAGCCAATGCACTCGTGTTACCGTAGTATCCAACGACAAATTGAGGGGGTACGGTAACAAACTGAAAAATTGCCCAATTTTTCAGTTGCTTCTGGAGAAGACTGTTCGCTTCAAAGAGGATGGCTTCTGTGTGCAGTTTCACCCACTTTTTTCTTATGGGTATTTTTGCCGGGGTTTTTTTTTTCCCGACATTTTCTTAAAAAATATTTTTAAGTACGGCCGCGGTTTGGGGCGAATGCGCACTGGACGAATTGGTACGGGCCTATTGGGAGGTGGCGGTGGACGAAATGTACGGCTCGTCAATGATGTTCGGTAGGGTGATGACGGCGCATTTTGACGGCACCAAAATTGAATAAGAAGGATTACTTTTGGCATCGAAATAATTTTTGACGGTTTTTCCTTCCCGGAAGCAGATTTTTCAGAATTGGAATAGTAGAAAAATGATTTCATAGAAGTCGGGATTGAAATTAAAGTCAAAGAAGCGAGATCGGAACAAAAAAAAACAACAACAAATTTTTCGGCACAACAGCTGAGAAAGGCCACAAAAACCCGGCACTTTCTTTGGGAGGTCGAAACTTTCAACCCAAAAAACCGATTTGAAATTTAATTGATTGATCGGATCCATCAAAATGATCAAAAACAAATGACATTTTTGTCAAGGTCTTGGCACACGGGACGCCCTCCAATCGGTGCCGTTCGGTTTTGTGGATTTGATCGGTGGCGTTGGCCAACTCGGCGACCAGGCTTACGGACTGACGCATAAGGCAATGAAATTGATGCCGTTTTAGCTAATTTTTCAAGAAAATTAATTTTTCCCCATTTTTTAGGGCTTTGTCACCCATGCCTGTGAGAGTCGACCATTCTGTGAGCAGCTGCGAACAATGAACGACATTCATTGCACATGCACTGTTGGCATTCTGTTTGATGGTAGGTAATTATGTTCGAGTTTTGAGAAAATGATGGCCACGGGACAAAGAAAAACGCAGTCCCTGCCCCGGGACTCAAATGGATGGCCCCAGAAATACTGCTCGAGAAATGAGAGCTGTCAGGAACTAACTCATTAGTAGGGATGGGATTTATAGTTGCTAAAAACTGCCAAAATAATTAGTTTTTAGTTTCTAAAAAACCCACAAAATAGTTTACTAAAAATGAGATAAATAGTTTGCTAAAAATTTCAAATTTAGGGGTGTAAAATCGTAAAATTTTAACAAAAAAAGGTAACAATATTAAGCCAAATCAGTTTTGAGATAAAAATTTTTAAAATAGAAATTCTTGTCAAGAAAATAAATAAATAAATTTGGAGATGAATTTTTGAGAAATTTTTCATTTCTTTGTGGTGCATTTTTGAAAAATTTTTTTGAGTCGATTCTTAGGGGTGTATTTTTGAAAATTTTCAAAAAGTTGATCCTTAGGGGTGTGTTTTTCCTTTTTATTGCATTTTTGTTAACAAATTTTGGGCAAAACGCCAAAATAATTGAAAATAGTTTTTTTTTCAAAATTTTATAGTTTTTTTAGTTGCTAAAAATTAAAAACTATAAAATAGTTGCTAATAACTCGAAAAGTAGCTTAACAACCCCCCTAAAAACATGTTTTTCGTGCATTTCAGGCTACGGGGAGCTCAGGAAAAAAATAGTGAAAAAACTATAAATCCCATCCCTACTCATTAGTAGGGCCGCAACTTTTAGTGACGAAAAATCCCAAAATAGTTAACTAAAATAGTGGCAAAAAGTCCGAAATAGTGACATAATTTTCAGCCAAAAATTGAGCAAAAATAATTTTTATTCACTGATTGCAGTTGCAAATGAGTAGGGCTGGGATTTTTAAGAGCAAAAAACCCAAAATAGTTACCTAAAAAAATTTTTGCCAAGAAAGTAATTTTTTGAGAAAATTTTTTTTCATTTCATAGGAGTATATTTTGAAAAATTTTAGCTCGATTCTTAGGGGTGTATTTTTTTTTGAATTTTTTTAGGTCGATTCTTAGGGGTGTATTTTTTGGTTTTATTGCATTTTTGTTAAGGAATTTTCCAAAAAATGTCGAAATAGTGAAAAAATAGTGACAAAACGCCAAAATAGTGATTTTTCACTATTTTAGTGACGAAGTCGCCAAAATAGTGATTTCTAGTGACCGATAATGACATCAGAATCGAAAATTTTTAATGCAGAAATGCGTTTTTTGAGCTCCTTTCTTCAAAACAATTGAGCAAAAAAAAAGTTTTTTCACTAAAAGTTGCGGCCCTACTCATTAGTAAATGTGAAAGCACAAATCAATGAGAGAGAGTTGGATCGAGATAAATAAGTCAGTGTATGTGGGCGGGCATTTTGTCAAACCCAAGACTTGAGCCAACCCCAAAAGCTTCTCTTTACATCATCCACCCAAGACTCTCGAGCAGTAGATACACAATGCCACAAATTTACAATTTTAAATTTGAATTCACTCCGTTGGCACAGGTCCTTCCGCGCGGATTGGCTTCTCATTGGACGGCAGATGGTTGGGCTGGGCCTTCCACGCGGTCAAATTGGGCGGCCGTGTGTACTATCCGATGGTGTCCAGGTGGGGGACATTGATTGACATTGTGTCGCCTAATTATCCAATTAGTCCCAATTAAAATAAAAATAAAAATCCAAACCCCAAAATTTTTGAAAATTGTGTTGGCATTTTTAAAGCACCGCCCAACGCTCGGACTTTCAAACTGTTGGCGCATCGACAACGCCAAATGCGACACACCGAATGCGCTTCAGCAAAAATGCATGGACTCAATTGTTGGCCAAATTTCTGCGCATGCGGGTGGGTAATTAATTAAATGCCGGCCGGTGCCATACTTTTCCAGTTTTTGTTGGCCAAGTTTTGTTGTAAGAATTGTGTGCCATTCGAACAAAAAACCAAATTATGGCATTTACGAAATCCCAAAGAATTCTGACGCCTTCTTTTTCGCAACTGCGCCAACTTTTGTTGGATTTCTTATAAAAAAACTCAAAAAATTGGCGCCACAAAAGCGAAAAGAGTACCCAAATGTGTGCCGCCTTCAATTTAAACAAATTAATTGCCTCTAATTGAACAGCCCCCGCCTCCCCCCCCCCCCAAAAAAAAAAAAATTTATTAAAGTGGCCCTTAGCCTATAATTTAGAAATTTTTGCACCTATTTAATGGGTGTTGTTATTATACAAATTATGTAATAATTTACTCGACTTTCTCTAGCTTAGGAATTTTTTTTAAAAATTTTTTTCCCCTTGGAAAAGTTCCAAATTTTTATTTCTTCTGCCCACAGGGGAACGAATTGCCGTGCCTTGGCAAACTCGGCCTGCCCAAGCCGTTGGAGTGCCAACTGTGGCAGCGGTGGTGCACGCGCGTAATGTACGGCAAAAGGGCGAACGTTGCCACCGGCGGACGAAACGCGTCATCATCATCCACACAAACAGAGGAAAAGCGTGGTAATAAAGCAGCGGAAATTAACAATTTTATTATTTAAAGTTTTGAATTTAGTTTTTATTTTCATTTTATTTCCGAACATTTAAAATTATTTAAAAATTAATTCTGATTAAAATATATTATTAATAGGGCTCACATTTATAGTTGCTAAAAAGTGCCAAAATAATTAATTTTTAGTTTCTAAAACCCCCAAAATAGTTGCTAAAAATGGGAAAATAGTTGCTAAAAACTTTCAAATTTAGGGGTGTAAAATGACAAATTTTATCCAAAAAGGTAAGAAAATTAAACCAAATTAGTATTGAGATAAATAATTTTTTAAAAATCAAAAATTCTCGTCAAAAAAATAAATAAATAAATAAATTTGGAGATGAATTTTTGAGAAATTTTTCATTTCTTAGGGGTGTATTTTTCGTTTTTATTTTTTTCGTAACAAATTTTTATTCACAAGCAAAAATAGTTGAAAATAGTTTTTTTTCAAAAATTTATAGTTTTTTTAGTTGCTAAAAATAAAAAACTATAAAATAGTTGCTAATAATAATCGAAAAGTAGCTTAACAATAGCCCAAAAAAACATGGTTTTCGTGCGTTTCAGGCTACGGGGAGCTCAGGAAAAAAATAGTGAAAAAAACTATAAATGTGAGGCCTAATTATTAATTATTATTATACAGAATTTTTATTATTTAATCATCATTTTTGAATTTGAGAAAGACTTTTTATTTTGGAACAATAAAATTGTTTTTAAAAATTGGTTTGAAATAAAATATATATTTTTTTTTTTCATGCCAAAATTTAGTAAGTTACATAATAAATTAACTTTATTTTCTTTTTATTTGTTTATTACATGCTAAATTTGCTAAATAAGAATTTTATTACTTTGCCTTAATTAAATAAATAAATAATTAGCACAAAAATTAGTTATTTTTTAAAAATATTTCAGACAAAATTCTCAAACAAATATTAATTTAATTAAATAATTTGTTAAAATTTGTCTCTATGTTTATATTTATTTTCAATTTTTCTTTTTCGATGTCCATGATTTGCTGCTGTTGCGTCACCATTCGTTGTCACGGAAGCGAAAGTGTCCTCAGCAACAACAACAACAGCAGCAGGCGGCGACCATCAAAGGCAAAGGCCGACAAAAATCGCAAAAGTCGCGCAACGACAACGGCACGGCAAAACAATTAGCGAACAAAATGATGAAAGCCACCACCATCATTCAAACAACAACAACAACAACAACAACACAACATTTCTGGTCATAAACATTCGCACAATTAGTCAAACAGTCGCACTCGCACATGTTGTTAATTGTCAAATACAATTTTGGTTTAAAAAAAAATTTGGCAAAGTTTTTTATATTTTCAAGAAAATATTCGCTTTCGGAACGGATAATTTTTGATTCAAAATCAATGATCATCATCCTCAGTTTTTCTTAGGCCATTAACTTTTTTCTTACTTCGTCAATGCCTATTCATTCTTGGTTTAAAAAGAAATTTTTGTATAACTAAAATTATGGACTATAAAACTCAATACAATAGATAAAAAACTCGGAAAATGTGTTGCATTTTTCGAGTATTTTCGTTCAATTTTTTTTTCTTATTATCATAATGTCATTTTTCTTGCATTTATAAATTCCAGAAAATTTAAGCTTCCTTTTGTTACCAAGAATAAGTGGCATTGACCAATTAAGAGAAAAAAAAATTATGGCTCAAGAATGAGGATGGCCAAAATGATCATCGGATGCCATAAATTAATCAAAGTGTCCTTGGTTTTTTTTTTTGCCACAAATTGCGAATGTTTTTCTCCTCCGTTTTTGTTTTTTTTTACCACCGCATCGCCCTGAAAATGTGAAAGAAAATATTATAATATAATAATTATTATTATGTTGCTTGGTTCAAAACCTTTAATGACATGTGAACAAAAAACACTTTTCAAATGTAACCAATATTATAATAATAATAACAAATCACAGCCATTCATTCATTCATTTATTTATTTATTCCATCAAAAACAATTGAATTGTTATGTTTTCATGGGGCCAAAGTGTTCCCAAAGAATCGCAAAATTTTGAAGAGATATTAAGGATATTTGAAAAAAGGGCATGGAAAAAAAGAGTGGAGTGATTGGCATGGGATGGGATTGGGTTAGAAGCGCCGGGCAGGCCTGAAAAAGCCGGGCATTTCCTTTTTCCGGTCCCGTGGGACTGAAATGTCGGGACACCGGGAGTGCCGAGATGACGCGAGAACCAAAATGACTGTAATTTGGTGGCTCGTCGCGGTCCCGTGTCTTGACTGAAATGCCGGGACCGTGACAGCCGAGACGGGGACCAAAACGACTGGGATTTGGTGGCCTCCTCCGGTCCATGGACTGAAACGCCGGGATTTGATAATAAGCAATCAATCAAATTTGCCGTTTCCACGGCTTAATTAGGCGGCGCCTCTTTTGATGGGTTTTTGAGTCCTAACGGCGAAATCTGTGGGAACACTCCCAACGTAAAACATAAAGCATAATAAATTCATTTTCATTTATTCATCACCCCAAAACCACACAAAACATTTGCTGCTGATCAAAGCAAACAAAAAGTCCATCCAAAGAGTGAAAAATTCATTAATTAATTGCATTTATAGTCAAATTCATTAAATTTTTATATTTTATTGGTTTAAATTTCATTTTTATTTTATTTTATTCATTCAAACATTGATTCTATGCTAATTTTATTGTTCCTCCTATTAATCGCAATTTAATATTTTCAAATTTTGTTGCTAATTTCCATTTGCTAATTGACCACTTTTATTTGTTTAACTACACAAAAGGACACTCGCCAAGCATAATAAAAACTGTCCATTCGTAGCGCTTTCTTCTCTTTTTTTTACCATATATTTTTGCGCATAGTTTTGTTTTACGAGACCAAGGTACGGTATTTGTTGTCATACGGTAGAATTAGTAAATATTCTAATGAAAAAAATCAGTTTTTTCGTAAAAATTCCTATAAAAATCGGAAATTTTCTTTTATATTTCGAGAATTGCCATAAGTCAGCAGCCTCCATATTTTGGTCTCTTAAATTTCATCGCACAATATCAAAAAGTCCACTCATTTTTCGGATTCAAACATTTTGGCCCACTTAAATTAAATGCCAAAATCCCCCCTCCCCCAAAAAATCAGAGTTTCTAACAATTTAAGTGTTTCTGAGGCTAAATTTAAATTTTTTTTTCTGATTGTGAGGCTAAATTTTTTGGGGCCAAACTCTTCCCGAAATCCGTTTTCATGGTAATAATATGTAATAATTTTATTTCCACCACACAGATCCAAGCATGATTCTGCTGATTGTACTCATCAGCCAATGACTGATATTATATAATTTTTGTTTGTTTTTTTTTTCAATTCAATTTCATTTTTTCTTTTAAAAATACTCAAAGTGTACAAAAATTTTCATTTTTTCACACATTTTTTTAAATTTCGCTGACTCACTAATTAATTAATTAATTACCACAAATTCTACGCAAAGATTGGGCGAGAAAAAGGCCGTCTCTGTGCAATCAAATTCTAGTCATCGCTGTACAAACCAAACAACAACAAAAAGGATGGAGGACTGCTGCCAATTGTTATAAATGATATTTAATTTTTTACATTTTTTTTTTACATATTTGTGTTTCCTCGAGACCCAAAAATTTTTGCCAGAAAAAACTCGAGAATGACGGCTAAATAAAAAGCCCCGAGAATTTTTTTTTCTGAATCACCGTCACTCTCGAGAAGCACTAATGTGTATAATGTTTGTTTCTTATGGTAAAAATCGAATTTGCACTGGAAACCTATTTTGAAAGCCAAGTCGAATTTTCGGAAAGCCGCTAAATCCCATTTTTATCACCGGCAAAAATATGCATTTGCCCCAGGCACTATTTGAAATTTCATTTCTTGTTACATTTTTATTTTTGATGTATAAGTATTTGTGCTGATTATGATCAAATGAGTGTATAATAATCAAACAATGACCCTTCTTTAAACATAAAGACGTAGCCAAATGCACCGAGGGGTCATTTATCTGAAAATATGGCATTTCTTGCCATTTTAAAAAAATCACGGTAAACGATGGATTAATGACAGGGTAATTAAGCAATAATTGCTCATTTTTTTGTTGGTTAATTAGCAGAATGGTCGGTCCCCTCCCCCCTCCCATGGTTACGTCTTTATTTACGTTGTCAATTATTTCGATTATGCAATCACTTAATAAGAATTTTTTTTGCCAAAATTTCATCCAAACAATTTCTTAGTAAAAGAACATGTGCAAAAGTTGTACATAATAATTCATTCATTTGTGACCAGCCATTCATTCATTTTTTAGAATTTCCTACAATGTTTGTATTTCCAAAATTCAAATATTTTTTTCCCGCAAAATTTACCAAAAATAACAAACAGTGAAAGCAGCTTATTGTGTAAACACAACACTGATTCAATTTCTAAATGTCATTTCCCATTATTTTCATGTTTTAGTCAATTCATTAACAATTATTATTTTTGTTTGTAGCACATTTTTTAATTATATATTTTTTTGGTGACGCATTTATTTTTTTAAACATTTCACATCATTATTTTTACTTGGAATAAATTTGAAAAAAGCATATAAAACTGGAAAGAAATGAAGTAGAAAGGTATTCTCAAAGCTGCAAATATAGAGTAGATAAGGCCGGTGATTGGAGAGGGATTACCATAATCCGACAGGAGAGAGACGGTAACTCAAAAATTACGATCAATAATTATGTAGGATGGCAGAGAAAGAAGGGTGTAAAGATGAGAAAAAAATAATGTCAAAATAAAAAAATTTGATGAGAAACTCATGATATCATACGGATAAAAACGATGGTAGTCAAGAGAAAAGTGTGGACGGTACTGTAGCCGTACCGTACTCATTCCAAAGTGTACGGCTCATTGGTCGGCAAATTGTTGTGTGTGTTGCGCCGAGCCTGACGTTCCCGGAAAAACGGCGTCTCCTGCGCAGAATTTTTTTTTTGGTTACCGTAGTTAGGACAAATACACAGTATACCATACCTTATAGATGAACCAAATATTTGAGGCAAACAAAATGAACAGACCAACACCGGCCAACTACAAAAAAATGAGGGAAAAAGTTAATTAAATTAATCAAGAAGGAACAAACTTTTTTAATTTGGTTCCTTTTTCTTATTCACTCTCTTTTCTGTACTTCCCTCTCTCTCTCTCTCTTTGTGTTTGCTCCTCTTCTTTCTTTTCTTTTTCACTTTCCTTATTTCGTTTACTCATTATCTCTCGCCTCTGTCTCTCGGTTTTCTTTTCTCTTCCTTTTTTCTCTCTCTCTCTCTGCCCCTGGCATTGGGTTTTCTTTTCTCGTTCTCTCTTCTCTCTCTCTCCTTTCACTCGTCCGCACTTTCTTTCCCATACATTTATTTCCTGTTTCTTTGCTCACCGTAACAGCAGAGAGTGGCGCGTGCGCCGCATGCGATTCCCACCTGCATTCGTCCCCGCTCTTCACCCCATCGCAAATGCCATGCGCCACCATTGTTTTGTTCACATTCTCTTCCGTCGTCGCCTCTGAAATGGCACGTGCCGAAAGCGAAAAACTCAGCGTGCCGATCATCCAGCCAACGGTCAACAGCACAGTCAAAATCAGATCCTGGAATGGACAGGAATTTTATTAAAAAATTTTGAAAAGTAAAATTTTGACGGGTGCACTTCATTCCCCCCCCCCGCATCGTTTCCCCCGGAGAAATTTTTAAAAAAAATTGCTAACTTAGAAATTTTTCAAGAAAAAAATCTTAGAAAGTTTTTTACAAGAAAATTCTAAGAAAAAAATTTTCTGAGAAATTTTTATGGTGAATTACTAAGAT
Organism: Heterodera glycines; assembly: GCA_004148225.2. Classification (NCBI taxonomy): domain Eukaryota; kingdom Metazoa; phylum Nematoda; class Chromadorea; order Rhabditida; family Heteroderidae; genus Heterodera; species Heterodera glycines. The sequence goes on along the minus strand of CP049713.1, from coordinate 10,291,850 downwards.
TTTTCAAAAAATTTTCCAAAAAATTGCTGAAAATTTCTTAAAAAATTTTTTTCTTAGAATTTTCTTGTAAAAAAACGTTAAGATAAGAGTTTTTTCTTGAAAAATTTCTATGTTAGCAATATTTTTTTTTTTAATTTCTCGGGGGGGGGGGGTGGGGAAACGAGCTGTTCCCATTTTGACAGTTAGTAGAGCACTTTTTGGTAATTTTTCACATGCGCGCGCTCTGTGGATAATCCCCTTACTGACCGCTGTTGATTAAAAAAAATTATTCAAACTTCGGCCCCAAAACGGCAAAGTACCCACTTTTTTAGAAAATTTCAATGCCAATCACAATTTTTGATCATTTTTTGCCAAGGCCTCAAACACTCACCAGCACCGGGACTCGATCATCGCTTGTGTAATGGCTGTAGCAAAGCAAATAGAAGAGAAGGCCAGTGACAGTGACGAACAGAGAGAGCGGAATGAGATAAGCGACAAAGTCGGCACCACTTTAACAAACAGACAACATGTAGTAAATTACTGGGTAATTAAGCTTTAGCTGGTGCCGACCATTTTTGTAAAAATTTTTTTGAAATTTTATCGTAAAAACTTGTTTTCAGGGGTTTTCGGGAGTCGATGATCGTGAATAATGCGGCATCCATTTCATCAATTTCGGACTCCGTACATAATACGCCACCCATATTCGAACAAAAAAGCCGAGAAATTCAAATTGTGTTTTTGAATTAAAATTGGTCTAATTGCTGCATTGGTCATATCATTTTCAGTTTTGTTGCCATGTATTTTTTGAATGAATAAATTGCAAAATTTGAGTTTTCGACTTTATTCGAATGCCCCCCCCCCTCCTTTTCAATGAATTAAATTCGTAAAATCACAATAAATGCACAACTTACACGCCAAAGTTTGGGTCAAACAGCAACGTCTCGGTCTTGTTACATCGGCTTACCGAAAGCGTATCAATGCTTAAAAAATTGAAAATTAAACAAATGGAATTGAATGATTTATTAATTATGCACCCACTCCAAGGAGCCAAATTCGACGTGTTGGGACGCCTTGTTGGGACAGAAAATGGAAAGATGAAAATTCCATGCGCGGAAGGCAATCAGAGAGAGCTGAAAACAGAGGGGGCGAATTTGCATTCATATTGCTGTACAGAAATAGAGCCCCGATTGAGTAAACCAACAACACGAGGCCATTTGGTCCGGGAAATTTTTCCGAAAAAATTGTAACGAAAAATGGTAAAACTTTTATGATTCCAACTCACCACACAGAAAGCTGCCTCCATTAGACGGATGAACCTACAACAGTTAAAAAATGTAAAAAAACTGTCAAAACGGCGAACCCCAACGGCATTTGGAGCTGTTCAAAATCGACACGACGAAACACGCGCTCCAACGGCGACGAATTCGGCGACATTTCACACAGGAAAATAGCGGAAAATGGAAATAAAAACGAATAAAAAGTAAAATGTGATTAAACAATAAATAAAAAGACAAAAATGCAACAAAAATATTCACAATTTATCAGCACATTTCTTTTGTTGTTGTTGTTGAAGGAAAGGGATAAACAGAACAAACGCACTAACAAATATTCATTTCGGGTTGACAGACGACGGCACACAAAGAAATAATAATAATAATAATGACGAACATAAACGACGTTTATTAAAACGACACTGTGTGATTTAAGCCAGGCAACCCTCCTAAATTAATGACAATGAAATTGATGCCGATCAAATGAACAAAAAAAGATAGAGACATTCAGTCAGTCAATCGATCGACTCCAAAATCAAAAACACATCCATTCTCATCCGATTATTGTGCCATCAGTCGGAGCCCACTTTGATCAGGGTGTCCGACAAAAACTCGTACTTGGGCACTTCTGAAATTGTACAACAAAAATGAAAATATTAATTTAAATAGTACAGCATTTTGAGAAAAGACTGGCCCAGGAGGGAATAAAATTCAAGAAAATCGAGGCCCATAAAAATCTGACGAAAAATAAGTAGTTCGCGCAAAGTGTGCCTTTGTAGTAAAACTCTGCTCATGTTTCCAGAATAAATTGCTATTTTGCAGCAAACACAAATTCCAGCCATCGTATCGAATAAAAATCCATCCGCGACTGAGGGTGCACCCCAAAATCTCGCCGCCAAGATTAAAAAAAAAATTGGCGGCGAGAATTTGTCCCGTTTCCTTTTTTCTACACACAAAATCTTATTACTAAATATATTATTAAATAGTAGGAAAACTGCCACTTATTTGTTGATTAAGCATATTTTATGCATTAAAAAGACGTACCCAAATTGAGCGGTGCCGGCCCTTTACGAATGCGACCAGAAGCGTCATAATGTGAGCCATGGCACGGACAAAAGTAACCGCCGAATTCACCTTTGCCAGCTGAAATTGGTAGAATTTGAGTTCAATGATTGATTTGTTGGTAAAATTTGCTAAAAAAATGTTCTTACAATTAGCAAATGCCTAATTTTTTGTTGCTAAAAATGTCTGTCCACACAAAAAGGTCGCCGTACGTTTTTTTGGACAACTTTTTTTTGTTGTTGTTGTTGTTAGCCAAATTTAAGCATTATGGTCTTGTACTGTTCGCTGGCTCTGTGGTATACTGTTATTCAGCAAAAATTCAAAAAATTTTATAACTATAAAAAATGTATGCCCAAATAACCATAAAAACCATCATTTTTTTGAGTGTTTCGTCATTGAATTTTTTTGTAGATGAACTAAAATTTTTTTTACGTGTTAATAGAGTTTTCGTCAAGTGCTTTCTGACAGTATCAGAAATGTCATATTTGATTAATAATGAAAAAAAGTTATGGTCCAACAACAATTCTTCGACAACGTTTCGACTTGCCCAAATTACAATGCCTCGAAATCCAACAATTTTTTTCTCTAAAATATCGCTTACACAATGGGATGCAGCCGAGGTGGGTGCACACGCCGATCAGCACGGACCATTCCGGCTTCAGCACACGGTCCTCGTCCCGTTCCGGGTGACGCAGTTTGCCCACTTCCACCGCACGTTCGCGCTCAATTTCCTTGGCCGTCCGATGCTTGACAAACACGGGCTTACCACGCCACTCAAATGTCTTTGTCTTGCCCAATGGCACCTAAAAAAGAAATTAGTTTTTGAGAGAAAAATTGTGAGTATTCCCATGGTTTTTGGTGTCGGTGACTGACAACGAAATTAAAATAATACATTTTATATTTCCGAACTCCTAACCCAAAATTCGGACAAAATCTGAGTGTTTGCCGAACTTTTGTTTGAATTCGAGTTAGAATTTAAGTATGAGTTGGGTCGAAATGTTGTTCATGATCAACCATAATCGAAAACCCACTACGAGTTAAATGGTTTTCATGGGTTTTAACACATTTTTTGTCAAAAAACTTATCTCCGATGTGCTTTTTATTGGTAAGGCGCTATGCAAAAAAAGATTGGATAATATTTGATTACGAAAAATTGACCAAGCTGAGGTCAATTTCGGTTGCTGCCATTGCGGCTTGGTCCCGTGGCATCCATTTGTAAGTAACCGCTTTTCGGACGGCAAACTTTGCGGTCATCAACGTAATGGCACCGCCCACTGAAAAGTACGCAAAATTTAATATATAATTTGAGAACCAAGCAATAAATTAAATACAAATTCGAGATTCAGGGTCACATTCAATAAAAAGTTATGTATATGAATTAATTTGTATTTTCGAGAACCAGTTTTGAAAAAAAACATGGGCCCGTATTTTCTAGTCGACCCGAACAGAATTCCGGATTTAAAGGTCCTGTACTTTCCTGTTTTGCGCAAACACCAAACTTAGAAAGTTAAACCCACAAAAATATAAGCGCTTGCTATTTAGAGAATTTGTCCGATTTTTGTTGCACTTAAGCCACACCAAAATATTTTCTTATTATGGGAGTACCGTTAATTGTAATTGACGAGTTAAAACGAGACCCCAATTGTTTTCAATTTTATAAGACATCCTTTTTTAGTGCGACAAAGTAAATACGTGAACTTTAGCAGTCAAAACATTTTGTTTCATATCCCGAACGAAAATGTAAAAATTTGAAAACGGAAAATCCGTTATTTTTTTAAATTTTAACGGATGAATGTCCAATAGTCTCCAAGAAGGTTTACACTCTGGTTGGACAACCCTTGGTTAATTGAATCAAGAAACGCGGTAAAAAAAGACAAAACCTCCATAAAAGATGAAGCTTGGCACGCCCTTGCGCCTGTCCTCAGTCACATGGGACGGTTGCGTTGGGTCTTTGGTCAATTCGTTGCGATACGCGTCAAAGTTGGGGAATTGGACATCGTTGTGCACTGCTTGACGACCAAGCGGAAGCGCGTTGACCGACTGTTTTCGAAGGTTGTGCAACAGCAGAATTGACGACGAATTGGGCAACATAATTAATAATTGTTGTTTTAAACAAGCCTTAATATTGTGTTTTGAATTATTTATGGTAAATTTTTAGACACTTTTCCAGTTTAGGTCTCTCGAAAAACACTACTGGAATTTGGGAAACATGGTCGGTTCATAAGGCCCAAAAACTCAAAATTATAATGTTAACAAATCGCATTAAAAATTTTATCCCGCGGCGTCGCCACCGGACTATTATGTCCTCAAATTTTTTGGAAAATGCGCGCCGCAAAAAAAAAGTCGTCGCCTGGCTTGCAAAAATGGGATTTTTTGATGAACATCTATTAAAGCAGACGAAATTTAAAAAAAAAATTCAGGGGGGGGGGGGCGCCTAACGGCAGGCAACGCCATACCTAACCATTCACCAATTTTTTTTGGAATGCGCCACAAAAATGTTAAAATCCTTTTTTTTGATCCCGAATGCACTGAAATTTTACGAATTGCTATTTCCTCCCCGAATGTTTCAATTTTTGCCTCTGTCCAAAAGATTTGCATGTGTGTGTGGCGAAGTGGTTTTGAAGATATGTAGTAAGGGACAACGGGAAAAGATTCTATCAGGAAAAAAGCAAAGCGAAAAAATTCAATTTTTATTAACAAAGTAAAGAAATAGTACGGCAAAAATCACATTTTATTTTCCGAATTTCATTTATTGGTTTTTTTTTCTCTTTCATTTCTGTTTCGGGTAGCCAGTGCTATCCACCGCCTTTTTCTCCTTGCCAGTTGGCAGGCCACTGCTGCCGCCGCCCGCGCGAACAGTCGCCCCAAAGGCCACCGCCTCGTCCGGGTTGATGCTTTTGTTCGGTTCCTTGCCGAAGAAGTCGGAGAGCAGCTTCTGCACCTTCGGGATTCGCGTAGAGCCGCCGGCACAGTGACCACCGCGTTCGTGACAGTCTGGCCACCAAGGAATTCCTCGGCCGTCTCCTTCATCGTTTTGACCAACATTCCCGAAATGTCCTGCAAACGCAAAAAATCTCTAACAAAAAACCAAAATGCGTAATTGAAACAAAAATTCATTTACATATTTTCGACTGACAATAGCAAACTTCACAAACCTCGGCGAAATAACCCGTCTCCTCGCCTTTGACAAGCACATTCACCTTTGGCCGACCACCCTCTCCCAGCACCACTTTGAACGGCCAATGCTTCATGTCCGACTGCACAGACGTGTCGTTGAACATGCGCCCGATGAGACGTTTGGTGCCGTACAGTGTGTTAGACACATTGTTGGCCGCCTGCAAATCAAATTAGTAGCAACATATAATGAAATGGAAAAATTTGAGTTTTTGTTCGAATTCGGGTCCAGGGTTCGGAATTGGTCAAAATGGATGCCGTATTCATGATCAGCACCCCTAAAATCCTTCAAAACATGTTTTGATTTTTGAAAACAAAAAAAAATAGAAAAATGTACGAAGAAAAGTCTTACAACAAATTTTCGGAACCAGTAAAAGATGATTTTTCAATCAGTTCAAAATGCTTTAAGGGTTTTTGACCAAAACTTACAAGCTTCTTGGTCTCCTCGCCGATCAAACGTCCGGTGTTGGTGAACGCGACATAGGACGGTGTGTAGTCGCCTGAAATACGCAATGCGTAGCGGTTATTTCTAAAGACCGTCTTTGCTCAACCTTGCGAGACGATCTCCACCTTCCCTTGAAGGTAGACTCCAACGACCGATTTTGATGTACCGATGTCAATACCGATTGCAATTTTTGACATTTTTAAAAAGTGATTTGATAAACTGAAAGTTCAATTTAAAAAAAATCAAATTATTTATGCAAAAAGAAAATGACCCAACAATTTTGACCAAATTTTTTTTTGACTATCCTCAGTTTTTTAAGTTTGTCTTAAGTACTTGGTCAATCCAAATATTATCGTACATATTATCGAAAAACCTTAAAGACTAGGAATTTATAAATACAGGAAAAGAGCAAGAAAAAATTAGGAAAAACGAAATTCAGTTTTTCGAGCATATGCAAGAATAATTTGTTGTCTGTAACTTTAGCACAAAATTAAGTTACATAAAACTTCTATAGACTTCAAATTTTCGATTATCAAGAATGAGTGGGCATTGACCAAACAAATAAAAGAATGGCCTAAGAAACTAAATAATTAAGGGACAGGAGAAAAATGTTAACAAAACAGAAAAAAGCAACAAAGTCAAAGTTTGTAAAAAAAGTGTAAATGATAAATGTCAGCATCCTTCTCTGCCTTTTATTAACAGACACCACCTCGAAATGAGCATCTTCTACCATAGCCCTTCATGCATAGCATACAGTAAAACAAATAGAAATAGAACGCTAAATTATGAAATTCTTCCAATTTCAGATCATTATGTACCACTAATGAAAGAATTTCTGAAGGCGCCAATTCAGTTGCTGGGTGCAGCGTGACACTGTACTTCAGGAGAAATTGAGACAAGGCAATTTCTTGCTTCTCCCCTCCTTCTTGAGTTTGTTCATGCGTTGCTTGAAAGTTTGAACAAATCTTTCAGCAACTCCGTTCGATTTTGGGTTATATGGCGTGATCAACGCGTGGACAATTCCCCGTGATTTTCAATAATCACCGAATGCTTTTAAGCTAAATTGAGGTCCGTTACCGGAGACAATTTGCTCGGGAATTCCATGCGCGGCAGAGACAATTCTGAGTGTTTTGCGCATTCTGACCACTTCTGGCCATTTGCTTTTGTCATCAATAATGATCAACCACATTGATCCCCAAAACGGTCCGCACAAACCAATGTGAATTCTTTGCTACGGTCTTTCCGGTGATTCCCACGGGTGCAATGGCACTTTCCGCTCATCCGGCGCCTCTTCTTGGCAAATTTGCTTTCAACTTTATTGCGAAGTGAAAATGGCATCGGTCTCAGCTTGCTCCGCTGCATATAATATTTAATTTACAATTATCGTCCGCTAATTTGTGAAATTCTTCCAATTTCAGCTCTTTATGTACCACTAATGAAAAACATTAGAATTACAAAAGAATTGGGTTGCTATGCTGCATATAATAATATTCAATTTTCAATTATCGTCCGCTTTTTGTTCGAATACGGTTTCGGGGTTCGAATTTGGTCGAAATGGATGTCAGATCCGTGATCAGCGAACCCCGAAACCCCCTAGAAATTTTTTATGCTTTAAAAAATAATTTTATTTTTTATGGTCTATAAAGTGCACAAGTACCGAGGTCAGTCTTGGAGGGGGTAGCAAAAAAAATGAAAATTTTCAGCAAAAATTCAAGTGCCACTTTTATTAACTCATGTCAATAAAAAATAAAATAAGTTATGGAAGAAAAACAACAAAATTAAAAGAACATTCCAAGAAAAACAACATCATCCTTTCTTCGCTTCAAAGGAAACGCCAGCAGCTCCAGCAGAATGTGCCGCCGAATTCGGCACACTTTTGTTGTCATGGTTGTACCGAGAAGAGAACTGGCTTAAAAATAATTGCTCATTTTATGTAAATGAATGAGTGGGGTGATCAAAGCAACCTTAAAACAAATGATCGATAAGAAAATGATGTGTTTGAAGAGGCCATGGTGGGGGCAACGGTAGCGCTTGTAACAATTGGAGTTGGATTAATGGCACTGGTGGAAGCATTCGGAGTTGGACAAATGGCACTGGTGGAAGCATTCGGAGTTGGACAGATGGCACGGGCAGCATTCGGAGTTGGACTAATGGCAGAGACGACAGTTGGAGACAGCGTTGAAAAGGCCACAGTTTGGGCAGGGGTATGAGTTGGACTAATGACAGTGGCGGCATTCGAAGTTGGACTAATGATCGTGGCAACTTTCGGAGTTGTGCGAATTGCGGTGACAAATTTCCAACTCGTGCTAATGGTCGTGGCAATTTTCGAAGTCGTGCTAATTGCCGGAGTTGTGTTAATGGCCGTGGCAACAGTTGGAGTTGTGCTAATGGCCGTGGCAACTTTCTGAGTTGTGCTAATTGCCGGGGTTGTGCTAATGGCCGTGGTAACTTTCTGAGTTGTGCTAATGGCCGTGGCAACTTTCTGAGTTGTGCTAATTTCCGGAGTTGTGTTAATGGGCATGGCGACAATTGGGGTTGTGTTAATGGCCGTAGCAACTTTCGGAGTTGTGCTAATTTCCGGAGTTGTGTTAATGGCCATGGCGACAATTGGGGTTGTGTTAATGGCCGTAGCAACTTTCGGAGTTGTGCTAATTTCCGGAGTTGTGTTAATGGCCGCGCTAACAGTCGAAGTTGAGCTAATGGCCGTGGTAACAACAGTTGGGCACCGCGTCTCGCTCAGGTTGGCCACTTTCTTTTTGATCTCCGCCACCGCTTTTGCCGTCTCACGCTCAATTTCCTCCTCGCGCGTGTGCACCTCCAAAATGGCAACATGGCGTCGGTAGTCCTCGTTGATCACGCACTTGCGCTTCACAATGTCCAACTCATTCTCCGCTTGTATTAGGCCATGGCTTTTCTGTAACATGAAAGCGATTAGGGAGTTAATCAATTGATCATTTGGTTTAAAAACGGTTAAATTAGGTGAGTTCATTTTCCGGTTTTGGCCTGTGCCATTGATGGCTGATTTTTTGATAAAATTTTTTTTTAGGTATAAGAATCGGCGATTTGATAGTTTTTCTCGGCGCATGAAAAAATTACCAAATTGAACAAGTTTTGCTGAATGTGTTGCGAAAATTCATCCCGGGACAGGAAACGGTAGGAGGAATTGCAAATGCAACGAAGCGCCAACTCGCAAGTGTGGTGGAGAAACTGTTCACGCGAGTAGAAGCCACCCTTGCATGAGAAGCAGATGAACCTGAACACTCTCTCTCAATTGGACGAATATGAGCATTGATTTTTTTAGGGTACCGTAATTGTTAATACAGTAAGAAAATGTAGGAGCTTTGTGAGTTAAGGGACAACAAAGGCTTCACTCCTTCAGCATTTTTTTGAAAAAATTTACAAAAAAATAATAATTTGAAATTGGAAACTTGTACAAGCAAGGTCGTATGCAAAAATTTTTTTATAGAAAAAACTTGGAAAACTTTAAAATATCCTATTTTTAATTTGCATACTTTTAAAAAATATTTTAAAAAATTTTTAAGAAAAAATTCGGGTTAAAAAATAATAAAATGGAATGGGCAGAGCACAGCACACACACAGAAACGCACCGATCAAAAACCAGATGATGCTTTTCCAATCGGTGCTTAACCAATTGATCATTATTGTTTTGGCGACAACAATTCGTCGATTCGTTCCGATCACTCGACGCAAAAGTGATAGAAGCAGGCAGCGAAGGTGATGAGGACGACGTTGTCGTACAAACAAAGCCACAGAGAAGGCACACATTGGACTGGGCACATTCGTAGACCATGTGACGAAACATTGCGGCACTGGCACGGTACCGTTGGTTGGCCAAACTGAACTGGATGAAGTAGTCACACCAAGGGCATTGGACACGATCCTTCTGTGTAAGGGGGAAAAATGTAATAGGTAAAACTGAGGAATTGATTTAATAGGCAGCGATTTGTCGGTTCCCCGCTTTACGTTTCTCGCCGAAAAATACTCAAAAAATTTTTTAGAAACGATTTCAAGAAAAAAAAAAAATCCCAGCAAAAATTTTCCAAAAATTCGATTCATTCACCTGTTGAAAATTCATGTGAAATTCGATCAAATGTTTCAAGAAATGGACGGGGTGGTCGAAATTGCGTCGTTTTTTCGGCTTATTCTCCTGCTGCTGCTGTTGTTTTTGGTCTTCCTCCATCTGTTGCTGGTCCTCCTCCATTTTATTGTTGCTGTTTTGTGGACAAACAGTGCACTGTTTCCATTGTTCAGGATGAGAACGGAGATGACGACCGAACGAGTCGAAATCCTTCTCAACAGCTGTGCACATGAAGCAGACAAAGGTGGAGGAGCATGCTGCAACACAACACAATGCTTCATTAACGAATGCCAGGTCATTGAACAACTCGAAACCAAAACTCAAAAAATGCGAAATTCGCCCGTCCATAGATTTTTTCCACTCATAAATTCAAAATTTCATACATATTTTTATGGGAAGATAGAATTTTTAAATGTCATTTTTTAGTTTGAGTTAAAAACGCACTGTGCACCGTGTCCCTCTTTAATCAATCAAAATGCATGGAAAAGCCCCCCCCCCTTTACCGGCAGTAACAGGGTGTGCCGTTGTGTATCTCGATGATGGCCCTCCACTTGCGTGTTGCTGCTGCTGGTGTTGTTGGGGTTGTTGCTGCGGTTGGCACTTTTGCTGTTGCTGCTGTTGTGGATTAACAGTCGCTGCTGTTGGCGATGCCAACAACGCCTTTTTCTTTGGCCTGCCCCTTTTGCGATGGAAGTGCCGTTCCATGCCCTTCATGATCACTTCAATTTCGTCGTTTGCGATTGCTTCGTCGTTTGGCTTTTCCTCCTCTTTCACTTCCACCGGCAGCACTTCTTCTGCTGGTGGCACAATGCTGTTGCTACAGCTTTGGCTCTCCTTTTTGTCCTCATCATCTTTTTCCTCCTCCTCATCCCGATCAACTTGAAAAGTAAGGGAAATTTTGTATTTAAAAATGATTAAATTTTAAAAAAAGTGCCGGCGATGAACCCCATTCTTTGACTATTCAGATTTGTGAGTACATTTTCAGATTATTTGAATTGGGATCCAAGTTATTGCCAACACAAAAAATTTTAAAAACTAGTAATTTTTTTTTAAATTTCAAGACGCATTACTTGAACCAAAACCCAAAAAAAATCCAGTAATTGTAAGTTTGATAAAAACCTTAAATAACTCGTTGAAATTTTTCTTTAAAATTTCTAAATTTCAAATTCGCCAAGGAATCCGTATCGTTCAAATATTATTTTTTCAAATTTGAATTGACTCATCATTTACCCTTTGACTTCCTTCGCGTGTACGACCGCTTCCGCCTTGGCCATTCCTCCTCATCCTCCTCCTGCGCCTTCGTCTTCATTTTTCGTCCCCCTTTTTTCATCGCCACCGTTTTTCCTCCTTTCCTCCGTGCCCCATTCGCATTCATTGCCAATTCCATGCTTCGAATAATTGCCTCCAATTTTGTTGGCCGTCCCCTCTTTTTTGCCATCTTTTTGGGCGACGAACGTTTTTTTGGCCCATTTCGAGGCAATAATGGCACGGCAAAAGCGGCTTCTTCCCGATGGTCTGCCAAACTGTCTTGTTCATTGTTTTCCTCCTCTTCGTCCCCCTCCATTTGGTCAGCATAATGAATGATTGTGGTGGTGCAACTTCCATTGTCCCTTTTTGTACGCTTTCTCGTAGACCGTCTCAACACATTTGTCAAAAATGACTGATCATCACCAACACCATCATTGTCATCATCGCCATGAACATGCCGATTTTGTTGGCCATCTTCGCCAATCTGCTGCTGCTGCACCACCACCACCACTTTTTGCTCTTCTTCTTCCTCATCATTTGCTACTGCCACTGCTCCGTTTGCTTTTCCATGCTTTTTCACCGGTGACGATGGAGCATTTTGTAGTGCCACCGAATTATCCACCATTTGCTGATCGCATTCGGCATCACCACCATCTTCATGATCATCATTTTGCTTCACTTCATCATGTTGATCAGACAAATCGTTGTTGTTATCGTGCTGATCCATGACTAATAATGGATAATTGTGGTCTTTATCATCATCATCTTCGCTGATTTCATCTTCCTCCTCCTCCTCCTGATCATCATGATTATCATTTGTCAGATCGTCGTCAGCAGGACGATGAAGAAAATCGGCAAATGTTGCATTTGATGATGGTGAACTGTTTGGACTGAGTTCATTTTTAACCGGCACCAACGGAGAGGACGAGGAGGACAGATGGCCAGCCGAATCATCATCACCAACAATGCCAAACTCAGCGTCAGTGCCATTTGATTTGTTCAAAATGCAATCGCCGCTTTCCTCCTCCTCTTCCATCCCTTCGTTGAGCTCCTCTTTGACCACCACAACATTGGACAACACCGACACATCTGACAATTAAATTTTTGACTTTTTCGGTTTTTTAACCGAAACCGACCGACCGACCCTCTTGTCCGGTCTCTAATATATATATATATATATATATATATAGGAAAATCACGAATTGTTTTTTGAATGTATTAATATTTTTGGATTATTTAAAAATGGATAACAACAGAAAATAAATTAGCAGCAGATTTTTAAGCAACATTATTGTATAAATACAAGGACAAAACCAACCCATGGAGAAATACAACCCAAAATTTTGTGACAGAAATAAATTTCAAAATTAAAATTGATGGTTAGTGAATGTTACCAAGAAATGTTTTACTAAAAAAAAAAATCGGACTCACCACCATCCGACGTTTTGTCAAGGGATGAAGCGGTGCCGCCGCTCTTTTCAGCCTCGTTGCAACATTGTCCTCCTTCTTCGTCTGCTTCCATTGTTTGCGTTTGGCCCCGTCGCACGTCCATCGGTTCCTCCTTCAACTCCTCCTCTTCATCAACAATTTGTCGTCGTTGTCCCCCTCCGTCAATGGTGGTGCCGTCGGTGTTGGCATTGTTTTTGTTTTTTGATGGCATTTCTTGGTCACCACCATCGTGGTGTTCAACAGCATGGACAACCAGCGTAGTGTACAGAGTGTCGGCACTGATTTCGACCGGGCCCAACTGGTTCAGTTTGGCAGTGCCACTGCATTCACTTTCAAACTCCGACATGCATTGAGGCGGTTGGCCTATTGTAGGAGGAAAGCGAGTCAAATGAGTGGTTGTTTTTTTTAATAGAGCAAAATTTCGGCATTTTTTGATTTTTTTGGGGGGGGGCTGAAAATGCCAATTTTTACTAAAAATAAATGATGTCAAATGAGTGAGTTTGATTTCAAAAAATGAGCTAAATTTGGCGTTTTTTGACTTTTTGGAGGCCGAAAATGGCATTAAATAAGGGGAAAATGCTAATTTTAATATAACTCGTAAATGCAAAACAAAACAAAACAAAAAAAATACTTGAATTAATTTGCTGGAACAATTCCCGATCAAAACCAGTGTTGGCCCAATCACGACGGAGCAGAACAGCGGCACATTCGTGAACAGTGCCTAAAATTTAGGGGGGGGGGAATGGTGCAAAAAAAATTGGATTTAAAAATTGATAATACTTTTATTTGGTTGAAAAGCGCATAAAATGCCATGGCATTGGGCATAATGGCGTCGCAATGAGACAACGGAGCAGCAGTCGTTTTGGCACAAATCGCAACGAATACGGGTGAACGGGAAATTGCCAGCCAAAAAAAGCACCTCCACATTGTCAAACACCTAAACACAATGGTTTTAGTCGTTTTATCTTTAAGGCTAAAAACGGATAAACTCGTTCAGCCGCCTCTGACGAAGAATTTTTCTAGCGGTTTTTTCAAAATTTATAATGAATTACTAAGTTTTTTTTAAAAAAAAATTTCCTAAAATCGCTATAAAATGCTTCCAAAAAATTTTTTCTTGTAATTTTCTTAAATTTTTCGGGGAAATTATATGGGAGAGAGGGAAACCGAATGCACCCATTTTTAGTGCGTTATAAACCCAAATTTTTCACGAAAAAATTATTATACCCCAAAAAATTACATATTCGTCCAGCATTTGTTCAAAGTCGGGCCCATCGTTGCGTTCAATTTGGTGACACTCAACAATATGATCGGTGGTTGAAGACTCGCCAAAAACAATTGTGTTACATTTGGAGCATTTATAAACACTAAAAATGTTAAAAGAAAATTTCAATTTTAGCTGCCATTTGTTTTTTACCTCTCAGTAAGCAAAGCACCGTCCAAAGTGTTTTGAACAACCATTTCATTGCCCGAAAATTGGACGGGAAGTTTGAGGTGTTCAAGAAATTCGGCCAATGGGCCATCGGTGGAGGAAATGGCCTAAAAAAGCAACAAATTTTCAAGGACATTCTTTTAAGCAGACACGTAACCAGAAAAAAATTTCAGGAGGGCACCCCAAGAGACTCCTTTTTTTTGCTGTTGATTTTTCCAATATAATTGACCTAAATTTTCGGCGCGTAGAAAAAAAAAAAGCGAAATTTTGGCAATTTTGAGACCTTATTTTGGAAAAAAATAGTATCCGACGGTGCCGTTAGGTGCTGCCGATAAAATTAAAAAATAGAGTAAAACTAAAAAAATTTACCCATTTTCTGAAAAATTTTCAATTCGGGGGGGGGGGGGGGGTTCCCTTGCCCTCTCTGGTTACGGACATGATTTTAAGTAAATGGCCTTACCCGTGCTTCTAAAAGACGCATTTTTGTTTTCCAGCGACCAAAATTTTGCTGCTCCAAAAATGTGCCGATTCCGCCGCTTGGACGTCCTTTTCGCTGCTCATCCGTTTCGTCCCATTCCTCGTCAACATCGTCCTCCCCCTCCTCATCCTCCTCTTCGTCCTCATCCGCTGCCTCTTCATCCTCCGGTGCCGGCGTGTGCAGACGACGACGTTTTCGCTGAAAAAAAGTTTAAAAAAAAAAAAACTTCGATTCGTTTTTTGAGTCCCAAATTTTGTGTCCATGAAACTGAAACATTTATAATAACGCATAATTCAAAATTCTAGTCAAGCTCTATGTATATATTAGGGTTGGGCCCCCGAAATGTCGGGGTTTTATGAAAGCCGTCAATTGCACTTGAAATAAGATGGGAGTGTCTTTAAATGAGTTTTTAAGACTTTTTTGTTCTGGAACTTTTTCTTTTATCCTTTTTCCGACCTTTTATGAAAATTTCGCCCCCGACAAAGGTGTCTGCCCCCGACATTTTTTAAATTTCTCCAGCCAACCCCGACAAATTTAGTCGACCCCGAACCCCGACTTTTCCAACCCCGACGTCGGGGGCCCAACCCTTGTATATATAACAGTTTGTCAAAAGTTAGTTCATTAAGCTACGAATGGACGCATTTGTCTGGAACTCGGGTACATACAAAATTTCCTCCCCAAATTCACTCACTTTTCGTTTGCTTCGGCGAAGTTCGCCTTCGCGCGCCGCCCGTTCGGCGGCCGGCACCCATTTGAGCGGATTTGTTGCCGGTGCATTTGCCGCATGTGGGGACGGTGACGGCAACCGATCAATGCCAACAGTGCCAAGCAAAACAGTGCCATTTTTGTCCAATGCAGGCGGAAATTGTGGGATGGTACGCAAAAATTGAGTGACCATTGGGACATCGGATTGGAGATGTTTGGACAGCAAATGGTCACTGAAAACAACAAAAAATGATTAATTATTTGGGGGGAATGTTCCGCTCAAATTCGGCATTTTTGGGGTCAATGGCAAAACATTCGTATAAATAAATTAATTTTGAAAGTAAAATGGATTAAATCAAATTTTACCATGGTTTATGGACAAATGTCTTATATTTGATTTTTTGCATTTTGTTAGTTTACCATGCCATAAATTTTCGACTCTTAAAATTGTATAAAAAACAAAAATTTAATTTGAATTCTTTTTATTCTAACCCTCCTCGACGATTGAAAAATTACAAATAAAACTCAAACTAACAATTCCGCAAAAAAAAAAAAATTTCTTTAGGCATACTGTATCTACCGTAACCCTAAAAACGTTGAGAGCCTGGGGCATTCATTATCCAATGAAAATTTTGATTAGAAAAAAATTTCAGACCAAAACAGTGGGGCGGTGTAGAATTTGGCTGGACATTCAGGGCACTGCAACATGCATTGGTTGTTGATGGCCCAATTCCGATGCTCCATGGCACAGTGCCGTTCCAATTCCATCGGCGAGTTCCAACCGGAGCGTAAGCAAAATTCACACTTGGACATCGGCTCAAAAATCACTGGGCGCAGAAAGTCAATTTTGACAGACGGTTGGGCCAATTCCACGGAGGCGAACGTCCAACAAAGAGACAAACTTTGGTTGGAATGGGAAAGCTGAAAAAGAAAAATGGAATTCAAAAAATTAGATTTTTTTTATTTTCAACCCTAGAAAATTTTCAAAAAAATTCTAACGAAGTTTTTATATGAAAATTTCAATTTTTTCAAAAAAAAAATCCAAAAAAAAATCGCTGAAATTTTTTTCCTTGAAATTTTCTACGTTTGAAAATTGTTTTAAAAAAAAAATTTTGGGGGAAATGATACGGGGGGGGGTGCTTCCGTTTCCCCCCTAATGCCACCACCAACCATGAGGTTCAGCAATGTGTCGGCCAATTTGTCCTGGTCACAGCGCGGGCTGAGCAACACGTGCAGGCCACACTCCGCACAAATGAGTGAAGCGTAGGCAAAATCGAAGACCAACTTTAAGAAAATGGATAATTTTTTTTTGGGGGGGGGTGGGGATGCTTCGTCATTTTTATTTTGTTCACTTCGTCGCCAATCCGTCGAACATTGTCGCGCATATAGCGCAGAAAAGGGCGACATTGGTAATTGGTGCCGTGCTCCTTCAATGCTTCAGCCCGACTGAACGCTGTTGAGCAACAATGGCACGCGTAGAGATGGGCCGAGTGATGGCTGAGACTCAAATGGGCCTGGAGCGAAAAAAAATGGCAAATTTGTTGTTGTGCTATGAAAAATTTATGTCTAAAATTTAAAACAAATTTTTTTTTTTTTTTACTATAGAGAATTGCATTAAAAGGGATTAAAAAGTGATCATTTTTTAATTCTGATTTATGTGTTTAAATTTATCAGACTTTAAAGTGATAGATCAACCGGTAACGTTTTTTCAGGTCACAATTTTTTTATAATTATTTTTTTGTTTGTTTCGAAACACCAAATACCATTTAAATTATAATTCTTTTTTTTAATGCATTTTACGTATTTTAGTTGTTATGCGTAGAATCGAACCCCTGGCATAAAAATACAAAAACTTTTTATCAATAAATAAATTCCATTTTTCGGAAAAGAATGCCTACAAATTTCTGTGTTACAAATTTCGTGTTTCATATCCATGCCACCGTTTTTCGTTACCAAGAGTTGTCCAATGGCATATCGTCGTTGGTTCCCAAATGAGCACAATGGACATGGCAAATGCTCAGAATCCACCGTGGACAGCCATTGGAACTGACACAAACGCTGCTCGTCCTCTTTGTTGGCTGAGGCCTCAAGCAGTTGTTTATTCTGATCCACCACAATGCCTTGAGCAAAAATTTTTTAAAATTAATTTGGCATTAGAAAAAATGGCAAAATATTTTTTTTCTTTACCCAGCGTTGAGTCATGCCCATCCTTGGCATACTGTTCAAACAGTTCCTGCCAATCAAAGCGTTCAAATTGAGTCAGTTTCTTCCACTTAAAAAAATGGAAAAATGTTTTAAAAATGACTCGGTTGTTTAACAAATGTTCAATTGGATGTTCAAATATAAAATTTCAAAAATTACTGTGTTTAATTAAATTAAATGTCCAAGAATTGGGTCCGACAATTGATTACCAAAAATTCAATTACGGTAAATAAGGAAAAAGCATTCATATTTGGAAATGATAATAAGGGAGAAAAAATTTTCATTGAGAATTTTTTGAATTAGAGCGAAAATTCCGAATCAGTAGTGGGAGCAGGTCGTCGCCCTCCTTGAAAAAAAAAACTAATTTTTTGCAGTAAATTTATTAAATTTTTTTGGAGAGGGGGGGGGTGAAGTATAAAAAAAACATGCAATAAATATTAAGCTATTTCTCCACTATCATTTTTTTATTAATGAATGCTTAAAACTGTTGGCCAATTTTAGCACTTTTTACGGGTGCACCCCAAAATCTCGCCGCCGAAATCTCGCCGGCCGAAATCTCGCCGCAGAAATTTCAAAAAAAAAATTTTCTAAAATTTTTTCCTTCAAAAATTTCTAAGTTAGAATTTTTTTTTTTTTGGAATTTTTTATAAAAAAATTTTCTAAAGTTTTTTCCTTCAAAAATTTCTAAGTTAGAATTTTTTTTTTTTGAAATTTCGGCGGCGAGATTTTGTCTCGGCGAGATTTCGGCGGCGAGATTTCGTCCCGTCCCCCTTTTTACCGCCGAACGTAGCAGATGGATGTAGCGCAAGTTTGGCGGTGCCCATTGGCCAAGTGTGTTCAGTGCCGGCGTCCGCAGACATTTGAGCAATTGTTGGTCCGTGAATTTGCGCACAAACAATCGGAAGCCGCCGGACGCTCGGCACAACAGCGGGTCACGCTCGAGCAGTGCCAACCCGGCACGGTCGGCACCATTCGCAGTGGGAAGAGTGCCGTTGAGCGAGGGGAACAACGCGTGGAGCCCAGTGGACAAGAATTGATGAGTGAGCTAAAAAGACAAATTGAATTTTTTATTGTATAATTTTATTTTCCCATTTTTTTTTTAAATTTGGCATTCTGTCAACTATAGTAGAAGATACAAATTTTTGAAGAATTTAAAATAAGGAGAAGAAAATTTAGAAAAAAAAAAGTGAGTGAAAAAGGGAACAAATTGGTCATTTTTTGCAGGAAAAAATAGGAGAAAATAAAGATTTAAAACAGCGCTTTTGGAACGAAACGCCACATAAATAAAATGAAAAAAGAAAATGAATGAATGACAGTGGAATTGAGCACACAAATAATGGAAGAGAAAAGAAAAATCAATTGGAAAAGAGAAAGAACATAAAAGTCCGCGTTTTCCCTATACACAACACACAACGAATGTGCATGATTTTGGAAAATTCAAAAATGAGGACAAATCACAAATATGTTAAAACATTGGACATCCAAAATTGAAAAAAAACACAATTTTCTGAGTAAATGATTGAAAATAATTGCTAAAAAATGAAAAAAAAATTATGGAAGAAATTGTAAAAAACTCTGTTCGACACCATTTAGTAGGGACATACAAACCGTACATAAAATTCATGTCTAAAATTTGTGCACCATTTATGGTGTTGTTTTTTTCTCACCTGAATTTGTGTCGTCGTTTTTCGACCATTTTGGAAATTTGTCGCTGCTCGTCGTTGTTGGTGTTGCATTTGTGGACCACCTTTTCGCTTGTCAATTGTTTTTGATCGCTGCTTCATTCGCTCACTTTTGTCTGCTAAAGCAACAAATGCATTTTGATCACTGATCAGAGACAAATATTTTTTGTACAAAAACTAATAAATGTAAGCAAAATTTTTTTTTTCAAAAAAAAATCTAAATTAAAAAATTCATTAAAAACTTACTATGTGAAGACCATGGACGTGGTGAAGCAGCACTTTTACCAACATTCATTTCACTGTTGGTGAACAAAAACACTGACAAAAATAAGACGAAGCAAAAGTATTGAAATTTTATAATAAAATTTAATCTGTCAAAAAAGAAAATTGTTATGTATTAATACATGGTTGAAGGTCTTACATAATATTTCAGGATATTTTTGTAAGACAATTGTCAAACAAATAAACAAAATTGGAATTCCTTAATTGTGTTTTCTGTTTAAATTTAAATGCTTTTTTTGGAATTTCAAAGCTTGCGTAATTTAACATGCAAAAGTCAAAACTACGAAATGCATAAACATTTGTTCTTCTTAAGCTACATATATTGCCCTCAAAAAACACTTTTCTTTTATTTTTTAAATGAATAAACATTTTTATTTTTTCGCTTTTTTATGTATGTACAATTTAGCGTTTACATTGCAAATGCCCGGTTAAATGAGTACCACCTAATTAGGTAAAAATGAAAAGAAAATCATATTATGTATGTATAAAAGTATAATTTTTAATTCTATATACATGAATGAAATGAAATTCTGGAGGAATACTTAACTTTTTTTTTTAATTTTGATATTATTTTACGCTATTTATTGTTTTAAATTCTATATAAAATAAATTTGCGATTATTAGTCAATCGCATGCGACAAAAAGTTGTCGCAAAAGCCAACTCAGAAAAAAGGTTTTAGACGAATCAAATACATTTAAGATTTAAACCTATGAATTCAGTAAATAAAATTGGTCTGAACTTCAAAAAAAAAAAAACTGGTTTTTGGTTTCTAATTTTTGATGACATTGAAAATTGCATTGAATTCGTTAGATTTACACGAAAACTTAATCCAAAAGTATTGATAAAAAAGGACTATCATTTGAATAGTTTACTAATGCGTATGATTGGCTCTTATTCCGTTCAGATCCCACATTTTTTTACATTTTTTTCATTTTCAAATAAAAAACACTAAATTAAGAGATTTTCGGGGTAGCTGATCACGAAACCTACAACCCATTTCTATCCCCGGACCAGGACTCGAACAAAAAATCGATTTTGGATAAATGTGAATTTTGGTGAAAATGAATGTTGGCTTTTTGTTAGCATTGGGTCCGGGTTAGAAATTGTTCAAAATGGATGTCGGATTCATAATCAACTACTCCGAAAACCTATTAATTAAGGTTTTTATTTTGCAAAGTGAAAAAAAAAACACTAAAAAAATTTGGGGCCTAAACGGAATACATAAGAGTCCGTGTGATTTGACTTTTCAATTTTGTTGATAATTTGGAAGGAATAAAAAATGTTGGGAAAAGCACCCAATTTTGTTTACAGATTCCGAGACCCAAACTGTTTATGACAATGTACATACATATAAGCGACGCCTAAAAATTCGAAAATTAGAATAATTTCCTGACTTCAGAAATTTCTGGAATTTGGAATTTAAGCATGCCGAGTCCCAAAAAAACTGTGAATTTTTTAAACAAATCAATTTTGTTCGATAAGGCTATGTATGCACAGATACGCAAAATTTTAGTCTCAAAATCTGTACGTATGGTGCCAAATTATGTCATGAGGATTCAATCAAGAATGGAACTCTTGAATTGAATGCTTTCATTTGGCACCCGCCCTTACTCTGCACGAAACATCCAATTGACTTTTTGTATCGAAAGTTGACAAAATATGGAAAAGCTTGAAAAGTCGAATCTGTTATAAGATGTGCTAAATTAGAATATGAAATGGAAAAGGTCTCGTTATTTTTACTTCAAGAATTATGCAAAAAAATTTATTTAATATTTTCATAAAAATTTTTTGAATTTTCAAAGGCACCCATTCGAATGTACTAATTTGGTATGTTTATTAGACTTGGGGTAAAGTCAAATTAGTATTTAAAACACATACTTGATGCTAATGAGTTTCTTTTTATTTGTGCCGAAAAAAATGCAATTAATTTTTTTTTTGCCCTTAAAATGTGCCAATTCAGTATCATTCATTATTTGCTAGGCTAAATTTATTCCGACTTACATAAAATAAATTGCCGGGTTTAATTAAACATAAAATTTCTCGAATTATAAAATGGCTTAATTCCTTCATAAATAAAACCGCAAAAAGTGCTGTGCAAAATCTAATCAATTATAATGGTTTGTTTGGTGCTGGAAATTTTCGTAGAAAAATGTTTGGCATTTTTCCTTAGTTGCCAAGACGTCGCGGTTTCCAATCAGTACATGTGCCGGAGAAAACTCGAACTCATCTGTTGTTTTCCGCTGCTTCAGACCCATCACGGCCGAGGCGTAAAAAGCGTCCACAAAGTGAAGCAAAACAAAACAAAAACAAAAAATGCCGAATTTTTCAATCCAAAAATTGTGCCGCCATTTTGTGCCCAAAATTGCCGCCGTTTTCAGACAAATTTCACCAAATCCCGCAACATAAACGGGACGAAATTGTGCTGCAACAGGGCGGTGTTGCGGGGCATTGAACAGTTGGACCCCACCCAATGGACGGGCAATCAACGAATTGTCCATTTTGGTCCAATGGCACAGCGCGACCCGTTCTTCTATTTCTATCCGAAAGGCTGGGATTTGCTTTATCCCGCTCAGTTCGGCTTCTTCCCTTATCGGACTAAGTTTGTGCCGACCGACCAAATAAAACGAATATTTCGCCAAGAAAAAATATCGAAAAATGTAAATTTTTTGCACCCCAAACATTTTTTCAGCAAATTTCTTGGCAGTTCTGCGGTCGTTTGTGTGTGGGCTTTCGGCATTTTTTTGTTCCTCGGCGGCATTCTGATGATTTATTTGGGCTATTTTATTGAATACAAAAAACCGTTTTGGCGTTGGACTGTTGAAGAGCGGCAAAACACTGTATTTTCATGGATTTATTTTTTACAATTAAATTTAATGATATAAAATTTAAAATTAAATGTGCCAAATATAAATTGTAGATGGTTCCGCCCGTTCAAATTGCTGGCCCATTGTTGGCCGGCACCGGCATTTTGCTGCTGGTGGTTGGCATGGTTTGCTCAGTCAGCAATTCTCAGGTGTGTATGTGTGTGGTGTTGTGCCGCGGCAATTTGGAAAAGCCCGGTGGACTTTAAAATTGCCGATGGCCGATTACTAGAGCCTTAAATTTAAAAAAAACGGGGTCGGGATAATCCCGATTTTGTCGGGATCCCGATCCCTTCCGGGCTCTATCGATTACCACAAAAAAAAACGTTTTTATCCAAAAAATTTTGAACAACAAATCCTTGATAAAATTGGTGGACTTTAACAGTTCAAGAAATGATGATTTGAATTGGTAAAAAGCGCTGGGCTTTCATTTTTAAAAACGATCGGCCCTCAAATAGCCGACTTTTTTAAGTGCCCAAATGTTTGCCTATGCCATTGGTATTAAAATGACTAATGTTTTACAAAATCAGTCTAAATGTTAAAGATTTTGCATATCTTGGCCATTTAAAATGGGAAATTTTTTTTTTAAATTACAAAAAATTATAAAAATGCCATTGTCCATTGAATTTCTTTCAAATTTTGCAGTTTCTCAGTGATAAACTGCGCCATCACCACCACCGTGATCAGCCAGCCTCGGTCACTGTGTACACAACCCATTACAAAGTCGGAAAAAAAACTATGAAATTTCCACCAAAAAAAATTCCGGTTTTAGCAGCCCCGTGCCACCTACGAAGTCAGTCCTTATCAGCCGTTGCCACCGCCGGCCAACCCAGTCTATGTGAATCCAAATGCACGAACTCATCTGTTAGACCCGAACAAGGAGCTCAAACTGTTCCCACCGGTGTATGAGAATTTTTGGGATTTTTTTTTAATATAAAGGGCTCAAATGGACTAATTGAGGTGATGGTTGGACCCCATTTCGGCATTGGACACTTGGGTATCAAACAAAAAATACACTGTTTGGGGTTTAAAGAGTCACTGATCAGTGATCAAGAGGGATAGGTATGTCTGATAGAGAGAGAGAGAGAATGGAGAGAGAGAGAGAATGAGAGAGGATATGGCAGAGAGAGAGAGAGAGAGAGAGAGGATATGGCAGAGAGAGAGAGAGAGAGGGAAAGGGAGGGAAGGAGAGAGATAGATAGAGAGAGAAAGAGTCTTGATATTCGGTCTTGGATTCATGAATTTGTCATGGCTGATGTCCCATCAACCCTCAATTTTTTGTTTAAAATCAAAAAAATGATCGCTGCCCAAATAAATCACCGTCCAAATGTGAATTGTACATTCACAAAAAATGATTTTAAATTTAATTTTAAATAATTTAAATAGGTAATATTTTTGATTGCAAGTTTCAGTGTCCCTGGCCAATCCACGCTTTCCCTGCACGGCAAATCCGCAACATTTGTTGCCAGCCCCTACAACACATTGCGCGCAATTTCCATGCAAAGGTGGGAGGGGGGGGCAAAAAATTTAAATTTCCAATTTTTTTTTAGAATTTTTTATTTATACCCCCCCCCCCCCCTTCTCCCCCTGTTTTTTAAGGTCCCCGTCACACAATGTGGTCGAGTTGCGTTCCGCCTCTGCTGACCCGCCATTTCCGCCCCAATCGCCCCCCACCAAACGGACAAAGCGTCGACGGGCCAACTCATCACAAAGTGTGGCCAAGTCGTCCTCGGCCGACGAGCCGTGGGAAATGTGAGTGTTTAAATGAAATTAAAACTTTTTAAAAAATCATTTTTAATATTTAGTTTTCTTGAGATACATAAACCCCTGTGGGACTCTTTTTACCCCACTCTTTAAATAAATGGGTGAATTTGTTTCAGGAAACGGGAACCAATTAATCCAAATACTAATGATGCTGCATAGTCTGGCTTTTTTGAGTCGAGTCTTAAATTATTCGGGAGGTTTTAGTCGCTTCGGTCTCGAGTCTCGGGAAATTATCGGTCTCGAGTATCAATGACAAAACATCCCCAAAATACCCGCCTAAATTGCTTTTTTCCTTAGGGAAGGGGGTGGCTCTATTTCATCAGTGACACCGCGGCATTATTATACATTTTGTCCACCAAAATTTTTTTTTTTTTGTTGCAGCAAAACTGTAGTCAAATCGACCACCACAACAATCCGTCGCCAGAGCAGTGCCGGCGACAGCAGCGGCGGTGCCGACGCGGCGCCGCCGCCGAGGGGCGGCGCCGGCACTCGCGGCAGCCGGCGCGAGGGCGGCGGCATGGTGGTGATGGCCTATCGCTGACTCAATTGTTTCCCCATCATGGCACAATTTTTCAATTTTTTTTCGGCATTTCAAATTAGGCAATTCCCTCTACAAAATTTTCATGTTCCATGCCCAGAACGGAGAGAGAATGCAATGCCATTTTTGCTCAATAATATATAATGTTAATTGCAGTGGTGGTTCCGGAGGTCCAAAAGGGTTTCCAGATTATGGAATTCGGATTTGCTGAGGCATGTAAAACATTTTTGAAACCCGAATTTTTTTTTTTTAAATAGCCGTGCAATAAACCTTTTAATATTATTTTTCTACAAATTACAAAATATTTCAGCCATTTAAAAACCAATTTTTAATTAAATAAAAGAAATTCGGAATTTTCATCAAATAATCTGATCCTCCAAATTCCGGCCCTGAAAAGGTCCGAAACATAGCACCACCATTGATTTGTTGTTAATGCTTTAGTGTGTGCCATAATCTCTTTTTGCCTAGTGCCACATTGTGTTCTTCGTTTGCCTTTTCTTTGCTCAATTATTTTAGTTTTCTTCCAAATCTAGTCATTTTAGTGTTTATTTTATTGCTTTTTATTTGTTTGTGGTCATAAGAGCCCGAATTTATGTGAATAATCCAACAGATTAAGCCGTTTTTTTGGGGGGGGGGGGCTAATAAATAAAAAATGTCTCATTTGAAATGAATCCTAATTTTGTAAATTATTTGTGAAAATTGATTTTCTTTCACAAATTGGCCTTTAAATTGTTATTCCTTTCCATTCCATGAACAAAATTGTATGCATTTTTAAGCATTTGAAATTTTATTCCATCAATATTTTTGCATTTTTGACTATAAAACAAGCGCAAAAACGAGCGCCGTTCGTCATACAATAATAATAAATAATAATTAATATTAAATTTTTTTTACAAAATTTGTCATTTTAGGCACAAATCTGGGCTCTATGATCATTTGCAATATTTTGTTTATCAATTTTCATTTTAAAATATTATTCATTATCATTTTCCTTCTCTAATAATAGTACATCCTTTGTTGGGATTTAGTCTTTCCTTCTCAAAATTAGAGGTTGATTAGAAGAATATATTCGTCCGATTATTTTAATTTTGTTGTGCCTTTAAAAAATCAATTTTATGCAAATTATCAAAATTAATTTATTCGTTTTTATTTTCGTTATTTATTTTTCAATTTAAAATTTTTTACTCTTAAAAATGAGTTTAGCAGATCTTTTTCATAAGCAATTCACTTATGGATCCTGGCCCAACTCATTCTGTGGATGAACAATTCCCTCCAGCAAATGGCAATGTTGGCACAACAACACCAAATTCATCTTCTGATTGTTCGTCCACAGCGACACGGCCTTTTGTACACATCAACGTGAATACGGTAGGTATTTTAACATGAGTACGATAGTTGTTTTACGGTGGTTCATCATTGGTTGCAAATATGATACAGTTGTTTCAACATGGATATGGTAGGTTTATTAGTTTCGTGGCACAATTAATTGTCTAAATATGTCTAATTGCGATGGAAAAGTGCTTAATCTTCGTTACATTTTCAAATAATTGGCACTAATAATATTTTTGATTACCAAAGTTTGTTTTGCCCAACTTCTATTGGGTCCGTCATTTTCCAAGAATCAGTAGTGCCAAAACTTTCTAATTAGTGTTTGCCAATGCCAATTAATTGGTCTGATGTTCGGGCTTTTTCAAAAATCCGTGCCAATTAATTGGTCTGATGATCCGGCATTTTAAAAACTCGTGCCACATGCCACTTTTTCACAGTGCCAACTTTCTCATTAGCATTTGCCAATGCCAATTAATTGTCATCTTTTTCAAACAACCGTAAATGGATAAATGCAATACAATAATTAGTGCCGCTTAATTGCACGGCACGTAATAAAACACTAATCCGGTTGCTTCCCAACTTCCCTAATTGCCAAACATTGGCACGGTTTTCGACATTTTTGCTGCTTGGATGGCATTATTCAAAAAATGTGGCGCCTTTTTCAGGTGGAATATGCCGTGCCATCGGAGTACCAATTTGTGGACTATTTGGGCGGTGGTAACTACGGCAACGTGATGTGAGTTGAGCACATCCTCACATTCCACAGCAGACAACACCAAAAGGCATTTAAAACCAACAAATTTTATTTCCGGCACAATTTATTCCCCCCCCCCCGCCATTTTCAAGCATTTAATTATTTGAAACCCCAAAAAAATTTAAATCGTTCAATTTTTTGAAATATTTCACTAGAGATCGGCATCTGGCCATGGTCCCATGCCTGGATTTTCCTGGATCCAGGTCCAGGCTTCTCAAAACTGAACCTGAACAAAATGACAAATTTGATAATTAGGGTTTTGTCGATCAAATTGTTTAATAATTCAAATCCTGGCACGGGTTTCTGGATTTTGATCGTAAATGGGTGCCATTTTACTGGTTGGTCATCGACCCAGAAAATTCATAGCTTATTGTTATAAACGTAAAATGAAAAAACTCCGCGGCATTTTTTGGCCGTTCATTGTGCCATTGGCCAAAAAATCGGAGAAAAAAAAACACATTCCCAAAATTGAATTTGGCAGCAAAGTGCGAGCAGCGCAAGGCGTCGAATTGGCGGTGAAGAAAATGTACGAGCCGTTCAGCAGCGCGATCAAAGCGCGCCGCGTGTTCCGCGAGTTGAAACTGTTGCAGCTGATCAGCCATGAGAACATCATCCAATTTGTGGACATGTACACGCCTGACATGGACGACAAATGCTTCAAAAATGTGTAAATATAATGGAAAATACTCTCATTATTTAAAAAATCATCAATATGATTTGATGAAAAATTATTGATAACTTTCCTAAAAAGCAACCAAATTTTTAATTCTTGATATCATTCGATAGCCCTAAGTGTTCTCTATCATTCTACAAATTTCAAAAAATTTCATCAAGTTTCAAAAAAATTATGGCTAGAGGAACTCAAAAAACCTGTACGAATTGGGGACATTTTTCTTTTTTCAGGATGACAATTGGATTGGATTTTTTGACATACTTTTTTTTTCATATTATGGCACTTCGATTGGGTTTTTCTCGGCATTTCTCTTTCTCATTCGATGGCATTTGTGCCACACTTTTCTGTTGGCAGTTACATTGTGTCCGGATACGCTGGCGTCAGCCTAAAGCAGGTGTTGGACCGACAAAAACAGTTGGGCCAATCGCTGATCAACCATGACCACATCAAATACATTGTCTACCAATTGCTTCGTGCACTGAAATATCTCCATTCCGCAAATGTTACGCCAGAATATTTAATTGTTTTTATGTTTAAATAATTTCTGTTTTATTTCTCGATCAAATTTGATTAGTAAATGCCGAGATTTGATATTGGGAAAAGGACGAAGAACGAACCCGGCGAATTTTTGGTCGGGGAAGGAAATGCTAAAAAAAAGATGGAGATTTCTAAATTATTGTAGAAGCAAAATGCAGGGATTTAGTGTATGGAAAAGGCAAAAAAAAAAAAAAAACGGCGAGGATTTTCGAAATCAAAAGCAAAATGTGGGGATTTAGTGTCGGGAGAGGTACCAAAGGTCAGGATTTCAGAATTACGAAAAAGGGAAAATGCCGAGATTGACCTCGGGGTTTTACCCATTTAAAAAAATTAAATTGTCGAAATCCGATCAAATTTTTTACGTTCTAAAAATGCTTCAATTGAGTGAGCTATATTTAATCCTGATTTTCCATCCATTAATAGCTTCGCCATTGTTCAGGTAATCCACCGGGACTTGAAGCCGTCCAACTTGGCCATTACGGAGGAGTGCGATTTGACTGTGCTCGACTTTG
The DNA here is from genome assembly GCA_004148225.2 of Heterodera glycines. Classification (NCBI taxonomy): domain Eukaryota; kingdom Metazoa; phylum Nematoda; class Chromadorea; order Rhabditida; family Heteroderidae; genus Heterodera; species Heterodera glycines. Next base: position 10,263,376 of record CP049713.1, on the reverse strand, counting down.
GCTTGGCCCGGACGGTGTCCAACAATGGGGACAATCTGACCGCTTATGTGATTTCGCGTTGGTACCGAAGTCCGGAGGTGAATTTGGATATGAATTTATTATGCCCGAAGATGGCACATAATGATTGAATTTTGATTTAATTATTATTGAACTTTGGACTTAGTGACCGGAAAATTAAATGTCCCGATTGAGAGCAAATTTGTTTTTTAAAAATTAAATTAAAAAATATATTTAAAACTTAAAAAATAAAATAAAATAATGGAAAACTCTGAATTTTGAAAAAAAAACATTTTTAAAACCAATTAGCGTTGAAATTTTTTAGGATATGGGATGAAAATGTTTAAAATTGGTTGATTCTCTTCCTTTTAGTATCCCTGCAAGGTTTGGTGAGCTTCTTCTGATCACTTAGCGAAAAATTATGGGGACGAAATTTTTTCAAAAATTGGAAAAGTATAGAATTGGAAAATCAAAATGAGCGTTAAAATATTTTCGGGCAAAGTTTGACCTGTGCCGGGGAATATAATCTAATTAATTTCTTAAAATTTGATCATCCACTTCGCATTTTTGTAATCAAATTCAAAAATATATGGTGAAATTGATTTAAATATTTTTCCGATTTTTTCTGCTTTTGGTGCTCAATATTAAATTAGTCAGACAAACAATGCTTTGGCCAATAAAATTCAAACATTTTTAAAAATTTCATAATTTTCCTAAAATTTTTTTACCGAAAAATGTCACAATAGTGGAAAATAATATATTTTTCAATTTATTATATGGGATTTGAGCTAATTATTGCTAAATAATTTCTCTCCAATTTTTATATTTTTGCAAATATTTTTGTTCCCTATTTTTGGTGTCCAATTTTTAGCAGAGACTGACTTAGTTTATCTTAGTTTAAATTTTCCTTTAAATGAATAATTAAATTTAATCATTTAAAAAACATTTTTAGCCCATAAAATTTACAATTTTTTTTTTAATCAAATTTCGTAAAATTTCTGTAAAATGATCAACATATTCGACCACCAAATTTTGTACTTATTGTACAACTCTACAAATAGGTGATTTATTGGAACAACGTGTCCTACAATGCCAAGGCCGACGTGTGGTCGGTGGGCTGCATTTTGGCCGAACTGTTCACCAACCGCGTGCTGTTCCCCGGCTCCGAGGCCATGGAGCAGTACAAGCTGATCATTCGCCTCTGCGGCAGTCCGGATGAGCAACTGATGCAAAAAATTGAGCAACAAAATTCACCGGCAATGGTTGCGGAAAATTTTGAAAAATTTTTTGAAAAATTTTTGAAAATTTTCAGCGGATGGTAATCGAACGGATGGGCGGCTTCTGTGAGCGCAAAGATTTTCGACAAGTGTTTGCGCATTGCCCTGAAGATGCTGTCGATTTGCTGAACAAATTGTTGGTGATGGACCCGGACAGAAGGTGATAGTGGCGAAAAAATTCACAAAAAAAAGCTTTTTCTACAGTACCTATCGTCTGTCGTTACGGTAGCCATTTTGGGATTTCGTTGTCGAAATCTCAAATAATACTGTTTCTACAGTATTTGTTGATGCATTTGTCTGTGTAATTACGGTGCACTTTGTGCTATTTGCATAAAATTTTACAAAAAATCTTTTACTACGGTAGTTAAATATTTCATACGGTACCATTTCCCCCCCTCCCCCCCCACAGTATCCCATTTTCCGTTTAGAATTTCGGTGGAAGAATCGCTGCTGCATCCGTACATGCGCGACTACCATTTGCCAGCGGATGAACCGGTGGCGGCCCAGCCCTTCAACATTGAGGACGGCGATGACTTGGCCAGAAGTGTTGCGGACTGGAAAGGTGGTGGTTCTTGACTGGTAATGGTGGGAATGCCCCTCGGAAATGGTCTAAAAAAGCAGAGATGTAACGGAATTTCCAACATTTTTGGACACCGGATTTTTTGACCGAGAGTCTCGAACTTGATATAAGTGCTCGGTCTCGTGTTTCATGGTCAATTCTTGGCCTCTCAAGTGTCCCGATCACATATAAATAAATGTTTTTGTTAGATATCATTTGGCACGAATTGGAACGGCATCACAATGAAACAAAGGGTCAGCTCCATTCGAATAATGAGGTGGATGTGCGATCAGCCGACTAATTAATAAAATGGCTTAATTACCCTTTCAATTGGGCAAAAGCAAATCGATCGTTAATTCATTTGTCCGTCCGACCATTACATTTGTCTATCCACTTCTTCTTACTGTTTAAACAAGCTTTTGTGTTATGCTCTTTTTCCGGGTCAATGGCAAAACGAAATTACAAAAATACATCATGGAAAATTGAAGCCTAGGCCTAGCCTATGCCTGGTTTAAGCTTAGCTCTAGAAATCCTTGGGCTTAATTTTCAAAAATTCCAAAAAACTTTCCATTTTGCTTTTGTACGTTTTGCCGCCATGACACCTTCTTTTTCACAATTTAATTTATTGTAAATTAATAGAAAAAATAATCATTTTGCTTAATCTCTTTTTATCATGAATTCCAATTTTAATTATTTTATTATTTATTGAATTTAAAAAACTATTTTTAAATTTCATTTTATTTTTACACTTATTCTCAATTTGTTTTTTTTTGTCCCCCGCCGGGCTTCGGCACACTTTGTCCCCCCAGGGTGCCGTAAATGTACGCCTCCGATTGCCATGTCCATGCGAAAAAGGTGCAACAACAGCAGCAGAACATTGCAACCAATGTGAAGGCCGGCTTCTACACGGTGGAGCTGAACAAAACTGTGTGGATCATTCCCGAATGCTACCAAAAATGTAAAACGGTGGCGAATTACGATATTCAAAATTCACACTGGGGTTGGGATACTGTAACGGTTTTATAAATAATTCAAATTAATTTTACCTTTCTCTGTCTTTATAAGAGAGTTATTATGGGCAATTAAAAATAACATCCATTGCATTTTTTTAATATTGTTTGGCCTGGCCAAATTTGGTCACTCATAATTAATCTTTTTTTAAATGATCGGAAACGAATTAAATTTTAATTTAAAAATGGGGCCAAACACATTCTTACAAAAATAGGCAAATTAATTCACGGAAATTATGCTTTTAATTTTTTATTTTTTCAAATTAATTCATTATTTTTTCTAATTTTTATTCCCCAATTTTTTTTTTTTTACTAAAAATTGTGAATCCGATTTATAATATTTTTACTGATCCCCTACTGTATGTCATGGTCCAGTGGTATAAAGTCCGGATTCAATATAATTTGGTGCCAAATGTCTGCTCAATTTCCGAGAGGTTTCAAATTGAGCGTTTGGTGGCACCAGAAATTATGCCCCTGGGGTATGCCAGATTTGCTCCCCGATCGGTTCGAACGCTTCTGATCAAATAATGCAAAATGCAATTTGATCGGTGAATTTTGAGCCAACAAAAACAGCTTTGCATTTTGTTTTTTTCCACTAATTTTTTTTCAATTCTATCTTTTTAACATTTTCACAGTAACGCCAGTGGGCACCGGCGCTTACGGCACAGTTTGGTGCGTTTTTTAAATAATTAAAATTTAAACATGACGGTGTACGTAACGTACCGATGCCGAATTTGAATCTAGAAAAGTCTTCGACATTCAGAGCCGGCGGATGCCGAATCCCGACCTTTTTCGTGTCCTTGCCTTAAAAACCTAGACCATCCCGACTCGAATCCCGATCATTTTCGCATCCCGAGTTCCGATCACAAAATCTCGGCCCAAACCCGACTTTTTTCTGAATTCCTGGACATCGAGCCTAAACCTTAACAATATTTTTGCATTTTTTGAAGTTCGGCTGAATGTGTGACCACGGGCGATCGGGTGGCAATCAAGAAATTTACGAGTAATTAATTAATTACCAAAAAATCTTGGGAGTATTTCCCCCCCCCCCCCCCAATTTTCCAAAGGGCCCTTCCAATCGTCAATCCATGCCAAACGAACCCATCGCGAATTGCGACTGTTGCGGCTGATGAACCACGAGAATGTGATTGATCTGTACGACGTGTTCACGCCTGATCAGCACCCGTCAACACTGAATGACGTGTGGGTGTTTAATGAATGCCCCTGGGGGCAATTATTGGAAATTTAAATTAGAAAGAAAATTTACAATTTTCATGAAAATTTGCTTCAATCAGTTGTGTTTTAGATTAAATAAAATTGGAAATTTTCACTAATTCATGAAAAAAAAGAGTTATATGAAAGCAATGTGACGTCGGGAAAAGATTTTTGCGATTTTTGCGCAAAAAATTGGCTAATTTTGCAAATATGCGCCGAATAAAATTTTTTTTTTTAAATTCTCTCCGTTTTCCCCATTTTGTCAGTTATTTTGTGTCCATTCTGATGGGCGCCGATCTGTCCAACATTCTCAAAATTCAACGGCTCAGCGACGAGCACATCCAATTTTTGGTGTACCAAATTTTGCGGGCATTGAAATACATTCACTCGGCCGGCATTATCCATCGGGATTTGAAACCGTCAAACATTGCGGTGAACGAGGACTGCGAGTTGAAAGTGTGTTGTGTGTTCAAGATTGGTTAAATTCAGCAGAATGATCAGTTTAAAAGTATTTTTTTGTCGGAATTTCCGCCCAAATTTTTTTCAACAATTACAGTATGACCATTATTTGGTTTCAAGTAATACTGTATTTCCTTGCATTTTTTTAGTTTTTGAATTAAAATCCAGGTTCAATCCAGGGGATAAGCCGATCCCGAATCAAATCCCCGACATTTTTAGGTCATCGTACACCGATTTGCGATTCACAAATTTTGAAATTTCGGGATTTTTGAATTTTCCCCTAATCGGATCCAAAAATTAAAAAAAATGTATAACAAACAATATGATACCGGCACGAAATGGCTGGCAATTTTATTACTTTTCAAGATTCTCGACTTCGGACTGGCTCGTCATGCTGACCAAGAAATGACTGGCTACGTGGCCACCCGATGGTACCGAGCGCCGGAAATCATGCTGAATTGGATGCACTACACACAGACGGGTGAATGCTTTTTTATACTTTTTTAAATAAATTAATTAATTATTAAATATTTTTTGATTTATTTTTTATTTTAGACTATTAATTGCTCTTTTGATTATTTTTTGCTAAATTAATTAATTATCAACTACAAATTGCTTTTTTAATCATTTATCAAATATTGTGACCTGCAAATTGTTTTTTATTTGGGTTTTACTAATTAATTAATTACTAATTGCTTTTTTTGCAAATTAAGTGGACATTTGGTCGGTCGGCTGCATAATGGCCGAACTGATCACTGGTCGTACACTTTTTCCTGGAGCGGACCGTAAAAAACAAAATAAAATTTGAAAAAAATTCCAATTTTGAAGATATTGATCAGTTGACCCGGATTATGTCCGTCTGTGGCACTCCAAACGACGAATTTTTGAAAGTCATAGGCAAAAAACGGCATTTTTCATTTACCTCTTATGCCATTTTCGTTTTTCCAGAAAATCTCGTCGGAAGAGGCACGAAATTACATTCGGAATATGCCAAGAATGGAGCGCAAAGATTTCAAAAAATTTTTTGCCAACGCAACGCCCGAGGCGGTGGACTTTTTGGAGAAAACACTCAATTTGGACCCTGATTATCGGTAAAATTGGATGGCATAATTAGCAAATTGACCGATTTTCGAATAAATAATTTTTTGTTGCACAGTCCAACCGCTGAACAAGCGATGGAACACGTGTACTTCAAGCAGTACCACGACCCAAACGACGAGCCAACGGCGGACGGACACATCGAAGTGGACATTGAACAGGAGCTGAGCATTGGTGGGCCAAATGCTAATTAATTAATTAATGGTTATAAAAAATGGCCAAGTATTTCCGCAGATGTGGGTCAAATATTAATTAATTAATTTTAAAAATGGCCAATTATTTCTCTATGAAAGTCGCTTCCATGCCAAGTTGAGAATGAATGGACAGAGAATTTCATTCAAAATCGGGCACAAACAATAAATTCTGTTTGTATTTTGAAAGGAATTAATTTTAAAAAAAACCATGTTTTCCAAACATTTTTGTCCATAATTTCATTCAAACTTAACAAAAATTTTTGAAATTTTGCAGTTTAATAGAGAACACTTAGGGCTATCGAATGAAATTAAATTCATTCAATTCGGGCAATGATGAAAGGAGTTATACCCAAAAAATGGCCCGGGCCCAGAGAACCCCCCCCCCCCATGGATTGACGAAATTTCGTTTCGTTTTCGGTTTTAAAAATTTATTTTTTCGTTTCGTGTTTCGTCTCGAATGTCATTTTCGTTTCATTTTCATTTTTTTTTTGTTGATATTTTCGCACATCCCTGCCTCCCCCCCCCCCGGGCACGTCCCTCTGTCTTCAGCGCCATCTCCAATAAAATTCCAAAAATTTTTTGTTGACACGCCCCCTTTTTGCAGACCAATGGCGTCAAATGATTTGGACAGAAATTGAAGCATTCCAACAGCAGCAGCGAATACAACAACAACAACAGCAGCAGCAGCAGAACATGATAAGCATGTAGGAGGAGACGGAGCAGTACTTGGGAAAATAATGGAAAATTTAAGCGATTTTTTTTATTCATTTATATTGTATTATTGGGGAATTCAGCCACACCCACCCCACACCAATGCCAGTATTAATTACCCCTAATTAGCAAATCTCAACAATCAATCAATTAGCAGTGGAAGAATCCATGTGTTTCGGAGGGAATGGTTTCAATTTCAATTACTAATTTAAGTTTGCTTCCGATGCTAATTTTGTATTGTGAAATACCAGTCAGTATTCTTTTCTTTCTTCATTTTTTTTGTACATTTAAAAATGTTGGAAATAATTTTATGGTAATTATATATTCCAATTTTTACCACATCAAAATCACCTCACATTTATTAATGTAAACATTCGAATGAAAATTTTGTGTATTTCATTTTGCAAATAAAGCACGAAAAAATATGATTCCTCATACATCAACAATTTAAAATTGAAAAAGCGATTAATTATAGAGTCAATTAAACAATAATTTAAAAAAAAATTGTTCTGTGCTCATTGAACAGTGGTTAATCGCCACAGCCCGTCGTTCATGAAGTGGACATTGTCAATGGCAATGCCAACATTTTGTGACCGCACATTCGCCGACGAAAGCTAAAAAAGAGGGCATTTTTTAGCTTCATTTTTTTAAATTTTAAATATTAAATTGAATATTTTAATGGATGAAATAATTTATTCGTCCATTAATTAATTAAATTAATCCGGAATGAATGAAGGATGAAAATTATATTACAATTAAATGTAAGCAAATCAATTATTTTATGAGAAAACCAATCCAAATTTACCTTCATTTGTCCAATTCCCATTGCGTGCTGCTTTCCTTCCGCCATAATGGCAACCTATGCAATAATATGCAAAAAAATAATAATTATTATTATAATTTTGATAAATAATTAATTCTTATTGTAAAACTGACCAATGCCCCTTCGTTGCAATCGTCCAAAAGTCGGCCACCCGCGCTGGTCAGCCCAGGGCACATTATATGCGAACCGTTTAACACAAATTTGATGGCACCTTTGTCTACCTTTTGCGGGGGGAAGGGGGGAGGTCAAATAAATTTCGAAAATGCTTTTTTTGAAAAAACGTATTGAAAAAAACGAAAAGCCGAAGCCAAGGGGTTTGACTATGCCCTTGACAGAAATTTCAAATTTTAATTGCATTAGAGAGTCAGTCAAATTAAATGCACATTTAAATTGAATCCCTCCCCCACCATTTTTCACCTGTTGGTGTGGAAGCATGAACGGGTATTTGTGCAGCAGTCTCAGAGTTGGGAAATAATTTGCCAAATCACGGCTCTAAAAATTCTTTTTTTGTTTTAATTGAAAAAAAGGAATTGAGAAAAAATCGGATTTTATTGGAACATTATGCCAAAGTGAGATTCTTTTGGAACATTTCACTTGCTTTTAGCACAATGAATCATTCAGTTTTTGAGCTGATTTGAGGGTTCAAACAATTTTGTAAAATATTTCGAACCTCGCCACCAGCTCACAGTGTCAAATAAATTTAGTGGCAAATGTGTCGTCCCTCAAATGGGACTCGAACCCACAACAAATCATGTGTAACAAACACTCAACCAAATTTGATATATATTCTATTTTTGTTGAATTTAAAAAGGAATAAAAATGTTAAATGGCCATCACATTTTCTAAAATTTTTTTCAAGTAAAAAAAATGGTTGCCCATCGGATAAAAAATGGTTTTTGATGAATCAAATTCATTTATTTTAAATTGAAAATGCCCACTTTAACGAAGTGGACAGTGCCGTTGGCGTCCGCGATCAGCTCCAGGTGGTCCTTGCACTTGACCAACTTGAAGTTCTCCTTCTTCGGCAGAATGGCGTCCATGTACGGCTCAATGCTCGGATACTGCTCAACCAGCTTGGCCCGGATTGACTTCTGTCAATTAAATTAAGAGTTAACTCAGTAATTGTAACGGGGAATATGTATTTGGTTACACTTTTTCAGCACGGGCACACCTACAAATTATTTCGTGCATCGTTAAAAAAAAATTCGGATAGGCCCCATAATTAAAAACCAATTGCTGTTTTCGACATCATCACACTGGTAGAAAAATCAGTGTTTTATCAGATTGACTAACCTGCACAGATCCTTTGAGCTGCTGGGAACCGACCACATCCTCTGCCGAATCGAATTTCTTGAACATTTCTGGCTAAATATTGCTTTAAAAAAGGGAACATCACCAATGAATTGAATCCATAAAATGCAATTTATAAAATTCGGAATAAAGCAACCGACTTCCATTCCTTGGCATTTTTGAAATTCTAATCATAAATTTTATTGGCTTTTAAAAAGGGTGATCAGTGATCAATCATTTTCCCCACCCCCCAAAATGGCCTTCTCCAACTCATCAAGTTCATCTCCGTCCTCCTCCAACTCTTTCTTGCCCTTCTTGCGCCCTTTCTTCCTCAGTTTTGCTTCCAAATGCCTAATTTCGCGCTCGTCCTCATCCAATTCGGTTCCCATCCGCTTTTTGCGCATCCGTTCAGCCTGAATTTTTTGAATAGCATTGCAGTTTTTGTATCGTCTCGTGTTTGATTCAGTGTCAACTCTTTGTTCTATTCCGGCTCGTTGTTTGGGTTGAAACGAAAAAATAAATGTCAAATCGGCAAAACTTAGAGATTCAGAAATACTTTTGATGTCGTTTAATTAAATTAACAAAAATTAAAGAAATACAGTTAAACAGTTTGAAAACGAATCTCAAAAGCACTCCTTAATTGAATGACCAAAAAATCTCTAAAATTTCGCCGATCTGACAAGAATTTTCATGTTTCAACCCCAAAAAACAAAATGATGTCGCGTCCGTTGAGTCGTAAATCCCAATTTTTTTGTTTGATAAATTAAGACAGCCAAACCTCCTCCTCAAACTGTTTGACGGTGTAATTCTCATCGTCAAATGGGTCCGCTTCGTCCTCTGTTTGCTCCTCCTCTTCTCTTCCATTTCCTTCCTTTTTGTCGTCCCCTTCCTTTTCCTGTTGTTCCATTCGCTTCCGTTTGCGCTGTCTTCGCCGCTTCTCCCGTCGCTTTTCCAATTTTGCCTGATCATCGAACTGCTGTTGGATGACCGTTTCGACCTGGCAAACAGAAAATTGGTGCCATTATTTATGGGAAATTGTTTTTTTTGATCACCAAGGCGCCATAAAAATGTCACTCACCATGACAACTCGTATATAAGTTTTCTTAATTTTCGAAATTTAAAAGATTGTTTGAATCAAAGCTTAGGGGATAGGCCTCGTTTTCAAAATTTCATTACCGTACGAGTTATGTGCACAAAAGCATTACATTTTTGTGTTGCGCATGCGCCTTCTTGCACACCCTTTTCAGCTGTTTGTTGGCCCGACGTGCCATCTTCCGGTCACACGTTACACGGAGAAGAGCGGCGAAGTTCCTGCTCATTGCCAGCAAAAAAATATGACAAAAAATGGGGAATATAAAATAATAAATTGCAATTTAAAAAAGAAAACTAAAAAATGATTTGACAATTTCATCCAAAAAACAAAAAACAAAGAACTGTTGTCACATTGCACAATGTTTTATTCAGTCTCTCTGAGTGAGAAATGAAATGAAAGAAAAAGAAAAGAAAAAAGGGATAGGAATTTGTTGGCATTTGTGCCTATGTGGTGGTGATTATGATGTTCTCCTCCGTGCAAATTCTGTCAATTGTGCACCGAATGCTCAAAGCAGTGAGCCGCGACTGCGGCATGGCATTCCAACACTCTTTGATGACCCGAGTGAATTCGGTGAGTATCTGAAAATGATTTTATATGTGCCGAAGAGAGAAAAATTTTAATTTTCACAATCATTTTTATATTAGAATTCTTTTTAACCCTGAATTTCATATTTAAAAAGATTTTTTAATGTTTTAAACAATTTCAATTTTTTTTGGGAAACTTTTCAGGGAATGAATGAAGAATATGCATTTTTCGAGAATCTATAAAAGATATTTTCTAATTAATTTTACAGGGGGTTACCGCCCGAAATCAGACATTTCTCCCGTACCGAAACCCGAACTATTTTTCCATGGCATACTTTGATTTTAAAAGAATAAAAAAAACTTCGATAATTGTATAAAAAAAAGCACATACCTTTGTTTTCGACCATTCTTTGGGAATGGTTGGCCGCAGTCCTTCCACACAAACAATTTGTTTCATTGCGTCCGGACTCGGATGAGTGCTCGTCAATTCATACTCTTGGTAGGGCACCTGATAGTCCAATGCGGAAACCTTAAAAATGGAAAAAAAATTTTCACCCCTAATGTGCCGCCCAATGTTTTCCCACCAAATTGTTCACTTCCACACGACGGCAAATCTCCCAAATGACCAGTGCCAGGGCGTAAATGTCCATGCGCATGTAAGAGGTAATTGAGTCATTGCTGTATGATTTGTCCAAAAATTCGGGTGCCAAATAGCGCTGAAATTTTGAAAAATGGAAATTAAAAAGCCAACCAAAATTATTTTTAAAAAATAGCAAAATGAGAGAGTAGGGTGGGTTTCGAGAAAGAAGCGCATCAGTTAAGACTGAAAAGTTTCATATTTTTGGATTTTTTTTGTTGAAAAAAAACATAACAATTCATCAACAATTTAGGAAAAAAGCGCTAGAAATCTTTCAAAAGATTACTAAAAACAAACAGGTGCTCTAGGTCCACCATACAGTTAGTTATTACAATAATACAATAGTTGATGTAGTAAAATTATGCGAAAAAACCCAAAAATTCTCACCGCCGTTCCCCCTCTGTCGCCACCCTCGGGCCTGTCAATAATTCCGTCGCTTTTCAACCGAACGCACATCCCCAAATCCGCAATGCAACAGGTCCAATCATTTTTGATGAGAATATTCCCCGGCTTGAGATCACGATGAGCAATTGACGGTTTAACTGAAAATTTTTTGTTTGTTTTTTGTTGATGATGTTGAAAATCTTACTTTCTAAAAATTTATTTAAAAAAATTTACAAAAATTTTTGTTGCCAGTCAATGAAGTGTGCAAATAGTCAATTCCGTGAGCAATTGAGCGAATGAATTGGAGGCATTGTTGTGTGTTGAGCGTGTTGTTTTCAAGATGGCCCAACAGTGAACCGTTGGGACAATAATCGGTGACCAACCAATGCATTATTCCTTCTCCCGTATCTGTCAATGAAATGTTTTTTTAGTTTTAACATTGAATATTTTAAAGAAAAATTTTTTGTAAGGTTTTTCTGGCGATTTTTTCCAAATTTTATATGATCACGAAGCAACCCGTATAGAAAAAAAATTTTCTTGAATTTTTAAAAAAAAAATATTTAATTTTTGAAATTTCGGGAGGGTGGGGGTAACAATACGAGACAGTGGGAATGTAGTACCCCCATTTGAAAATTATCAAATGAACCCACCGACAGTGTCACTTGAAATCCAGCGAAGAAGATTTTGGTGCCGTAGCATATTGTCCCGGTAAATTGTTGTCTCGCGATCAAACGAAGCCACTTCACGAGACTCGAAAATCTGACAATGAACACAATTATTGCACTCATGCATTTAAAAAAATGTAATAAAAAAGGCGTTAAATAAGAATTTAATATGGGACGACATGGCCGAGAAATGACTTAAAAATTCACAAAAAAAATGTGTTTTACACAAAAAATTTGGTCCTATTCATTCAATTAATCCAACCCACTTTGACTGCCACTTTTTCGCCACGCCATTCGCCCAATGTAACTTCGCCAAAACGTCCTTTACCAATCACTGTTTGCAGTGAAATTTGGTAAGAGATTGTGCGCGGTGCCAACATTGGAACGCCGGAACCTTGATCCAAACAAACAATTTTTATTTAATCTTTTTAATTTATTTAGGCATAATAAGGGAAGGGGGAGGGGGGGGGGGGGAGTTTGGGGGCATCCTATTAAATACCTAAATAAAATTGTATTGTATTTCCAGAATATAGCGAAACGGAGCACAAAATCAAAACATCGTAAAAGCGAAAGGGCATATGTTTATCTATCAATTAGGAGTCGTTTCCCAGCCTCAATTTTTTAAAAAGAAAATTTTAGTAAAAAAAAAATTCAGCGTTTGAATCTTTGAAAAAATCGCTAAAAAATTTTTCCAAATTTTTTCTTGAAATTTTCTTAAAACTGATCCGGGGAGGGGAACGAACACCCCCTATCAATAACCTCTGATTTTTTTTTTTTGAGAAAGAGGAACCTTTCTGAATGTCCTATAAATATACCCGATCCGGTTGAGAATGTTGCCGCCTCCGCCAATTGGCCCATCGGTGCGCCACATAAACTTTCACTGTCCATTTCACAATCAGCCTTAGAACTAAATTTTAAAAAAATCAAAATTTAAAATTTCACAATTTTTTCAATCGCAAAAAAACCTGTTCAATGTTGGGGAACGGCACTGCACCAACCAACCAATGCATCGGTCAACAACAGCCCTTTTTCGAGGAAAACAGCAACAGGAAATGGCAACACAAATGCTCAATGCAAACAACAGCACAAGGACAAGCGAAATGAGAAGGGTCAGAAAAACGGATGGCAAACCATCGAAGGATTCGGGCAAAAAGCCATTGCGAAGACCAAGTTCAATGGGAAACTGAAAATTTGCTTGCTCTATATATTTTTTGTAAAATTCAAAGTTAATCAAACTAACATAAAAAATGAATTTAATTTATTTACTTGGATGTCGTTGCAAAATGATTCAGACTTGCAACAGTTCACCAATTTGTTCCATTGCGGAGTGGTCGAATTTTGGCAGACGAATGGCAATTCCCTGGGCACGAGTTGTTCCCGTTTCAAACAGCTAAACAAAGTGAAAAATGAATGAAAAATTACGCATGTATAAGGCCGCAATTTAAGGATTATATTGTACTATAACATATTCATTTTGGCCTCTTTCGAATTGCAAATTCGAACAAAAAGTGCCGAAAATTCAAATTTAAAACGCAAAACCAAATCACAAACAACTGCAACACTAAAAATAGTCAATCTATATTGGTTTCAACAAAAAATTAAATTTAAGTTGTTAAATTGGAGTTGGTTCCTTTTTCTGCAAATTTTTCATCATAATAAACTGTGAAAACTTGGTGTTAAATTTTCAATCGCTCTCCAAAATACCTATATGAAAAACTTTTTAGAAACTCACGATGTGATGACTTCCCGAATTGTGCCATCCGCGTTTAAAAACACTACCCGACTACAGTATCCGCCTCGACCAGGCCGGCACACGTCCATGTACTGTTCACCAACATAACTCGCCACACCTTCCTGACAACAAGAAAAAGAAATTTAAGGAAAATAAAAATAAAACAAGCAAAAAAAAAATTGTTACCTTACCGCAGGTCGCAAAATGATTGCATTTGCATAGCAATTCGTCGTCATGTAGTCGAAAAGCGGCTGGAATATAATCCTAAATGTATTTAACACGCTTTTTGATGGTTATAGAGTTTGTAGGAATGGGTTTTCCTTGTTTCCAGGTACATGTCCTTTTTTTCAACCGGGATTTTTCTTAGGACCTGGCGTTTTTCAGGGTTTTTGTCCAAAGGTCCAGGCCAACATGGAAGGAATCCAGGTCCAGGCTTTTTTAAAAATGTCGAACTCTAATTGATTGTTTTGTATTTCAAAGAAACCCAAAGAATCAAAATCCGTACTTTTGTTTCGTTGAAGAGCGTACGGATTTCGGTATCCAATTCCTTGTGGCTATTTTTCTTATCCTCAATTTGGTCAGTCGAATAAATGTCAATGTGGTGGAGAAGCAAAAAAAGAGCAGACGGGAATAACGAAAACATATAAAAATGCGAAAAAATGACTAAAATTAATGCATTACTTTATTAGGTAATTGAAAATGCATTACCAATAAAAAAAAAAGAATAAATGACACATATGTACCTAATTTCAATTTCAATTTACCTCTTTCAATTTTGTTTTCGTTTAAAAATTTTTTCAAGCAATTTGTCCATTTGTTGCTTTTGCTTTCGACTGATCATTTGAATTAGTGCTTCTTTTAAATGCCAAGTTTAATGTGGCATTATGTATTTTTATTTAAATCTGCGAAAGGCTGAAAATAAAACCTACGTAATTTTTTGGGGTTTGGCTTGGACTTAGGTACTTTTTTGTTAGTGTTTCTGTCAGAATAAGGCTTGTGTGATTTTTGGCATTTTTAGGTCGTACATTTATTTTTGTTGCTTCGATGTCGCCAAAATCGTCTCATGTCAATTACGATCTTCTGCCGGAAATTTCTCACACCTTCCGCAGCCCTGAACCCCGACCATCTGTTCTAGTTTCTGACATGTTTTCTGTTTTGTGTGCTTCGCCGCTTATCATCCTTTTCCTTTTGGTAAATGTTTAAATTTGGATGTTTTTTCTACATAATTTTTACTTTTTAGTGGCTTCGTATTGGCATCAATTTTGGAAAATTCAAGTTTTCGCTCAGTGCTCTTGGTAAATACCACTTTTTAAATTCTCTGTCATATTATTATTGTTTTATATTTGTCCATTTTTAGGGTTTCATCTTGGTCTGTGTGCTGTTTTTGGGCTCTACGTTTTCTTTTGGCTCGAGTTGAACATGTTCCAGACGTTGAAATGGCTGGCTGTTATTGGCGTGCCCACTTTGTTCCTTGGAAGTCGTCTTTCCTTTTAAAACCAATGCTTTAAAGCTTAACACACCGTTTTTTGGGATATATTGTATTTCTTAATTTATATGTTGGTAAATAATATTATGGTTTTTTAAATTCCATTTATAATAAATTGCTGTATGAACTTTAAACATTTTGTTGTCAATCAGTATTTGTGAACATTATTTACTGTCAATGTGAACCTCAATTTCTTAGGCCTATAATTTTTTTTTATTGGGTCAAAGCATACTTTCTTGGTATCAATCGAAAGTTAAAGTTTATAGAATTTTTCAAAATTCAGTGTTTAAGGAAACTCAAAAAATTAATCCCAAAGTACCTATACTCGATTAAGCGGAATTACGGATATTCTCATTTTATTTGCTTTTTTCTAACTATAAATTCCAGAGACTTTGTCGTCTGGACGCGTAAACTGCACTAAAGCCTGTTTTTAATTAGTATGGAGACTGAACCCATAGAATCAACAGCGGAAACCGCTGAACCGAACGTCGTTGACACTGATCAACATGGCAACGCAGAACTTCGAGAGCGCTTTCTTCGTTTCCTTCAGTTGTTGCCGGGCAGATCAGTGGATGTAAAATTGTATGGCGACATTCAAGTTGGTGGCAAATTTGTTGCGGCGGAGCCAAGCAGTTTCGAGTGGGTTTTAATTCGAAATCAGAAATTTTTTCTTGACGATTTTATGCGTTTTATATAAACTCAAAACCACAAACAAAAAATACAAATTGGTTAAATCGGCTCAAAGCACTTTTTTTATAAATTGGAACGCATAAAATGTTAATGGAACACATTAAATTACATGGGATACCCAAAATGCGTTGGAACATATAATATGTCAAAGAACGCTTAAAACAGACAAGAATCTTCATTTCTAATTTTGTTTTACAATACGCAAAGTTCAATGTTTTCAGGTATTATCTTGTCGACGATTTGAAGACTCCAATGGGCGTAATTGAACATGCTGCGCTGCGCATGCGTGACACAATGTTTTTGGAAATACAATTGAATGAAGGCGAAGAAAATGAGGAAACAATCAAAAAAATTATTGGGAAAATTGAAGATGAACAGCCAAAAGCGCAATAATGTTTATTCATTTTGTTCGTTACTTTTCGTTTTTTTTTGAATACAGATTTTTTCATATTTCTTTTATCTGTTTTTATTGTTGAAAACTAGCAATTTATTATCTCTTTATTCGTAAAACAGCTTTATCCTAATTATAAATTACCTATAATCGGTCTATGGCAAGTATTGCTTTAAAAAATGCGGTTCTATGGTCACAACTTTTTACTGAGATGACAAATTGCTTGGCATTCGCTTAGAAAAAATTCTTTGCAGAAACTTTTTTTAGATATCAAATTTGTTCAGTTTGGTTGGTATGAAGCGAGTTATGGCTGATTCAAAATAAAAAATACAAAAAGGTAATTTACCAAGATAATTTTGAATTAGCGCGCAAACACTTTTTTGCCGTTATGAGCATTTTTGTCTAACACTGGGCTTGACCCATAGTAGAAGAAAAAGAGAGAGAAAGCGAGAGAGATTGTGTTAAAGCGAGTGAAGCACAGAATACATAGAGAAGGAATAAGTGAAAAATTATTTTTCTCTGCACATAAATGAAAAGGTTTTTGCAGAAAAGCAAAACGTATTTATTTTTCATAATTGTAATCAAAATTCAATTTAAAAAAAACATTCATTTCAGCCATTAAAAATGAGTAATAATTGCACAGTGAAAAACAAATGTGTGCTGATTGTTATTGACGGATGGGGACTCTCGGACCAGAATCATGGCAATGCCATTGCAAATGCGAACACACCGGTGATGGACCAACTTTGTTCCGGCAATTGGCAACAGTTGGAAGCACATGGTGAACATGTTGGACTTGAAGAGGGGCTTATGGGCAATTCCGAAGTTGGCCATCTGAACATCGGAGCGGGTCGCGTGATTTACCAGGTTTTTTTTTAGATTTTTGTAATTAAAATAAAAGCGCCGTGAATGACGCATACCTAATCTCAATTTAATATTTTTTTTAGTCATCAAAATTTTAGCGCTTGTTGAAATGTGGGACTTCTTGGGTTGTAAAATTTTTTGGTCGTTATTTGTTTTTCAAAAATTTACAAAAGTGCCACTTTTCAATTAACGCACATATTCCAATTAAATATTCACATCCTCATTCATAATTTGTCCGTTTAGGACATTCTTCGCATCAATTTGGCAGTCCGCAAGAATAAACTGATTGAGAACAAGGAAGTGATCGATGCCGCAGAAAGAGCAATCAAAGGCAATGGACGACTCCATTTGTTGGGTTTGGTGAGCATAAATTATTCGTTAATTATAGAGATCGACATTTTGAAAAAAGCCTGGACCTGGATTCCCTGTTGGACCTGGACCTTGACTAAAACTTTGTCCAGTAAAATTCAGGGTTTTGCCTGGACCTGGACCTGGTTTTTTTCACATTTGACCTGGATCTTGATTTCCTGGACAAAAATCCAGGTTGCCGAAAAATGACCTGGACCTGGATCCAGGTCCAGGCGTTCTCTAGTTAATTAGCGTTGGATTTTTTTTATTCCATTTTCTCCAATTTTCCCGACTTTATTGGTACAAAAACAAAAATTTTCAGGTCAGTGACGGCGGAGTTCACTCCCACATTCAGCATTTGTTTGGCCTGTTGCGTGTCTTCAAATATTTGAAAGTGCTAAAAGTTTTTGTCCACTTTTTTGGCGACGGCCGTGATACATCGCCAACCAGTGGAGGTTAAATAAACTCATTTTACAAATCTGTTTTTATTTATACTCCCGCATTTTTAGCCGGCTTCTTGCAACAACTGCTTGACTTCTTAAGTGCCGAAAACTATGGCGAATTGGCAACCATTGTTGGTCGTTATTATGCCATGGACCGTGACAACCGATGGGAGCGAATTAAGGCACTCATTTTCGAAAAAAACATCGTTTTTGGACTTGCATTTTTCCTTAAGGTTGCCTACGAGGCATTGGTTGCCGGAGAGGGCGAAAAGTGCGAACCGGCGAATGCTGTACAATTGGTGAACGAGCGCTACGCAAACCAACAGACTGACGAATTCCTGACGCCCATCGTGTTTTCGGACGAAGCGCGTGTGAAAGGTATGAAAAAATTGCTGTTTTTATCCATTTGGAATTTTAGGGGGGGGGTAGATTTTTTCAAGCAAAAAATAATATGGAGAATTATTTGTTTGAAAAAAACGAACATATTCATGATCAACGACCATGAAAATATGTAATTGTACTATTTTCAAAAATAAATAGGAAATAAATAAATAAACCCAAAAGGGTATACCAATTTTTTAGAAAATAAATATTGCTCCCTCCACCCAAAAAAGCAAAACGCCGAAAAAAAAAATTTTTTTTTTTTGCTCAGCCTTTTTGCTGTACCGGCTCTAAAGATGCTTATTGTTAGTCATTCATTTTCAATCACAATTTACAATTTCAGACAATGACACATTGGTCTTTTTCAATTATCGTGCTGATCGGATGCGTGAGATTAACAAGTGCATGGGTGGTCTGCAAAACTTGCAGGATTTGGGCACCAATGTTGCATTGCCGAACGGACTGCACATCAAAACGATGACACAGTACAACGCAGAGGTATTATTCAACTGTATACGGAGATAAAAATTAAGGAGAGGAAATTAGTTATTTTCCCACAACTTCCGATGTTTTTTTTTTCGTAATTTCCCTATGGATTTTTTTAAACTACTGTTTTCCGGGGGTCAGGAACGTAGCGCCCCCACAAATTATATTCCTCTATAATTTTCTGGGTAAACAAAAATTTTCTTAAAAAATCTAATCGTATAACCCTTAATTTTAAGTTTCCATTCCCCATTCTGTTCCCTCCCGTGACGCATAAAAATGTGCTCGCTGAATGGCTCAGTGTTCAGCAAGTGTCTCAATTCCATTGCGCAGGTTCGAATTTATCAATTTTAAATTTAATATTTATTAAAATGTTTTTTAGAGTCCGAAAAGTATGCCCATGTGACTTTCTTTTTCAACGGTGGACGAGAAGTGCAATTTGAGGGTGAAGAACGCGAGTTGGTCCCATCGCCGAGGGTTGCCACTTATGACCTGCAGCCGGAGATGAATTGTGAAGGCATTGCGGACAAAGTACGAAACGGGTCGATAATGTTCAGGGACAGTCTTCGGAGTTGATTCTTTGAAGAAAAACCCGAAAATCGGTTAAACCAACACTTCCAATCGGGGTATCCCCCCAAGCTTCGAAAATCCTAAATTCTCTCAAATCATAGTGCATTTTTTTGGGGGGGAGGGGGAGAGCACCACGATTTTTAGAGTAAATAAAACGGAAAAATGTTTGGCATTCAATTTCCCTCTATTTTTAGGTGGTCAAGCAAGTTGAATTAGGCAAGCACCCGTTCATCATGTGCAATTTTGCATCACCCGACATGGTTGGTCACACTGGTCAATATCAGCCGACGGTGGAGGCGTGTGAAGCGACTGGTATAAATTCACATTTTGTTTATCCCATTTTTTTGTTTTAATTACCCACTAATTGTTTAAGATGTGGCAATTGGACGCATTTTCGAGGCATGCAAAAGTCACGATTATGTGCTGTTGGTGACGGCGGATCATGGAAATGCGGAGAAAATGATTGCGGATGATGGCGTTGGTCGACACACGGCACACACATGCTACAAGGGTCAGTCTCATTAAATTGAATCGACACATTAACTGACTGTAAACGCTTGGCAAAACTACCACTTTCCCGCCACTTAAATACAAAAAAAAAGAAAATTTCTTACAAAAATTTTTCCGCTTTCCTTTTATGGGTTTCTAAAGGCCCGGCCTGCTTCACGGGTTAATGGCATGGCATGTAATGGCAAAACAAGAAATCATACAGTAAAAATGTGCAAATTTCAATAATAAAAAATTGAAAAAATTCTCGATGACACGCTCCGCTTGTAACACACACATTTATTAAAAAAAATTAATTGGACCGCTTAACCCCACATTTAATTTTTGTTCATTTTTTTTTTGCATTTTTCAGTTCCGTTCACCTGCTCTTCCACCGCACACTCCTTCAAAAGTTCGCCGCCCAGCACCGAGGAGGGTGTGCCCCGTGCGCGAGCACTGTGCGACGTTGCACCGACTGTGCTTTACCTTATGGGACTGCCAATGCCGCCGGAGATGGACGGTCAGAATTTATTGGAAGAAGCTGCCCATTGAGAGGGGTCAATGGAAACGGCGACGATTTCTCAGAGAGATTCCCTAATGAGAGAGAGGCAAATTAAATAATTATTAGGACGATTTTCACTTTTTTTTCTCTTTCTCCTGCTGTTGTTAGAATTGATGTTCTGTCATGGACTGATTAGTTTATTATTAAATTAATTCACTCTGACCAATTTCATTTTAACCTTTGTTTTGGCCGGTAAGACTTTTTTTTTTTAAATAAATCGATAAATATTTACATTGCTATTTTTTGTTGTCGTTGCATACGTTTTTCACAACATTTCGTTTCTTTTCTTTTTAATTTTCTTTTTTCATTTTTATTGGCATCAATTCTTCCCAATTTATTTGTCATACCACAATCCGAAGTGAACCATAATGGCACATTTTATGCTCGGCATACGCACTGACAATTGGGTGATTTTGGCTGCTGATACCACCCACTTTCTCAGTGGAGCGATCAAAATATCTGAATGTGAGTCCATGATGTTCAATAATAATAACCCATGGTTGATTAAAGAAATTGTTTTGTTTATTGATTTCTATTTCTCCACTTGTTAAGCACACCAAAAAGAGTACAAGTTGGGCCCTTTGACTTCCATGGTGTGCTTTGGCGAGGCCGGTGACGTGGACTCGTTCGCAAACTGGGCAAAGGCAAACTGCGAGCTGTACAGTCGTCGAAATGGTGTACATTTTTTTGTTTCATCCAATTTTTTGGACAAAAAGCCTTTCGCAGGATTTCTAGGGTTTTTATTGCATCAAAAAATAGTGACAACGAGTCGGCCCGAAAAGCCCCCCTGATACTACGTAGAAATGAAAAAAAAATTGGTTCTAGTCGGTTTTATGCGTCCCATGTCATATACCAAGCGAAAGACAAAAGTCTCGAGATTTTATAAATGCAAGAAAAGAGCAAATACTGGCATTAAAAAAGAAATTACAATGAAAAAAACGAAATTCAACTTTTCCGAGCATAATTTTTTTGTCTATTGCATTTAGCTAAAAATAAAGTTATACAAAAGCTTCTATAGACCTTAAGCTTTTGTTTAATACCAAGAATATAGGTATTGACCAAGTAAGAAAAAAGTTATGGCCTAAGAAACTGGGTATGGTCATTCATGGGACGCATAAAACCGACTAGAACCTTCCATTCATTGGCTTTAATAACTTCTGATTGATCACATAGGTTATGAATTACGGCCCAAGGAGGTGCACCATTGGCTGCGAAAAAACATGGCAGACAATTTGCGCTCGGAGGACATGTGGCGCGTCAATGCAATCATCGGCGGCTTTGATTCAACGGACAAGAAAGCGTATCTCACCATGATTGATTATCTTGCGACAAATATTCCTCCCCAAGTAGAAACCCCTTTCAAACTACGGAGTTTTTTGTGGTAGAAAATTTCACATTTTTAGAATTTCATCTTCTACGGCTTTCCTGGTGCATTTGCTTACTCCATCATGGACAGTTTCTACCGTACAGGTTTATTTTTTAAATTTAAATTGATGGCGTTATTTTATTTGATTTTTAGACCTAACTGAACAGGAAGGATTGGAATTGGTGCAGCGCATGATTGACCAGGTGAAGCGTCGTGCGATGATGGACCTTGCCGAGTACCGCGTGGTTGTGATCAATTCGAAAAGTTCGCGCACCATTGCTGGGCTGAAGCCAAAAGCGGCATGAGAATGATGCGTAATGTTCAACATCAACATTTAATTGTGGATCATGATCATTTATTTGCCTACTTTTTTTTTGTCTTGATTTATTGGTCTGATCATGTTTGCTTGTTATACATACCTACATTTGAAAAAACAAAACCACAAAAAGTGGGAGACACGTTCAAGTTTTCGACACAACTCTTTCGCCCGTAATAAATTTATTAAATTTGGTTTCGTTGAAAGTCGTGAAAATATGTTTATAGGGTTTTTCGAGGTCGCTGATCAGTGATCACCGAATTTGGCTTTATTGTGTTCCGTCCGATGAAATGCTTTAATCATAGATTTAACAAATTCTGCTGAATACAATTGTCTGTTTAAGTTGAATCAATTGGATTGTGAAAGTGTCCATAATTAGTAGACAATTTAAACTTTTGTATGTCCACAAATAAGGGTATTTCCCGACAAAATGATCGGCCACTTTGTCAATTGTAAGGAATCCAAATCCATAATAATAGTTGGGACTCAATCGGCTCATTCTTTTTGGGGAAAAAAAAGATTTGGCGGTAATTAATCATTTAAATTTAAAATTATTCAAATACGTTTTTTTGTGGTCGGCATTTACATAAAGTGTTGAGCCGATGCAGAGCAGCGTCATATTAACTTTTACGCGTTTATCATTATTTAAATCTTAAAGTTTTGAGAATTTTATAACATTAATTCGGTACTAGTTGGGTTTGTATCCCAGTTTTGGGTCAAATTTTTTCAAAATATATTTTTTTTGTTTTAAAGGATCCTGAAAACAAATAACTGGGGGTTTTCGATGTCGCTGATCACGAATATGGCACCTATTTCGTCCAATTCGGGATCCCGGACCCGAATTCGAACAAAAAGTCGAAAATTCGAATTTCTCAAAACTCGCACGTTTGCTCTAAAATTGATTAAAACAAGCTTAAATTAGTCAAAAACATTGAAAACATCAATAAAATGATTATTTTGTTCAGATTCTGAGATAAAAATAAATTTTCAAAAATTCGAATTTTCGACTTTTTGTTCGAATTCGGGTCCGGGATCCGGAATTGGACGAAATAGGTGCCATATTCGTGATCAGCGACATCGAAAACCCCCAGTTATTTGTTTTCAGGATCCTTTAAAACAAAAAAAATATGGTTTGAAAAAATTTGACCCAAAACTGGGATACAAACCCAACTAGTACCATTAATTCTGGGTCAAAGACAGACAAAAGTCATTGATTGAACGCGTAAATTATTGTAACAGAGACAGATTCTCTAATTGTTTTCTTGCTTCATTTTTCTTTTTCAGAAACAATAAAATGATAAATATTGCACAATTGACTAAAGCTGATGATGTTACGCTTTTGGTATAAAATGCTTTTCAAAAGGTTTTCACTAAAACATTGGTATTTTAGAAGGGTCGCTACAGAGTTCGGCTGATTGATTCGGAATTGGTCCCGCTTTGTTATGAACATTACATTGGTGGCAAAGTGATCGTCATCGATTTGCCGGAGGCTGAAGTTTGTTGGATGTGTTACCTTACACATTGCTTTCATTTTTATGAGACTTCCCAATGATTGGTGGTGGTCATTCATCCTGACCCCCACCCCGGGAAACAAAATTTTCATTGGTCTCGAGAGTTGGAATGTGGCCGGGGGGAGTACCGGGACGCAAAGACACCGTTTTACCGACCGAGTTTTTTAGCCCCCTCCCAAATCCCGTTTAAATTCCACCGTGATCACGCTTCAATTGAATTTGTATCATTTTCCCATCTTGTTTGTTAGGGATATGAGGCGACGGCTGCCAAAGCGTACGAACGCTTTCGTGCCATGGCAATGACAGCCAAAGTGGAGGACGACGAATTGTGCGATGAAAACAAGGAGAATTTGCCGTCCGATTGCACGCTCGTTGGTGACCCGCTCAAAGTGACATTTTTGTCCATTGAAAAGTTGGACGCGGTGGCTGCAGCGAACAAATCACGCTTCGATTCTGGCCATGAACTCATTGAAGTTGGCGGCACTTCGGCCATTGACTTCCACTTGATCCCACCGTCAGAAGCACACGGCCTTATCAATGAGTAATAAAGGCAAAGGCACTCCACAGGGGAGTGGCTTATCAGTGTGTGCAATATTTAGATTTTTTTATTTCTCTAAAATTGTAAATGGTCGAAGTAGCGCGACTCTGAAAACTTAAGTCAGTTTAAAAAACTCGAATCCATTAGTAACCGACAATCATTAATTATTTTTGTCTTAGGTTTGCGGAGCAGCAATTTTTCTCTGCCGAACTTGCCCAACATGCGGTTGTCCTTTTCTGTGAAGCAACGCAAGTGCAACCCGTCCTTTTGCTGGGCCGTCGCAACAACGGCAAACAACTGATGACCATGCGGGCATTATATTTTGGTCAATTCTTTCATTTTTTTAATTGAAATTCGAATCGAAAAAATAATGAGTATCGCAAATGTCTCGGCATTTGAATTGCACTAATTTTTCAACCCTTTTTTAGACAATTTCCATGCCTCCATTGACAAATTGAATGCCCTCAGTGCGGAGATGTTGCACAAATTTCCGCTGCGCAAAATGTGCTGTCGTTGTCGCTTCAATGTGCTCACCAATTTGATGCTGGTCGAACGGGACAAAAAGGAGGACGGCAATTTTGTGCCCGCACTTTTCACCATCGACGTGGAATGGAACCCGGACAAACGCTTCACGGGCACCACCACCACCAGCAGCAACAGCAGCAGCGGGGTGGTGGGCGCGGCGGAGAATTTGAAGAGGGCGGCGCAACAGCCGGCGCCCGTCCATTACCTGCAAATGCCGCCGAACAATGCGTCAGCGATTGTGGTGAGCGGAATGGATTTGCTGATTTTCTGGGTCGCTGACTGCCAATCCGGCATCCACTTTGAACAATTTTTCGAATTCTGATCAGAGTTCAATGGGTGATGTCGAAAATTAGTGTTTTTGGAATTTAGTTTTTGATCTTTAAATGTGCTTTCATTGGAGTATCGGAGATATGCAGTTTGTTTGCATGTAATTTAGACCGTTTTTAAGCCAAAGTTCGAAAGTTGAAAAGCATGTTTTTTCGGGTTTAGAGGTTCGGAGTTTGTGGAAATGAATTTGTTGTCACAGCGATCCGGAAATCAGCCGTGAATAATGTCTTCACAATCAAATTTTTCATTTTTACAGAAATTCAAGCCTGGCTGGATGGACGGACGGGTGTTTCTCACTGATCGGCTCAACGAGTTGCGCTATTTGGCCAAATTGGCCACCCATCTCAAGGCTGGCACGCTGCCAACATGGGCATTCAAAAACGACGACCAAAAGGAGCAGGAACAACAGCAACAGCAGCAGGCCGAAGTGATCAAACGAGCGCGACAAATGATCGAAAGTGCCAAGGAGAAGATGGACGCGCAACCGTTGTACCCATTCGACTTCACGGACCGCCTTTGGGATGTGCTGAAGTCGGCCAAGTCCATTGACGCGTTGCGCTGTGTGTTCCAACAAATCTATGACCAGCTGCAGACGGGCGAATTCCGTGTGCTTGTGGAGGGCAACAAAGTGTCGTCGTTGGCCAAAATGTTGCGCATTCGGAACCCGGACGAAATAATTTTCCCCCGCCTCGAGCCAATGACATGTCTTCAACTGCTCATCGAGGTGCGGTTTTTTGTGTTGTGCATATTATGTTTTGTTTTATAGACATGCGAAAATGGTCTGACATTTTGTCGGGGTAAAAATTCCTACAAACAGTCGAAATTTTAATATTTTTTTTGGATAAAAATTTTTGTAGTTTCCCAAAAAAATTATTGCACCATACACAGATTGGCGTTGACCGTTTCAGCGGTGAGCTCACCCATCGATTTTTGACTGATGGCTTTCTGCCGAACACCATCGACTTGGAGCCGTTCTTTCGCCATTCATCGGCGTCGCTTGAGGATCGCATTGAGCGACTGATCCCACTGCATTTGGCACTCCAATCAATGGTGGGTGGGGAATTATAAGAAATGTTGGCACCTTTTTTATTGTAAATGAGCGCTCCCTCGCCTCGTTAAGATAATGATTGAACTCTATGTGAAGTTGCCGCCGCATGAGAAGACGAACACGGCAAAGTGATGCAAATTTTACTTTATTATGTTTTAATTCCAATTTTTTGCAGGAAACTCTTGTCCCATTTCACTGTTCTGGACGGGAGCAATGTGTTTGAGAAGGAATTTGTGTACAAAACCAACATGGAGGACATCCGTTTTGAGAAATTGAAGTAAGCAAATGATGTTGTGTTGCACTTAATACTGTCATATTCAAATAAAATTTTGTTTTTCCCCCATTTAATTCCGTATTTTTTTCAGCGGTACGCTGTCCAATTGGGTGTTGGAGCGCGACTTTGACAAATGCATTCGTCCCGGCATGTTGAGCAAAGGCGGCGCCGTGTCGGACGTTGTGCACATCGCCAAGCATTTGGGGGTCCGTCACTTTTCGCCTTTTGGCACGGATTGTGTGGCGCCGCCGGCGGTGAATACGTCAACGATCAAATCCGAGCTGACGACGTCACTTTCGCCCGTGGGCGGCGGCTCTTCGCCGTCGATCAAAGAGGAGGGAAATAATGGGAAACAGCAGCAGATGACCCGTTTTGAATGTGCTTATCTTGTAATGAACAGCCAACCGAGCACACTGTTCGCTTGAAATCATTTAATTCATAAATAAGATGCTTAATATTAAATATATATTGTCGTGTTTGTCATTTAGAGAATAAATTAAATTATATTCAAAAAGTGTGAATCCACCTCAAATGGTAATTTTTAAATTGGCTCGGCAATTGTGAAGATCATTGGTCCCGAAATTTTTTAATTAATTTTTTTACTGAAAATTTTTTAAACACTTTTCTAGGGGTGTTTTGAGGCGCTGAGCACGAATCCGGACTCTATTTCAACCAATTCCGAATCCCTAACCCGAACTCAACATTTTTCGAGAATTAATTTTAAATTTTTTAAAAATTTCTCTTAAAACATGGTTCTTATTTGTTAGTGTTTTCGGGGTAGTTAACTTTAGGCAAAAACCGTTTCAAAATTAAAAAATGGTCATTCTGTAAAGATTTGAACATAAAAATGAATTTTAGGTTTTTGTTCGAGTTCGGATCCGGTATTCGAGATTGGTCAAAATGATGGCAGATTCGTGAACAGCAACCCCGAAAACACTTAGAACCATGCTTTAAGAGAAATTTTCAAAAAAATTTAATTTTCCAAAAAATGTTTGAGTTCGGGTTAGGGATTCGGAATTGGTCGAAATGGAGGCCGGATTCGTGCTCAGCGCCTCAAAACACCCCTAGAAGTGGTTAAAAAATTTTCAGCAAAAAAAAATTAATTAAAAAATTTCGGGACCAATGATCTTCACAATTGCCTTGGACTCGATTCCATCAATGAATCTTAAAATCGAGTTTACATCTAGAATTGGTGTCCCGACGAAATTGGTACGTATTTTTTCTAGGCTTAAAAATGCGCTGATCACGGACCTGAGCTCAGATTTTGGAAATCATTGATTTTTGTCTATGATTCTTCATCAACTACATATATTTTTTGATTTTTTAAATTATTTAAAAAAATTTTACCAATAAATTTGGGGTTAAAAATAATCTGAGCTCTGATTATGCATTAAACTTCAGAAATCAAAGGCGCTAGATTTTTTGCATCACTTTATACTATACATAGCAAAAGATCGGTCTGAATAAGTGAAACAAGAAGCAATTGTAATTTATGGTACAGCAGTCAATCCGAATCCGAATAAAATGTCGATAAATATAATACTTTTTGGAATTTTGACAAAACAGGGCATATTTTCTAATCAAATGAGTAATAAATTAAAAAAGCGGAATAAAAATTGTTTTGATAATGGCTCTTTCCCATGTCATTTTCAGAGCGCCAATTATATCTTTTATCTAATTCCTCGTCAAGTTATTCTTAAGAGTGCCCATAATAATGGAGGCGGCCGTTGCGGAGGAGGGAGTGTTAGCGGTGCTGGGGGAGGCGCCGGGTGTGAACAATCGCATCAGTTCATTCATACGGTTGCTCAACGCGTTTTGTTCCTCCAAAAATTGACGCGTTTCCTCCGGCAGCACACGACGCACACAAATGCTTTAAAAAATAAGAAAATAACTAACTATGAAGTTCGACATTGGAAAATAAACATGGGCTGTATTTTTTTTTTTGACAAAATGCAGCCGAAAATGGATGCACTACGTTTGCACCCGCCGGTTTCCCCTCCGCCCATACCAATAAGTCCCCCGCCCGAATTTTTCAATGATTTTTTTTTTAATTTTTTAACAATCGCTATAAAATTTTCATTGGAATTTTCTTATAGAGGGTTAATTTTTTAAAGGGTCGGAATCGAATTTTGCTATTTATTTGTATCTAAATATTTAAAATTAAATTTTAATATGGTATCTTCTCAAATTATATTTGTGTTACCCCGGTTTCAATGGCTCCCGATTAAGACGAGTTTGACGAATTTCGACAAATGCGCGCCGAACAATGGAAGCGTATTCGCACCGAGCCATCAGTTGTTCAAATTTTAAATTTTGGTCAGGATGGATGTCCATGAAGTTGTACAAGTCCTCGACAGCCTGAAATCAAATTTCCGTTTTTTGTTAAAATATTTCACATAAAGCATTTTCATTCACCCCATTGAAAATGTCGCCAGAAATTCGGCTGAATATTGACGACAGTTCATCATCACCACCGCCCATTTTTGGTTGATTATTCTGATTTTGGGCAGCTCCGCCTGCGCCACCGTCCTGCCGCTTCTCTTCCATCGCTTTTCGGCCCACCGTTCGGATACAGCGCCGCACATAACTCA
Organism: Heterodera glycines; assembly: GCA_004148225.2. Classification (NCBI taxonomy): domain Eukaryota; kingdom Metazoa; phylum Nematoda; class Chromadorea; order Rhabditida; family Heteroderidae; genus Heterodera; species Heterodera glycines. Next base: position 10,234,508 of record CP049713.1, on the reverse strand, counting down.
CCAATTGGGAACTTTCGGGAAATGGGTACAGATAGTTGAGCATCTAACAAAAAGCAAAAATCCATTTAGAAAGGCTGCAATAAGTATATGCACACCCCTACAAAAAAATTAAAAATTTTTAGTCGAAAATAACAGGAAAAAATAAATTAAAAATCCCTTTTTAAACCAAAAGTTAATAAAATTCTTAATAAAATTTACAGTGTTTTTCCCTAAAAGTGACAAACGTACCGCATATTTTTGGTTGATGACCAAACGCTGTAAAAAAATGCACAACAATTTGGACGTGTCCTTCACTGTGTCGGAAATTTGGTTGGTTTGTCCATCGGCAACATAAAAACGCGAATAATACTCGTGGATTGGGTGCAGCACAGTCAGAATATCAACCTAAAAAAAGAGAATTTTTGTTTACAAAAAAAACTATTTAATAAACTTTTTCAATTCGGGTCGGCTCAACAATTGCGTCAGTAAATTTGGTGAGACATTTGCGGACCAACGAAGACAATTGCCCGCCAGGATCAGAGGCCTGGTATTTCATGACCAATTTCATCAGCGCCACAAAACACACATTCGGATTTGTGAATTCGCACAGTCGAATCACAATAATGTTGAGAGAACGGAATACCTATAAAAATTGGTTGGATAAACCCAAAAAATACTAGTAATTAATGAAATCAATTAAAAAATATATTAATTTCACCTGTTTGTTAAGTATTTTAAGACGCTGATCGCTGACCAACGAAAGAAGTGAGTCAATGAATGAGCGCAAAGTGTCCGTACTTATCCGTTGCATAATGGTCATTTCGTTAGTCAGCTAAAAGGGATTGAATTAGTGTGGCATTGTTATGAAATCAGTTCCATGGCATGTGTCACTAACAGTGCTAAGAAAGTTGCAAATGGAACGCATAAATTCACTAAGCTCCTGCTCNTTTTTGGTCCCCTTCCTTCACTCCGTCCAATTGTTCAAGATGTTGGCTTCGAATGTGAAAGATTTGCGTGACCATCTAAAAAAATAAAATAAAATTCCCACTTTTCGAAAAAATGAAAGACCGTCTTAAGAATGAGTTCGGTTCTGTCAATAATATACTGCCGTGTTGTCTGGTCGTTCATCAGATGAAGTAACTGAAAGGGCGCAGTCAAATTTGCAAAATCCCAAAAAAAAAATTTTTTTTTTTTTGAAATTTTACCTGGGCTAACGCCTCCTCGGCAATGTTAAGCTGAAGACAGGAAATGTTGTGCACAGTTCGGTCAATGTGTTCCGCACTTTCCAGCGAAGAAATTGAAGACACTGACTCACTACGACGCGAAAAAGTGCTGGTTGGGCGCACAACTGGTTTCTGAAAAAATCGGAAAACATTCAACCAATTCTCATGGGGAACGGGTCACAAATTCTTGGTATTATAAAAATTGGTTAGTTATTGCATTTGTTGACAATTTTAGTAATATCATTTTAATGCGTAAAGAGTGGGCTATGGTTTTCTCATTTCTTTTTTATTAGATGGCTTCATCTCATTATTCTGAATCAGATCATACATCCAAAAATTTGATTTTTTTTTAATATTTTGGAAAATTTTCATTTGTTTGACACTCAATACCTATGAGACAACCCAATATTCTCAGAGGGCTAAATAAAAACCGAGTATTTTTAACTAAATTACAATTGGTTGTAGATCAACAGAAGATGCCTGATCCATTGATTGTGCCGCATTTGTGTTGTTGTTGTGTTTGTCGCCCACTTTTGGAGTGGACACTTTGAATGTTTTGTCCAACAGCAGCGTTTGCGTGGTGTTTGTCAATTCCCTTTCTCCTCTGTTGTTTCCGGCCAACAATGTATTGTCATCAAAGTCGTTTTGGAAAAATTTTGGGTCCAATTGGAATTTTCCAGCAACATTTTGTGATTGAAGTGTCATCGTGGTGTTCAAGTTGGATGAGTACGAAACGGCTGAGGAAAGTCCACCACTGCCAACAAAATGTGACCGGCGCGGGGCACGCGGATTGCCCTCATCGGTGTTGTCATTGAGCATTGAATTGTTGGGGAGGACAGCAACCGAACGACGACGGCTAAAAAATAAAGAGCAAAAATGAAAATTGTACGATTTTTCATTTACCCGCTAGCAGACCGAGCCCTTTTTGTCGCATTTGGATCGTCCGCAGTTGAGTTGATTGTTTGGTTGAGCCGCGACGTGGACGCATCTCTCTTTTTTGCCGAGTCAGCAACAGGACGTGAAGAAGGATTCGCATTTTACGAGTCCCAACAACACTTTACGCGTCCCATCACATTTTACGCGTCCCATGACATTTTGTGTCCATGGCGGGGATGGCATTCCGAGGCCCCAAAAATTTTCGGAAATCGGAATTCCGTGCCATCCCTGGTCTCATGGTATAATAGTTGTCCTAATAACTAGAGAAAAACTATTTTTTTTTTGTCAGGTATTCAGTAAAGTTTTTAACTAAAGATTTCGTTGTTAAACCTAAGGTTATCATGACAACTTATACACAGGCAACTCGAACAATGGCTTATGGTTAGACTAGGCCTAAGCTTAGGCTTTTGTAAACTTTTTTCTTATATTAGTTGAATTTCTGTTGACATCATTAAGTGTGCTTAGAGTTGCTTTTGCACATTTCGATGATCAAAGTATACAAACAAGAACAATTAGACTATTCGGAAGGTATAAAGTTTCCGATTGACGGTTCGAAAAACATTTTTTGACGCGTAAAATATGATGGGACGCGTAGTGTGATGGGACGCGTAAAGTGTTGTTGGGACGCGTAAAATGTGATGGGACGCGTAAAGTGTTGTTGGGACGCGCAAAATGTGATGGGACGCGTAAAATGTCATGGGACGCGTAAAGTGTCATGGGACGCGTAAAACCGACTAGAACCAAAGGTGCTACTTAAAATCCCCTAAGTATATTAAATGAGAGCAAGCCCCGCCCCCTCAATTAAATTGGCATTTGGCGTTTTGACTTAATATGAAAAAAAGAAGAGAAAAAGAAAAGAAATAGCATATACAAAGAAAAAAGGGAAGACCAGACAGTTGCTTACTTATGTGTGATGAAAGCGTAGGAGCGGGAGGGAATAAGAAGTGAGAGATAGGAAAAATAAGAGAGAGTGCGAGGGATGAGAGGAGGAGACAAAGGGAAGAACGAGAAAAGAAGGGAGAGTGGGGGGGGGGTGGATGAGAGAGAGAGAATGTGGAAAGAGAACGGAGAAGGGAGAAAGAGTGAGAGAGAGAGAGAGGAGTGGGTGAGAGGGAAGAGAAAAGGCGAGATAATGGGAGAAAAGAGAGAATCAAAAGAGTTGAGATGATAAAAAAAAGCAGAGAGAGTGGGGGAGAGAAGAGAGAATGTGTGAAAGAAGAGTGAAGTAAGAGCGAGAGGGGAGACAGAGCGAGAGAGAGAGAGAAAGAATGAGAGAGAAGGAGACAGAGAAAGAGAGAGCGAGAGAGAGAGAGAGAGGGAAGAGAGAAGGGAGAGAGTGAAGGGAGCGAGAGAGAGAGAGAAAGAGGAGAAAGAAGCGAGAGAGAGAGAGAAGAAGAGAGGGGAAAGAGGTGCAGAGAGAGAAAGAGAAGATTGATAAGAGAAAGGGGCGGGGAGATTAGAGAGAGTGGGGAGAGAGAGGAGAGAGAGAGACAATTAAGAGAAAGAAGGAAGAGAGAGAGAGTGGGAAGAGGGAAGAGAGCGAATCGATAGAGAAGGGGGGAGAGGGGGAGAGAGAGAGTGAGGGGAGAGAGACAACGGAGAGAGAGAAGAGAGAGAAGGGAGAGAGTGTGAAGAGGGGGAGAGAGAGAGAAGTTGAGAGAGAGAATGGGGGGAGAGAGAGAGAGGAGGAGGGAAGAGAGAAGGGAGACGGAGAGAGAATGGAGAGAGAGAGCGGAGGAGAGACAGAGGGAAGAGAGAGAAGGGAGAGAAAGTGGGAGAGAAATGAGAAAAGAGTGGTTGGCGCCGCGAAGCGGCGCCCAACCGCTCGTGAGTAATAGAGAGAGAGCAAAGAAAAAAAAACAATTTCATTTGGCAATTTTGGCGTTCTATCTACCTATTTGCTTTACTGGCTTTACTGTGGGCACGCCAGTCCTTGCGCAACTCCCAACCAAACAGGCGACAAAACAAGTGATAATTTTTTATGTTTCCTCAAATATTTGTATATTTAGATAATCAGGCGTGTACGACGTGAAATTGATGCACCGCCACCAGTTCCGAACACACTCACAGACTTAATCATCCCAGACGCATACAAAACGTATTCGCGTACGGACGAACAAAGGGAGCAATTTTTGTTAGCCGATTCGGGAGTTTACCAAGAGAACGGGAGGGAACAGCGGTATACACATAGCGGCAATCACTGCGCTGAATGTAGTCTTCCCATTCACTGAAGTGCGCGGATGTCTGTTCCACCTCGTCCAAAATTTTCACAAAAAAATTTCTGAATTTGGGCTGAAACAGGTTGAATTCATGACAAAAAAAAATCGAATTTTCGAAAATTTTAGCGCTATCAAAATGACCCGACATTCGCAGAAATGGCACGATGTGTCACGTCGCTCGCGTTTCTCCCAATTGGAGACTTGCCCCCTGGAATCATTGCTCTGGACATGGCTCTTCCCGACGAACTTACTCCCGTCCTTGACTGGTAAATTGACAATCTCACAAATTGTTTAGTATTTATTGTTCTTTAATTATTTATTAGGTTCATCATGAACTACACGGGTCGTCTTAAGAATGATGGAAGCCGAACGCGCCCGCGATTTGACCCAAACACTTGGAGCGTTTACACTCGAACAATGCAAGGCGATGACCGGACGAATAACCATTCAGAAGCCGCGAACAGACGCCTGCAGTGCTCATTTGCCTGTTCACATCCATCGATTTGGCGTTTCATTGACCTTCTGCGAAAGGATCAAAAGTTGTCGGATGATGACTTCGCGAAGTGTTCAACTGGACAAGAACCACCGCAAAAGGCAAAGAAATATCGCGAAGCAGACCGCCGAATTCTCACGATGGTTCAAAATTATTTGCCACTTAACAACGGAGACACCAACATTTTCCCAATTCATCAGCCTTTCAATCATCATTTTATCATTACCTTTTTGATCGGAATTTCTCGAAATTATGAAATGAGACCGTGATTTGAAACAGATAAAATGTTTGTTAATTTTCTTGCTTGTTTTAATTAAGTGTTTATTTATATTCATAGTTTGATATGAAAATAGCCTAAATACGTGAATAGGGAACTGGCCATAGGGAAACGGTCATGGGGAAACGGCCCATAGGGAAATGGGCCATAGGGAAACGGTCATAGGGAAACGGTCATAGGGAAATGGTCATAGGGAAACGAACCCAACCCGTGGGTTATGGTACAAGATGCTCAGTTTCGAGATGGTATCTGTTCATAAAAGGAAGAGAAACATGCTAACATTAATCATTTACATTTTTTTTTAAAGAAGTCTGACTGACATTTTTCATCCGTTTTGTTTGCTTTTTCTCCTTTTCTTTTAAATTCAATTTGTTATGCCTAATTTGCTAGATTATTTTGACAATTTTTTGGTCAAAATGCACAATTAGAAAACTTCTTTCGAACCCCGGACTCGAACAATTTCAAAAGCTCAGAATTTTAGAGTTGCACATTTTTCGTTTCAAATTTTCTTTAATACACAGAAACAAAAAAGATCATTTAATCTATATACCTATTTTTAAACTAAAATCGAAACAAAAATTTACGAAAAATGGGCAGGGGACCACAAACATACTGTTACTGATTTGTTTTTCATTGTTTTAAGTTTTTGTTTTTTTTGTAGAATCAAAAATATGCAGATTACTCTCACCATTGAAGCGCCGAACGGCCCGTTTACAGTTACCGCTGACGATCGGGACAAAGTCGCGGACCTTATGCGAAAAATTGAAAGTATGACAAAGATCCCTGTTCGGCTCCAACGTCTTTCGATCAGCATTGATGGTACAGCAATTTTTAAGTGTCACAATATTCATTTTTGCATTGTCTCAGGCAAATCAACCGAGATGGAATACAACGTGTTGCGCGATTTGCACTCTTGGGGAATTGGGGACAAGCGTCAGCTTCGTTTGGAGTACCGCTCCACACAAAAGGAGAAGCAGAAAAAATCGGAAGGCGCCTAAATGCGATGATAGAAAAGATCCTGGACTTTAAAAATGTTTCCGTTGTGTTGTTTTTTTTGCATGTTATTTGAATTGAATATAATTGTCCAAAAAAGCGAACAAGTTAAACAAAAATAGTCCATGCTCCCTTCCGCCCTCCCCCTCGATGGTTTTTAATCGGAGTATTTAAACAGTACTCAATTCGTCCAAGATGAAACAGTGAAAAATTGATGAGTCGAAAAACAATCCAGATTTTCCATGAAAAATTCCCCTTACTCATTCCTAATTTATGACGTTAACTGAGTTCATTCTATTCTTCCAAAAACATGGTGCGTGGGCCCAAAAACCATTTGAAGGTGAATCGGTTGTCCGCACCAAAAAGGGCATCATTTTTGCGCCACGTCCAATGTGCGATCCTGCACAAATTTCGCGATTCGTTGCCGCTAATCCTCTTCCTGTGCAACCGTCTCAAATACGCACAGTGTACAACGAGGCGCGCATGATTTGCAAACAACATCTGATCAAGGTGGATGAGAAATTGTGCGTACGCGCGCGCACCATTCGATACTCGGAACCGACATCAAGGTTTTCTCACCATTTTGACTTTTCCCGAGTTTTAAGTGTCATGTCACCAAAAAACTATGTGTGGCTTTCGTTACAGTTAAGTACTAGTGCAAAATTAGCGCTTATACAATTCAAACAATTGCAAAAACGACAAAAAACTGGAAATTTCGGTTTGTCCCCGTTCTGTCGGTTTACATAAACACCATATTTATTCAAAATGTCGAAAAATGCGGGGAACAGGAAAAGTATCGAGAATTCTCTTTACGAAATCTTGTCCAAATTTTGAGAGAAATACCGACGAATTTCTATGTTTGAAAAATGACGTTTATTAAGACCGTATACATTTTCTCCCCATGTTCAGATTCAGATGTCATTTCAATTGAAAAGACCAGCGAGACGTTCCGTTTGTTGTACGATGTGAACGGACGGTTAGTCATCCACTGAAGAAGAGCAGTATAAACTGTGCAAGGTGAAGAAACAGGCGGTCGGTGACAAGCAAGTGCCGTACATTGTCACGCACGACGCGCGCACCATTCGCTACCCGGACCCGCACATCAAGGTTTATTGACCGTTTAGACTTACCAAGTTTTATATGCCACCAAAATAATATTGGCATCCAGTATAGTTTTCGGTAATAGTGACAAATAGCTCATTTACAAAATTAAACAATAAAAGTAAAAACCTAACACAAAATCAGTTATGTATGCACTGAATAGGAAAGTGCCGAGAATTCGCTCTAAAATGGGGGCCGTGTCGGATTCCGAGTCCAAAAAATCTCCATGCATCATACTCAATTCTGAAAAGCTCATTTTGATTGTTAGTTTTTATGTGTATCTGAATTCTTGCCGCTTTTTCACAAATACTGCCCAGCAATTGTCAAAATGTCATCCAAATTTGTTTTTTTTAGGCGGACGACACCGTAGTGATTGACATTCACACTGGCAAAGTGACGGACTACGTCAAGTTTGATGCTGGCAACATTTGCATGATCACTGGTGGACCCAACATTGGTCGTGTGGGCATTGTCGGACATCGCGGACGTCACCCGAATTCCTTTAACATTGTGCATATCAAGGACAAAGTTGTGAAGGGCAGTACAAACTGTGCAAGGTGAAGAAGCAGGCGGTCGGTGACAAGCAAGTGCCGTACATTGTCACGCACGACGCGCGCACCATTCGCTACCCGGACCCGCACATCAAGGTTTTCTCACCATTTTGACTTTTCCCGAGTTTTAAGTGTCACCAAAAAACTATGTGTGGCTTTCGTTACAGTTAAGTACTAGTGCAAAATTAGCGCTTATACAATTCAAACAATTGCAAAAACGACAAAAAACTGGAAATTTCGGTTTGTCCCCGTTCTGTCGGTTTACATAACACTTAAATTTTATGGTACTATTTTACATTGGTAATTTGAATCTCAAAATTCAACTATACAAATGGAAGGTGTCAATCCCAAAAAAGGCGACGCATTGTCTATGTATGCCGTTGAACTTCTCAGGGAATTTTCATAGTTAAATCTACATTGAAATTTGACCACCAAATCACTCTTAAATTTGAAATGGATTGGGCCGTGGCCAGTAATATTTTTTTCGACTTTTTACTGGGTATGCCCAAAAACGGGTCATAATTTTCACTGCAATTGATACCATCGAATTCTTGGGGCTGGCATGGAGTCTCTAAATGCCAAATTATTGTTATTTTGTTCACACCGATGGTAATGTTTGTGTCACCATTTCAGTTCCACGACCCGATGGAGCTGTTCTAAATGGGAGGCAAATCGCCGGACACCAACTATTTGTTCATGGGTGACTATGTGGACCGAGGCTACTACTCCGTTGAGACAGTGTCACTGCTTGTTTGTTTAAAGGTACCACCACCGCACGGGGACACTTTTTTGTTCATTAATTTGTTGGACAAATAATGCCAACATTTCTTGGCACTATCATTTTACTATACAATTATCATTACTGTGACACTTGTTCAGGTACGGTAACCCGAACGTGTGACCATCTTGCGGGGCAACCACGAGTCGCGTCAGATCACCCAAGTGTACGGTTTCTATGACGAGTGTTTGCCCAATATGGCAATTCGAAGGTTCGTTTTTTTCGCATTCTATTGGTTTGAGTTTGCATTTTTCGTTTAGAGATCACTCAAAATTCACATTTGGGTACAATTGGTTGAAATTTAAAAGCCAGCCGAACTACGGGGCTTTCATTAGAATTTAACTTTTTGATTTCCTGTCCCCATTTTCCAGGTATGGAATTATTTCACCGATCTGTTCGACCATTTTCCGTTGACTGCGTTGGTGGACGGTCAAATTTTCTTTCTGCACGGCGGTCTGTCGCCATACATTCGATCATTGGAACGTCTCCAGGAAGAAGTGCCGCATGAAGGTGATTGTTAATTTTGTAAAGTAAAACAATGCCAACAAGAGGGACATTCTGATGCTTACACATTTTTTGTTGTTAAGGCCCAATGTGCGATTTGCTGTGGTCCGACCCGGACGATCGTGGCGGTTGGGGCATTTCGCCGCGTGGTGCCGGTTACACGTTTGGCCAAGACATCTCTGAGACGTTCAACCATGCCAACGGAATTTCGCTGATATCGCGAGCACATCAGCTCGTCATGGAAGTGTGTCGTGTTTCGGGGGGGGGGGTCATTAAAAAAACAAAAATGTTGAAACTTTCGGTACCAAAAAACTACTTTTCATGAAAAACCACAGTGGTGGGAATTTGTCGATCCGAACGTTAATTTGAGCAAATGTGTCATGAAAAAACGCGTAATTGGTTTCGACTGTTTCATATTGGCAAAATGCAAACTGCCGTTACATTTTTTAAATTTATTTATTTGCTCCCCGAAGGGCTACAATTGGTGCCATGACCGCAACGTGGTCACAGTGTTCTCGGCGCCCAACTATTGCTACCGGTGCGACAACCAGGCGGACATGGTGGAGATGGACGACGAGCTCAACTACTCCTTCCTGCAGTTTGACCTTGGCCCTGCGTCGGGGCGAGCCGCACGTGACACGCCGTACGCCCGACTATTTCCTCTAGACAAGGGACAGCGCCAGGGACCGACAAACAACCACCGACTGACTGACTGACCACCAAGAATGATGATGGTGTATTTGATGGATGATGGAATATATTCTTTTTTTTTTGTTTTTTAATTGAATACAGCAACAAACAATTAATTGGTGAATGAATGATCGGATGTTTTAATGGATTTGCATGTATATAAAAAAGGCGAAATTCTTGATGTCCTCCTTCCTTTTTTAAAATCAACGACGATCGTGGTAGAAATGGTCATCGCCTCGGTCGTCCCGTCTGCGACGGTCGCGTCCACCACCACCACCGCTCGCCGCGATTCCTACAAAAAAAAAGTATACCAAAAATTCAGCAGGCGACACCGCCGGACCAAATTTATTTTTTTTACGAAAGCGCGGCGAAAAAATGAGGTCGAGGAGCAAAAAAAAAAACTCCCAACCAAAAGGGTCTGGTGGCTATGCCCTTGCCCAATACCATCACCACATCTCCGCCATTCCTTTCCCCACCTGTTGCCCCCTTCGCGCCGGTCGTAGCCATCATCAGCGTAAAAGCGGTCGTGGCGACGTGTGCTGCGGTACCGCGCACCACGATTGGCGTAACAACGTTCGTAGCTTTAAAAATCGCATTAATTCGAAAAATAAAAATGTTTTTATTTCGAAAAATCTTTTTCCTATTGTTTTTTGCCTTACACTTCATCCGACACATCTTTGAGGTGCATGAAATTGCAAAATCCGCCCTTTGAGCAGGTGGAAATTTCGTGCTGGCGACAGCGCGCCTCGCGAAAGTCGGACACGGGGGACAGCTCGGCGTAGATGGGCTGCCCGTTGAACCTGCGGAAAGAAAGTGGCATTTGTTGTTGTGACAAACAGTAATTTGTAATTCCTCTAATATACTACACCCCTCTATTAGTGCTGCCCCCTTAGGGTTGAAAATAAAGAAAAATGGGCCCAAGAAAATTAGTACCAAAGAGCATTTTAAAGGAAAATCGCGCCGTAAAAAATGACGTGAAAAAGTCACTGCCCGGGATGCTAAGCATCCCCCCAAAAAAATCATGGACCCGTCCCCGCCTCAAAAAGCATAAATTTCTTTGAAAATCGAAAACAGGTGTCTCAAAGCATTCATTTAATTTTTAAGACCCTACTTTGTAATTCCTCTAATATACACCCCTCTATTAGTGCTGCCCCATTAGGGTTGAAAATAAAGAAATAATTTATTTGAAAACTGAAAATGGGTTGGTAAAATCATTTTTCAGAGTGAGTAAACCTCCACTTGGACTCAAAAGCAATCTCCAATCAAAACAAGTGTCTCAAAGAATTCATTTAATTTTTCAGACCCAAAAAATGTGTAAGCATTCGAGAAATTAATGTCATTTGCCCTATTTCGTGACACATTTTAAAGAATTCCGTCCAAAAAATGCTAACCATCGATTCTCCAAGCCTTGTGCAGTTTTTTCTGCGTCCTCCTCATAAACAAATTTCACGTACACATTGCCAATCTGTGAACAATGGCAAATTATTTATTGTGAACCTGCCAATTTTTACCATGTGTTCGCCAATGTTTTCACAAACCTAAAAGTGTAAAATTTCGTAAATTAAGCGAAAATTCGTTCCCAATTTACGTTCAATTCTTCCACGGGACCTGAAAATAAGAAAATAAAAAATTGTAATCTCAGAAAAAAGCAATTTTGAATTGCCGACCATAAGTGCGTTGAAGTTCGGTGAATACTTCCTCGTAAAACTCATCAAAATGGCGCTGCTCAAGCTCATCCTTTTTACCGACCTCTGAAAAGTTATGAAATTTAGTCACAAAGAATCAATGAATGTTTTATTAATAGTCCACTAGAGTAAGGAATTTTGAAATAGTCGGGATCAGGAAAAAGGTCGAGATGGGGTTACCAGGACCAAATCCCGGATTGGCCGGGGATTTGTCAGGATCATCGAAACCGATCCCGTCTGGGCTCTTCAAGTTAATAATGGAAAACGGATGGCGTACCGCCGGGGACTTCCCGGAAAAGCCATTTTTGGGGAAAACCCAGGGACTTTGGGCCAATAAAACGTGCCAATTTTGCTTGGTTTCCCCGTTACCGGACCGTCATCAAAGCCCGGACCTTTCCCACTCCAATTTTTTCAAAATTTTGGTTCCGAATTGCTTACTGTCGAAAGCGTTCGCCTGTGCCGGGTTCACAATGGGACTCTGGTAGAAATTCTTGAGCAGAACTGTTTGAAAAGGTCGGTCTGTGATGGGCCCGCAAACAGTTGTCCCCGTGCCGACATGCGCCAATCTAAAGAAAATGCCAATAAATTTTTGGCATTTAAGACACGAAAAAATTGCGGAATGCACCTTGAAGAAGAAGGAGCAATTCACTTTGTCCTTTTCTGTGCCGTAAATGCTGGCCAAATATTCCGCTCCTGACAAGTCATCGGTTGCATCATAGCGAGGCATTTTTGCAAAAAATAGGCCAAGGCAATCAACAAAAAGCAAATAGATAATAAAACAGACGCTTAAAAGAAGTTGATAAAAATGGGAATGTTTGTCTTTTTCTGTCCTTAATTTCACAACTTAAAAAAGATTATGAGGTAATAGTTTAGATGGTTGCCCCCATTTTTCGGAGAATTTTTTTTTTGTTTTCTAGTCATGAAAACATGTTTCTAAAGGTTTTCGGGGTCGCTGATCACGAATCCAGCATCCATTTCGACCAATTCTTAAACCCGGACCCAAATTCGAACAAAAAGTCGAAAATTTTAAATTAAATTTTTTTTGTTTTTTTCTCTATTATCTTATTGTTATATTTTTTAAACTATTACCGATTATGAAACCAAAAATACGTAACAATGATTTTTGCCTGGGTTTTCGGGATTTTAATGCGTCCATGGACCAGGGGTGGGACGCACACAGAAAAAAACCGCGGCCGCGCATTCAAATTGCCGCGTATTTATTACAATTTTTTCCAATTTATAAACCATTTAAAATTTTTTTTTGGGGGGGGGGGAGAAATAAGCGATTCGTAATTTTCAGCGCATTTGGGATCAGAAAATCAGATTTTTAACAATTTTTTACGGCGCATGTTTCAAAAAGTTTTGGGAAATGGGCGAGGGGAGAGGGTCGGGCGGTGGCGATAGGCGCCGCCGGAAAATTTTTAATTTTTAATGCGATTTGTTAACAGATTTTGTCCAAAAATGACCAAATTTTGCCACAATCTTATATTTTCTTCGTAAAATTGTGATATTATGACATAAAATTTCAAAATTATCTTGCTTTATCCTATATAATAAAGTTGAGTGTTTGTATGTATGTATCCGCCTTGCTTTGAATTGGCGTGGCGTTTTGTTATTATTTTGCGTTAAAAAATGATTTGAAAATGAAAATGTTTTTGTTTTGTTTTGCGTTAAAAAATGATTTGAAAAATGGAAATGTTTGGTTTTGTTTTTTATTTGTTCTGATTAATTAATGCATTTGCATAGTATTTTATGTCTATGCTTATAGTTAGTCTATTATTGTGCTTTAGTCTTTGTCTATTTTTTATGATTTAGCCAAAAATGAATTGTTTACTTAATTTGAATTTTCTACAGGTTTGATATATTGACTTTCTCTCTGCCGCTTCGGCATTTTTTTTCATCAACGGCCGGTCGGCCATCCATGTCTTACCCAATACTTTTGATGTGTGATTTTAGTTGAAGTTTGTTTTGTTTGGTTTTTATGCAAAATTATGTTTATAAAATTTAGATATGACATGAAGAATTAAAGTTTTATGATCGCTCATGGTTTTGTATTCGTTGTGAATTCATTCACAAGTTTGAAATCTGCCGTGGCCATCATTCAACAGCTTGCCCAGATTGAGTTTAAGTGCCTCATCAAAGTTTATTGGGATTAATTTGTTTCGAATTATATTTTGCTTTGTTATGTTAATTATTATGTAAATTTAGAAATGAGAACCATCATATTGAAGAAATGCTGTTGGCTTACAATTGGTTGTGATTTCATCTCTGAAGTGTTGAACCTGTCGGTCGGCCACTCAACTTTTTGCTCACTTTCGAGAAATTCACTACTTCAACTTTGGCGGCCCCTTTTGTAAGTGGGTTGGGAAGAGTTGTGGTAAATTTGCCAAATAGCCAAATATCTGATAAAACATTTGTGTTTGTTCTATGAATTTAGTGTGACACAATAATGTGTCTTATGTCTTTGATAAAACAATAGTGTTTGTTCTGTGATTTTAGTGTGACACAATAATGTGTCTTATGTCTTTGATAAAACAATAGTGTTTGTTCTGTGATTTTAGTGTGACACAATAATGTGTCTTATGTCTTTGATAAAACAATAGTGTTTGTTCTGTGATTTTAGTGTGACACAATAATGTGTCTTATGTCTTTGATAAAACAATAGTGTTTGTTCTGTGATTTTAGTGTGACACAATAATGTGTCTTATGTTTTTGATAAACATTAGTGTTTGTTCTGTGATTTTAGTGTGACACAATAATGTGTCTTATGTCTTTGATAAAACAATAGTGTTTGTTCTGTGATTTTAGTGTGACACAATAATGTGTCTTATGTCTTTGATAAAACAATAGTGTTTGTTCTGTGATTTAGTGTGACACAATAATGTGTCTTATGTCTTTGATAAAACAATAGTGTTTGTTCTGTGATTTTAGTGTGACACAATAATGTGTCTTATGTCTTTGATAAAACAATAGTGTTTGTTCTGTGATTTTAGTGTGACCCAATAATATGTGTCATGTTTTGATAAACATTAGTGTTTGTTCTGTGATTTTAGTGTGACACAATAATGTGTCTTATGTCTTTGATAAAACAATAGTGTTTGTTCTGTGATTTTAGTGTGACACAATAATGTGTCTTATGTCTTTGATAAAACAATAGTGTTTGTTCTGTGATTTTAGTGTGACCCAATAATATGTGTCATGTTTTTGATAAACATTAGTGTTTGTTCTATGAATTTAGTGTGACACAATAATGTGTCTTATGTCTTTGATAAAACAATAGTGTTTGTTCTGTGACTTTAGTGTGACACAATAATGTGTGTCATTTTTTTGATAAACATTAGAGTTTGTTCTATGACTTCATTATGAAATTTCTTTGCAATATGTTAAAATTAACCAAATATAATTATTTAAGCAATGAAGTGTGTACTGACTGGGCTGACCATTGGATCTCTTCAAAAGAATAATGATTTTTTTATTGGTTAACTGATCGTAAATAGTAAAATTTTAAATAAATAATAAATTTTATGTTATGAATTTTATTCATCTGATTTTCATTTCAAATACCTTCAACTTTTTTTATTTTAAATTAATTTTTAGGTATTTATTATTATGGCTTCAATAAACGATTTAGATTATGTTCGAGATTATGATTATGTTTATGATTTAGATTTTGATGAAATTGAAGAATGTGTTGAGATTTTAAATCAAGAAAATGAAAGAAATATTAGGAATTATGATGTGTTTGAAGAGCATAACTATGCTAAGAGACAAAGATTTGTGGATGGTGGTCCCAGTCAGGGATCAATGTATTTGGATGCTGAGGTTGCGGGGTCATCCCGTATGACTGACAGTCAATTTGAAGATAGGAGACTTGAGAATTTGCGAAAGAAAAGAGAAAGAGATAGGATTAGATGGCAGAATAAGTCACAAGAATCCAGAAATGTGCGCTTAGAACAGATGAGAAATAGAAATTGTAATGCAATAGCAGATGAATCTGTAGTACAAAGACAAATTCGTTTAGAACAAATGAGAAATAGAAATTGTAATGTAATAGCAGATGAATCTATGCTTGAGAGACAGTTAAGATTAGATCAGCAAAGAATTAGACAGAGAGTAATTAGACAAGGTGTAGTTAATGTTTATGCAGCAGGATCTCATGAGAATGCTAATGAACATAGACTTAGTCAAATGAATGAGAGATGTGAATTTTGTGATGCTTTGCACTTTGCAGAGGAGAAAATTCATGGTCGTGGCAATTCTTTTAAGGATTGTTGCCACTATGGTAAAGTTTTTGTCCCAGAAATTCCAGAACAGGATTTCCCTGAGGAATTAAGGGATTTGTTCATGAAATTTGATGCGAGACATAGAAATTTTTTTGAGAATATTAGACACTTGAATAGCAGCGTTTCATTTGCTTCAATGAATCCGCTTAGATATAGATACCCGAACCGAGGACCGTATTGCTTTCGCATTTATGGTCAAATTTATCATAGAATGAATTTGGCTTTGAACCCAGAAAATGGCGATGAACCTGCTTATGGGCAAATTTTCATCGTAGATACTGAGCATGCAGTGAGAGCAATGAGACATGCTAATGTGGCTATTGATCCCCAATTGCTGAGGACTGCTTATGAAGTTATTAGAAATGTGAATCCATTTGCTGAAGCTTATGTGATGATAAAAGAGGAAGAAAATGATGAAGCTGAGAGAGCGAGAAATGAGAACAGAGAGCCAACCGAGATTAAACTTTTGTTTGAGACCGGGAGGCAATTGGACAGACGTTTTGGGTATAATGTACCTCGAGCGAATGAAGTTGCTGCAGTTTATGTACCTGGGGCTGATGGTGAAGTACCTAATGCCAAGATTGTGGTAAGAGAACGTGGAAAGGAATTGAAGATTTTGAATAGTACTGATTCGATGGTGACTCCAATGACTTACCCGCTGTTTTACCCGCGTGGTACGCTTGGTTGGCACCCGGAAATGAAGCAGAGAAATAGTAATAGAAGAGTGACGAGATTGCAATATGTGTGCTACACATTAGCAATTAGAGAAAGAGAGTTTAATCCGATTTTGTTCGGTGGAAAGCTCTTTCAACAGTACTGTGTTGATGAATATGTAAAGATTGAAGGAGATAGAATGAATTGGATAAAGAACAACCAAAAGAAGATTTTGGCAGATGCATATAAGAATGTTGATAACATGTTGATGAAACGAGCTCAAGAAAGAGGTTTGCCGCTGGGAAGGAAGGTCATTCTTCCTCCAAGTGTGACAAATAGTCCGAGATATGTAGAGAAGCATTTTCAGGATGCTATGGCCGTTGTTCGACGGTTTGGTAAGCCTGACATGTTTTTGACAATGACATGTAACCCGCAATGGGCAGAGATTTCAGAGAATTTGTTTCATGAACAGACATCAATTGATAGACCTGATTTGGTTGTCAGAGTTTTTAACTTAAAAGTTAAAGCTATTATGAATGAGATTGCTAAGAAAAAGATTTTTGGTGAAGTGATTGCATGGATGTATCCGGTAGAGAACCAAGGAAGGGGACTACCGCACATTCATTTGCTTTTGACATTGACAGAACAAGATAAAATGATAAATGGCGAAGATGTTGAGAAGAAAGGAATTAGTGCGAGAATACCTGATAAAGAATTAGTGCCTGATTTGTTTGAATTGGTTAAAAGATTTATGATCCATGGTCCATGTGGTGATTTGAACCCAAATTGTCCATGCATGGAAGAATTTGTTGACAAGAATGGAATGAGAGGGAGGAAATGCTCCAAGGGATATCCTAAAGCATTTCAAGAAGAGACAATTGTTCTTGAAAATGGTTTGGCATTGTACGCAAGACCAAATGATGGAAGAACTGTTGAAGTATTTGCAAATGGAAGAAGACATGCATTAGACAACAGGTGGGTTGTCCCACACAATTTGTACCTGTTGAAAATGTTCAAGTGTCACATTAACCTTGAAAAGGTTAATAGTGTTAGTTCAGTAAAGTATTTGCATAAGTATGTGCATAAGCCACCAGACAGAGCAAGATTAGAATTAGAAGAGAAAAATGACCATGATGAAGTTAAAGAGTTTATTGACGCGCGGTATGTTTGCCCGCAAGAAGCTGTGTGGAGAATCTTTGAATTGCCTATGTACGACCGAAGTCATTGTATTATGTCTTTGACTGTGCATTTGCAAGGAGAACAGATTTGTTATTTTGATGAGAATATGGATGAAGAAGAGATTCGTGAAAAAATAGCAAATGGATCAGAGTTAATGGCTTATTTTGAACTGAATAAGTCGAGTGCTTTGGCAAAAACTCTGTTGTATCATCAGATGCCAGAGAAGTTTTGTTTTAAGAAAGGAAAATGGACAGAGAGAAAGACACATTTTAACACAATTGGCCGAATGGTAAAGGTGTCACCGGCTGAGCCGGAGCGATACCACCTGAGGCTGTTGTTGTTGAATGTGAAGGGAGCATGCTCCTATCAAGATTTGAAGACTGTTATTGATATGAATGGCAATGTGAAAGTTTGCGAAACTTTTTCAGATGCCTGTTTAGAAAGAGGACTGATTAGAAATGACGAAGAATGGAAAAAAGCCATGGAAGAAGCAGAGAGTTTTGAGATGCCATGGAAATTGAGAGCGTTTTTTGCATTGATTTTAGTCCATTGCAATCCGGCCAAACCGGAAGCGCTTTGGAATATGTTTAAAGACTCATTGTCTGAAGATTTTAGCAGGAATTTTAGAAAAGAAGTAGCTTATGCTAAAGCTTATAGAGAAATTGCACTTAGCATTATGAAGGCTGGAAAGACACTTGCCGATTTTCCAACCATGGAACAGATAAATGTTGATGATGATGTTGAACAAGTGTTTGACCTAGCCGAAGAATTGGATTTGGGACAAAGAAATTATGCTTTGATGTATGATGAACAGAGCAATGTTTGTGATGATATTTTGCGTAGAATATGGAATCCTGTAAATGAACCCGCCTTCTACTTTCTTAGTGGACCGGGTGGAACAGGCAAGACACATGTGAACAAGACAATTGTACATATGCTAAGAGGTCAGAAGAAGAAAGTTAGTACAATGGCTTTTACTGGTATTGCAGCAACTTTGTTGCCTGCCGGGAGGACATTGCACAATAGATTTAGACTGACTTTGGATATGAGTAATTCAAGCATTAGTCCGAGATCAAAGGCTTGGCAAGAGCTGAAAGAAACTGATTTGTTTATTTGTGATGAAGCGCCTATGATAAATAAGCGCGCGATTAGAACTTTGGATGAGAAATTGAAAGAGATTATGAATAATGGAATTGCATTTGGTGGCAAGGTTT
Source organism: Heterodera glycines (assembly GCA_004148225.2). Lineage (NCBI taxonomy): Eukaryota > Metazoa > Nematoda > Chromadorea > Rhabditida > Heteroderidae > Heterodera > Heterodera glycines. The sequence continues at coordinate 10,215,749 of CP049713.1, read as the reverse complement.
TGCTTTGGACGGGAGACTTTCGTCAAACCCTCCCAATTCAGAAACATGCCACGAGAGCTGAGATGGTTAATGCAACCATAAAAAGAAGTGAGTATTGGAGATTGGCAAGAAGATATAGATTGACAAAGAATATGAGAGCTCTTGCAACAGAGCAAGAATTTGCTAAAGATTTGTTAGACATTGGAAGTGGAAAATGGAACAATGAGAATGATGAGATAATTTTGCCAGAGATTTGTATAAGCAATGGTGATTTAGCAGAAGAGATTTTTGGAAATTGTATTGTTTCTGAGAATTGGAATGAAATGGCCACAAGTGCCATTTTAGCACCGAAGAACATAGATGTTAGTGAAATGAATACTAGAGTCTTGGAGATGTTGCCTGGAGAAGAAGTTGTGTACACGAGTATAGATCTGGCTCAAGACGAGAATAGACAAAGAGCAGATGAGTATTTGGATGAGTATCTGAATGCTTTAAATCCTTCGGGGTTTCCACGGCATAAATTGAGACTGAAGAAGAATGCTATTGTTTTGTTGATGCGAAATTTGAATATAGAAATGGGACTTTGTAATGGTTCGAGAATGAAAGTTGAGCAAATGCAACCGAATTTGATTGTGTGTAAGCTTTTAACTGGAGACAAGGCAGGTCAGACTGTGTACATTCCTCGGATCACGCTTTGCTGTTCTGAAGATTATCCTTTTGACCTGCATAGGCACCAATTCCCGTTGGTGTTAGCATTTTCTATGACAATTAACAAGGCCCAGGGTCAAACCCTTGAGCAAGTTGGAATTGATCTGAGTAAAGATGTGTTTAGCCATGGGCAATTGTATGTGGCTCTTTCGAGAGCAAGAGCTTGGAATAAGCTGAGAATTAGATTAGATGAAAATAATTTAGAGCGAAAGGTGAAGAATGTTGTGTACAAAGAGTTATTAGATAACAGTGATTAGATAATGTTTATTTAATATAGTATTAGAATTGGTTTTGCTTAGACAAATCTGTTGTTCTTTGGGTTCCTCAGAACAGTACGAACACAATTCAAAGTAAGTCATTCCTTTTAATTTCATAATTAATCTTTTCTACAAAATAATTGTTCATAACACAATCGTACTACCTAGCGGGGGATGCGCCGAAGGCGCTGACCCCGCTAGTACATAAAAAATACTTATTTTTAAATAATATTAAAAATAAAAAACAATCGCTTCGATAATTAATTTTTTTTTTAAATTGGTCCAAAATTGCCGCGGAGTCCCAAATTCCGCGCATCGCGCAAAAAAAAAACAGCGGCCGCGCATTTAATTTGCCGCGGCCGCGACCGCGGATCGCGCAAAAAGAAAATGCCGCGAATCGCACATCGCGGCGCGGTCCCAGCCCTGCCATGGACGGTTAAAAAAAAAGTGCAAAATCGTTGGCGTAAAAAACAAAATGCCAACATATTCAAATGAAAAACAATGCGTCCTTACTGTGAAGAAGGAAATTTGGAAAATCCCGGTCCCGGCCCCGGTCCCGGCTTTTTTGGACAAACCACCGGGACCGGGAGTCCCGGAAAAACGGGAGTCCCGGTCCCGGGATCCCGTCCCGGTCCATTTTCCAAGTCCCGGTCCCGATCCCGGTCCCGGCCATTTGGGCCGGGACTAACGGGACTAAATTTCATCAGTGAAAATAACTCAGATTTGAAAATATTTAATAATTATTTTGGCGAAATGTCTTTAATTCGAAATTTTCAAGATAGAACTTTGGATTTCTTGAAAATTTGGGCAATTTCAACTGTTAAAAAGACCCTAAAATCCATACGAAATTGAGTAACATTTTCACAACTTTTTTTACCAAAAAACATTTCCAAATTTGATGAAAAATCAACAAATTTCCTTTATTAAAATTCAAATTTTTCCTCAGCGTCGCCGTGTTAAAAAAGATTAATATTCCAAAATTTGGACAATTTTTGGACAACTCTGTTAACAAAAACAAACAAATTTTCAAAAAATTTTCCCCGGCGGCGCCTATCGAAACGGGCCAGTTGCGTCTGGCCAGTTGCGTCTGAGCCAAGTTTAGACCACCATAACTTTTTTCTTTGTTGACCAAATCCAACAATGTTGGTATCATTCGAAAGCTCTTAACAAGCTCTATCGGCTATCCAAAAATCACAAAGACATACCGACATATAAAAAAGTTATAAATTAAAATATGCAAAAATTCTGACTTTTTGGTAGTGTTCATGTTGCAACTTTTTTATAAGTTGTTCAATCGCTTAGCAATATCTTATCAAAAGCTTCTAAACATGTAGAGCTTTCGAATGATGCCAACATTGTTGGATTTGACGAACAAAGAAAAAAAGTTATGGTGCTTTATGCTTGGCTCAGACGCAACTGGCCAGACGCAACTGACCCCTACCGGCGCCTATCGGCACCGCCGGACCCCCCCCCCCCCCCTTGTACGACGATTTTTTTTGAAAAAATGGGCCCTAAAAAAGGGGTTTCAAAAGCAAAAAAGGTCGATGATCTACATAGCTTGATATATTTCTAAGCTAAAATGAAGACTATGAAATTTTTTCCGAATTTTTAATCAAAATTTCAAAAATTTTTGAAAAAGTCCCGGTCCCGGCCCAAAAACTGGGGCCGGGACCGTGAGTAAATAGAGAATCTCACAATTTCCGCTACTTAATCTCTAAATATAAACTGCATCAGTGTTGTAGAAGGGGCTTGTTAATAATATTCTCAGATTTATTATTTTCTCTATCACCCTTGTGAAATTCAGAAAATTTCAGCTCGTTATCATCTAAATATAAACTGCATCAGTGTTGTGGAAATATCGAGTTGATAGCGCTAATCATACCCGGTTTATTATTTTCACGATCTCCCTTTTGAAATTCTCAAAATTTCAGCTATTATCCTCTAAATATATCTATATAAATTTGCTTAAAGAATTGTAAATCTGAGATTATTAGCGTGTATCAACTCGATCCTTCCGCAACACTGATACAGTTTATTTTAAGAGGATAAGGAGCTGAAAGTGTGAGACTTATACAAAGTTGCTATTAGAAATAATTAAATGAAAGATAATTAGCGCTTATAACTCTATCCTTCTGCAACGCCGATTCAATTTATATTTATGCCATAAAGTTCTGAAATTGCCATGAAAATAGTAAATAGAGAATCTCACAATTTCCGCTACTTAATCTCTAAATATAAACTGCATCAGTGTTGTAGAAGGGGCTTGTTAATAATATTCTCAGATTTATTATTTTCTCTATCACCCTTGTGAAATTCAGAAAATTTCAGCTCGTTATCATCTAAATATAAACTGCATCAGTGTTGTGGAAATATCGAGTTGATAGCGCTAATCATACCCGGTTTATTATTTTCACGATCTCCCTTTTGAAATTCTCAAAATTTCAGCTATTATCCTCTAAATATATCTATATAAATTTGCTTAAAAAATTGTAAATCGGAGATTATTAGCGTGTATCAACTCGATCCTTCCGCAACACTGATACAGTTTATTTTAAGAGGATAAGGAGCTGAAAGTGTGAGACTTATACAAAGTTGCTATTAGAAATAATTAAATGAAAGATAATTAGCGCTTATAACTCTATCCTTCTGCAACGCCGATTCAATTTATATTTATGCCATAAAGTTCTGAAATTGCCATGAAAATAGTAAATAGAGAATCTCACAATTTCCGCTACTTAATCTCTAAATATAAACTGCATCAGTGTTGTAGAAGGGCTTGTTAATAATATTCTCAGATTTATTATTTTCTCTATCACCCTTGTGAAATTCAGAAAATTTCAGCTCGTTATCATCTAAATATAAACTGCATCAGTGTTGTGGAAATATCGAGTTGATAGCGCTAATCATACCCGGTTTATTATTTTCACGATCTCCCTTTTGAAATTCTCAAAATTTCAGCTATTATCCTCTAAATATATCTATATAAATTTGCTTAAAGAAATTGTAAATCGGAGATTATTAGCGTGTATCAACTCGATCCTTCCGCAACACTGATACAGTTTATTTTAAGAGGATAAGGAGCTGAAAGTGTGAGACTTATACAAAGTTGCTATTAGAAATAATTAAATGAAAGATAATTAGCGCTTATAACTCTATCCTTCTGCAACGCCGATTCAATTTATATTTATGCCATAAAGTTCTGAAATTGCCATGAAAATAGTAAATAGAGAATCTCACAATTTCCGCTACTTAATCTCTAAATATAAACTGCATCAGTGTTGTAGAAGGGGCTTGTTAATAATATTCTCAGATTTATTATTTTCTCTATCACCCTTGTGAAATTCAGAAAATTTCAGCTCGTTTTCATCTAAATATAAACTGCATCAGTGTTGTGGAAATATCGAGTTGATAGCGCTAATCATACCCGGTTTATTATTTTCACGATCTCCCTTTTGAAATTCTCAAAATTTCAGCTATTATCCTCTAAATATATCTATATAAATTTGCTTAAAGAATTGTAAATCGGAGATTATTAGCGTGTATCAACTCGATCCTTCCGCAACACTGATACAGTTTATTTTAAGAGGATAAGGAGCTGAAAGTGTGAGACTTATACAAAGTTGCGATTAGAAATAATTAAATGAAAGATAATTAGCGCTTATAACTCTATCCTTCTGCAACGCCGATTCAATTTATATTTATGCCATAAAGTTCTGAAATTGCCATGAAAATAGTAAATAGAGAATCTCACAATTTCCGCTACTTAATCTCTAAATATAAACTGCATCAGTGTTGTAGAAGGGGCTTGTTAATAATATTCTCAGATTTATTATTTTCTCTATCACCCTTGTGAAATTCAGAAAATTTCAGCTCGTTATCATCTAAATATAAACTGCATCAGTGTTGTGGAAATATCGAGTTGATAGCGCTAATCATACCCGGTTTATTATTTTCACGATCTCCCTTTTGAAATTCTCAAAATTTCAGCTATTATCCTCTAAATATATCTATATAAATTTGCTTAAAGAAATTGTAAATCGGAGATTATTAGCGTGTATCAACTCGATCCTTCCGCAACACTGATACAGTTTATTTTAAGAGGATAAGGAGCTGAAAGTGTGAGACTTATACAAAGTTGCTATTAGAAATAATTAAATGAAAGATAATTAGCGCTTATAACTCTATCCTTCTGCAACGCCGATTCAATTTATATTTATGCCATAAAGTTCTGAAATTGCCATGAAAATAGTAAATAGAGAATCTCACAATTTCCGCTACTTAATCTCTAAATATAAACTGCATCAGTGTTGTAGAAGGGGCTTGTTAATAATATTCTCAGATTTATTATTTTCTCTATCACCCTTGTGAAATTCAGAAAATTTCAGCTCGTTATCATCTAAATATAAACTGCATCAGTGTTGTGGAAATATCGAGTTGATAGCGCTAATCATACCCGGTTTATTATTTTCACGATCTCCCTTTTGAAATTCTCAAAATTTCAGCTATTATCCTCTAAATATATCTATATAAATTTGCTTAAAGAAATTGTAAATCGGAGATTATTAGCGTGTATCAACTCGATCCTTCCGCAACACTGATACAGTTTATTTTAAGAGGATAAGGAGCTGAAAGTGTGAGACTTATACAAAGTTGCTATTAGAAATAATTAAATGAAAGATAATTAGCGCTTATAACTCTATCCTTCTGCAACGCCGATTCAATTTATATTTATGCCATAAAGTTCTGAAATTGCCATGAAAATAGTAAATAGAGAATCTCACAATTTCCGCTACTTAATCTCTAAATATAAACTGCATCAGTGTTGTAGAAGGGGCTTGTTAATAATATTCTCAGATTTATTATTTTCTCTATCACCCTTGTGAAATTCAGAAAATTTCAGCTCGTTATCATCTAAATATAAACTGCATCAGTGTTGTGGAAATATCGAGTTGATAGCGCTAATCATACCCGGTTTATTATTTTCACGATCTCCCTTTTGAAATTCTCAAAATTTCAGCTATTATCCTCTAAATATATCTATATAAATTTGCTTAAAGAAATTGTAAATCGGAGATTATTAGCGTGTATCAACTCGATCCTTCCGCAACACTGATACAGTTTATTTTAAGAGGATAAGGAGCTGAAAGTGTGAGACTTATACAAAGTTGCTATTAGAAATAATTAAATGAAAGATAATTAGCGCTTATAACTCTATCCTTCTGCAACGCCGATTCAATTTATATTTATGCCATAAAGTTCTGAAATTGCCATGAAAATAGTAAATAGAGAATCTCACAATTTCCGCTACTTAATCTCTAAATATAAACTGCATCAGTGTTGTAGAAGGGCTTGTTAATAATATTCTCAGATTTATTATTTTCTCTATCACCCTTGTGAAATTCAGAAAATTTCAGCTCGTTATCATCTAAATATAAACTGCATCAGTGTTGTGGAAATATCGAGTTGATAGCGCTAATCATACCCAGTTTATTATTTTCACGATCTCCCTTTTGAAATTCTCAAAATTTCAGCTATTATCCTCTAAATATATCTATATAAATTTGCTTAAAGAAATTGTAAATCGGAGATTATTAGCGTGTATCAACTCGATCCTTCCGCAACACTGATACAGTTTATTTTAAGAGGATAAGGAGCTGAAAGTGTGAGACTTATACAAAGTTGCTATTAGAAATAATTAAATGAAAGATAATTAGCGCTTATAACTCTATCCTTCTGCAACGCCGATTCAATTTATATTTATGCCATAAAGTTCTGAAATTGCCATGAAAATAGTAAATAGAGAATCTCACAATTTCCGCTACTTAATCTCTAAATATAAACTGCATCAGTGTTGTAGAAGGGGCTTGTTAATAATATTCTCAGATTTATTATTTTCTCTATCACCCTTGTGAAATTCAGAAAATTTCAGCTCGTTATCATCTAAATATAAACTGCATCAGTGTTGTGGAAATATCGAGTTGATAGCGCTAATCATACCCGGTTTATTATTTTCACGATCTCCCTTTTGAAATTCTCAAAATTTCAGCTATTATCCTCTAAATATATCTATATAAATTTGCTTAAAGAAATTGTAAATCGGAGATTATTAGCGTGTATCAACTCGATCCTTCCGCAACACTGATACAGTTTATTTTAAGAGGATAAGGAGCTGAAAGTGTGAGACTTATACAAAGTTGCTATTAGAAATAATTAAATGAAAGATAATTAGCGCTTATAACTCTATCCTTCTGCAACGCCGATTCAATTTATATTTATGCCATAAAGTTCTGAAATTGCCATGAAAATAGTAAATAGAGAATCTCACAATTTCCGCTACTTAATCTCTAAATATAAACTGCATCAGTGTTGTAGAAGGGGCTTGTTAATAATATTCTCAGATTTATTATTTTCTCTATCACCCTTGTGAAATTCAGAAATTTCAGCTCGTTATCATCTAAATATAAACTGCATCAGTGTTGTGGAAATATCGAGTTGATAGCGCTAATCATACCCGTTTATTATTTTCACGATCTCCCTTTTGAAATTCTCAAAATTTCAGCTATTATCCTCTAAATATATCTATATAAATTTGCTTAAAGAAATTGTAAATCGGAGATTATTAGCGTGTATCAACTCGATCCTTCCGCAACACTGATACAGTTTATTTTAAGAGGATAAGGAGCTGAAAGTGTGAGACTTATACAAAGTTGCTATTAGAAATAATTAAATGAAAGATAATTAGCGCTTATAACTCTATCCTTCTGCAACGCCGATTCAATTTATATTTATGCCATAAAGTTCTGAAATTGCCATGAAAATAGTAAATAGAGAATCTCACAATTTCCGCTACTTAATCTCTAAATATAAACTGCATCAGTGTTGTAGAAGGGGCTTGTTAATAATATTCTCAGATTTATTATTTTCTCTATCACCCTTGTGAAATTCAGAAAATTTCAGCTCGTTATCATCTAAATATAAACTGCATCAGTGTTGTGGAAATATCGAGTTGATAGCGCTAATCATACCCGGTTTATTATTTTCACGATCTCCCTTTTGAAATTCTCAAAATTTCAGCTATTATCCTCTAAATATATCTATATAAATTTGCTTAAAGAAATTGTAAATCGGAGATTATTAGCGTGTATCAACTCGATCCTTCCGCAACACTGATACAGTTTATTTTAAGAGGATAAGGAGCTGAAAGTGTGAGACTTATACAAAGTTGCTATTAGAAATAATTAAATGAAAGATAATTAGCGCTTATAACTCTATCCTTCTGCAACGCCGATTCAATTTATATTTATGCCATAAAGTTCTGAAATTGCCATGAAAATAGTAAATAGAGAATCTCACAATTTCCGCTACTTAATCTCTAAATATAAACTGCATCAGTGTTGTAGAAGGGGCTTGTTAATAATATTCTCAGATTTATTATTTTCTCTATTTTGAAATTCTCAAAATTTCAGCTATTATCCTCTAAATATATCTATATAAATTTGCTTAAAGAAATTGTAAATCGGAGATTATTAGCGTGTATCAACTCGATCCTTCCGCAACACTGATACAGTTTATTTTAAGAGGATAAGGAGCTGAAAGTGTGAGACTTATACAAAGTTGCTATTAGAAATAATTAAATGAAAGATAATTAGCGCTTATAACTCTATCCTTCTGCAACGCCGATTCAATTTATATTTATGCCATAAAGTTCTGAAATTGCCATGAAAATAGTAAATAGAGAATCTCACAATTTCCGCTACTTAATCTCTAAATATAAACTGCATCAGTGTTGTAGAAGGGGCTTGTTAATAATATTCTCAGATTTATTATTTTCTCTATCACCCTTGTGAAATTCAGAAAATTTCAGCTCGTTATCATCTAAATATAAACTGCATCAGTGTTGTGGAAATATCGAGTTGATAGCGCTAATCATACCCGGTTTATTATTTTCACGATCTCCCTTTTGAAATTCTCAAAATTTCAGCTATTATCCTCTAAATATATCTATATAAATTTGCTTAAAGAAATTGTAAATCGGAGATTATTAGCGTGTATCAACTCGATCCTTCCGCAACACTGATACAGTTTATTTTAAGAGGATAAGGAGCTGAAAGTGTGAGACTTATACAAAGTTGCTATTAGAAATAATTAAATGAAAGATAATTAGCGCTTATAACTCTATCCTTCTGCAACGCCGATTCAATTTATATTTATGCCATAAAGTTCTGAAATTGCCATGAAAATAGTAAATAGAGAATCTCACAATTTCCGCTACTTAATCTCTAAATATAAACTGCATCAGTGTTGTAGAAGGGGCTTGTTAATAATATTCTCAGATTTATTATTTTCTCTATCACCCTTGTGAAATTCAGAAAATTCAGCTCGTTATCATCTAAATATAAACTGCATCAGTGTTGTGGAAATATCGAGTTGATAGCGCTAATCATACCCAGTTTATTATTTTCACGATCTCCCTTTTGAAATTCTCAAAATTTCAGCTATTATCCTCTAAATATATCTATATAAATTTGCTTAAAGAAATTGTAAATCGGAGATTATTAGCGTGTATCAACTCGATCCTTCCGCAACACTGATACAGTTTATTTTAAGAGGATAAGGAGCTGAAAGTGTGAGACTTATACAAAGTTGCTATTAGAAATAATTAAATGAAAGATAATTAGCGCTTATAACTCTATCCTTCTGCAACGCCGATTCAATTTATATTTATGCCATAAAGTTCTGAAATTGCCATGAAAATAGTAAATAGAGAATCTCACAATTTCCGCTACTTAATCTCTAAATATAAACTGCATCAGTGTTGTAGAAGGGGCTTGTTAATAATATTCTCAGATTTATTATTTTCTCTATCACCCTTGTGAAATTCAGAAAATTTCAGCTCGTTATCATCTAAATATAAACTGCATCAGTGTTGTGGAAATATCGAGTTGATAGCGCTAATCATACCCGGTTTATTATTTTCACGATCTCCCTTTTGAAATTCTCAAAATTTCAGCTATTATCCTCTAAATATATCTATATAAATTTGCTTAAAGAAATTGTAAATCGGAGATTATTAGCGTGTATCAACTCGATCCTTCCGCAACACTGATACAGTTTATTTTAAGAGGATAAGGAGCTGAAAGTGTGAGACTTATACAAAGTTGCTATTAGAAATAATTAAATGAAAGATAATTAGCGCTTATAACTCTATCCTTCTGCAACGCCGATTCAATTTATATTTATGCCATAAAGTTCTGAAATTGCCATGAAAATAGTAAATAGAGAATCTCACAATTTCCGCTACTTAATCTCTAAATATAAACTGCATCAGTGTTGTAGAAGGGGCTTGTTAATAATATTCTCAGATTTATTATTTTCTCTATCACCCTTGTGAAATTCAGAAAATTTCAGCTCGTTATCATCTAAATATAAACTGCATCAGTGTTGTGGAAATATCGAGTTGATAGCGCTAATCATACCCGGTTTATTATTTTCACGATCTCCCTTTTGAAATTCTCAAAATTTCAGCTATTATCCTCTAAATATATCTATATAAATTTGCTTAAAGAAATTGTAAATCGGAGATTATTAGCGTGTATCAACTCGATCCTTCCGCAACACTGATACAGTTTATTTTAAGAGGATAAGGAGCTGAAAGTGTGAGACTTATACAAAGTTGCTATTAGAAATAATTAAATGAAAGATAATTAGCGCTTATAACTCTATCCTTCTGCAACGCCGATTCAATTTATATTTATGCCATAAAGTTCTGAAATTGCCATGAAAATAGTAAATAGAGAATCTCACAATTTCCGCTACTTAATCTCTAAATATAAACTGCATCAGTGTTGTAGAAGGGGCTTGTTAATAATATTCTCAGATTTATTATTTTCTCTATCACCCTTGTGAAATTCAGAAAATTTCAGCTCGTTATCATCTAAATATAAACTGCATCAGTGTTGTGGAAATATCGAGTTGATAGCGCTAATCATACCCGGTTTATTATTTTCACGATCTCCCTTTTGAAATTCTCAAAATTTCAGCTATTATCCTCTAAATATATCTATATAAATTTGCTTAAAGAAATTGTAAATCGGAGATTATTAGCGTGTATCAACTCGATCCTTCCGCAACACTGATACAGTTTATTTTAAGAGGATAAGGAGCTGAAAGTGTGAGACTTATACAAAGTTGCTATTAGAAATAATTAAATGAAAGATAATTAGCGCTTATAACTCTATCCTTCTGCAACGCCGATTCAATTTATATTTATGCCATAAAGTTCTGAAATTGCCATGAAAATAGTAAATAGAGAATCTCACAATTTCCGCTACTTAATCTCTAAATATAAACTGCATCAGTGTTGTAGAAGGGGCTTGTTAATAATATTCTCAGATTTATTATTTTCTCTATCACCCTTGTGAAATTCAGAAAATTTCAGCTCGTTATCATCTAAATATAAACTGCATCAGTGTTGTGGAAATATCGAGTTGATAGCGCTAATCATACCCGGTTTATTATTTTCACGATCTCCCTTTTGAAATTCTCAAAATTTCAGCTATTATCCTCTAAATATATCTATATAAATTTGCTTAAAGAAATTGTAAATCGGAGATTATTAGCGTGTATCAACTCGATCCTTCCGCAACACTGATACAGTTTATTTTAAGAGGATAAGGAGCTGAAAGTGTGAGACTTATACAAAGTTGCTATTAGAAATAATTAAATGAAAGATAATTAGCGCTTATAACTCTATCCTTCTGCAACGCCGATTCAATTTATATTTATGCCATAAAGTTCTGAAATTGCCATGAAAATAGTAAATAGAGAATCTCACAATTTCCGCTACTTAATCTCTAAATATAAACTGCATCAGTGTTGTAGAAGGGGCTTGTTAATAATATTCTCAGATTTATTATTTTCTCTATCACCCTTGTGAAATTCAGAAAATTTCAGCTCGTTATCATCTAAATATAAACTGCATCAGTGTTGTGGAAATATCGAGTTGATAGCGCTAATCATACCCGGTTTATTATTTTCACGATCTCCCTTTTGAAATTCTCAAAATTTCAGCTATTATCCTCTAAATATATCTATATAAATTTGCTTAAAGAAATTGTAAATCGGAGATTATTAGCGTGTATCAACTCGATCCTTCCGCAACACTGATACAGTTTATTTTAAGAGGATAAGGAGCTGAAAGTGTGAGACTTATACAAAGTTGCTATTAGAAATAATTAAATGAAAGATAATTAGCGCTTATAACTCTATCCTTCTGCAACGCCGATTCAATTTATATTTATGCCATAAAGTTCTGAAATTGCCATGAAAATAGTAAATAGAGAATCTCACAATTTCCGCTACTTAATCTCTAAATATAAACTGCATCAGTGTTGTAGAAGGGGCTTGTTAATAATATTCTCAGATTTATTATTTTCTCTATCACCCTTGTGAAATTCAGAAAATTTCAGCTCGTTATCATCTAAATATAAACTGCATCAGTGTTGTGGAAATATCGAGTTGATAGCGCTAATCATACCCGGTTTATTATTTTCACGATCTCCCTTTTGAAATTCTCAAAATTTCAGCTATTATCCTCTAAATATATCTATATAAATTTGCTTAAAGAAATTGTAAATCGGAGATTATTAGCGTGTATCAACTCGATCCTTCCGCAACACTGATACAGTTTATTTTAAGAGGATAAGGAGCTGAAAGTGTGAGACTTATACAAAGTTGCTATTAGAAATAATTAAATGAAAGATAATTAGCGCTTATAACTCTATCCTTCTGCAACGCCGATTCAATTTATATTTATGCCATAAAGTTCTGAAATTGCCATGAAAATAGTAAATAGAGAATCTCACAATTTCCGCTACTTAATCTCTAAATATAAACTGCATCAGTGTTGTAGAAGGGGCTTGTTAATAATATTCTCAGATTTATTATTTTCTCTATCACCCTTGTGAAATTCAGAAAATTTCAGCTCGTTATCATCTAAATATAAACTGCATCAGTGTTGTGGAAATATCGAGTTGATAGCGCTAATCATACCCGGTTTATTATTTTCACGATCTCCCTTTTGAAATTCTCAAAATTTCAGCTATTATCCTCTAAATATATCTATATAAATTTGCTTAAAGAAATTGTAAATCGGAGATTATTAGCGTGTATCAACTCGATCCTTCCGCAACACTGATACAGTTTATTTTAAGAGGATAAGGAGCTGAAAGTGTGAGACTTATACAAAGTTGCTATTAGAAATAATTAAATGAAAGATAATTAGCGCTTATAACTCTATCCTTCTGCAACGCCGATTCAATTTATATTTATGCCATAAAGTTCTGAAATTGCCATGAAAATAGTAAATAGAGAATCTCACAATTTCCGCTACTTAATCTCTAAATATAAACTGCATCAGTGTTGTAGAAGGGGCTTGTTAATAATATTCTCAGATTTATTATTTTCTCTATCACCCTTGTGAAATTCAGAAAATTTCAGCTCGTTATCATCTAAATATAAACTGCATCAGTGTTGTGGAAATATCGAGTTGATAGCGCTAATCATACCCGGTTTATTATTTTCACGATCTCCCTTTTGAAATTCTCAAAATTTCAGCTATTATCCTCTAAATATATCTATATAAATTTGCTTAAAGAAATTGTAAATCGGAGATTATTTTTTTCAGAAAGTGCTCTGAAACGCACCCAATTTTATTTACAAGTTAAATAAGGCACTCTGATACTTTCTTATATAAAAGGGGAGATGGATAAAAATTTTAAAAATTTTAAATTGCTTTTTAAATATGCGAAAAAGTTTAGGCTTAACTTTTTAGTGAAAATTCAATCACTCATTTTTGAGTACTGATCAGAAGCGAACGATATTTTTTAAGGACTTCCTTAAGACAAGGAAAAGCACCTCTGTGATATTTTAAGACCAGTAACTATGAATTTAAATTTTCTATGAATTTTTAAAGATGCACCAATTTATTTTTATTTTTTGCAAAATTAATTCATAAATATTTTTTCAGAAAGTGCTCTGAAACGCAACCCAATTTTATTTACAAGTTAAATAAGGCACTCTGATGCTTTCTTATATAAAAGGGGAGATGGATAAAAATTTAAAAAAAATTTTTAATTGCTTTTTAAATATGCGAAAAAGTTTAGGCTTAACTTTTTAGTGAAAATTCAATCACTCATTTTTGAGTACTGATCAGCAGCGAACGATATTTTTTTAAGGACTTCCTTAAGACAAGGAAAAGCACCTCTGTGATGTTTTAAGACCAGTAACTATGAATTTAAATTTTCTATGAATTTTTAAAGATGCACCAATTTATTTTTTTGCAAAATTAATTCATAAATATTTTTTCAGAAAGTGCTCTGAAACGCACCCAATTTTATTTACAAGTTAAATAAGGCACTCTGATACTTTCTTATATAAAAGGGGAGATGGATAAAAATTTTAAAAATTTTAATTGCTTTTTAAATATGCGAAAAAGTTTAGGCTTAACTTTTTAGTGAAAATTCAATCACTCATTTTTGAGTACTGATCAGAAGCGAACGATATTTTTTAAGGACTTCCTTAAGACAAGGAAAAGCACCTCTGTGATGTTTTAAGACCAGTAACTATGAATTTAAATTTTCTATGAATTTTTAAAGATGCACCAATTTATTTTTATTTTTTTGCAAAATTAATTCATAAATATTTTTTCAGAAAGTGCTCTGAAACGCACCCAATTTTATTTACAAGTTAAATAAGGCACTCTGATGCTTTCTTATAATAAAGGGGAGATGGATAAAAATTTAAAAAATTTTTAATTGCTTTTTAAATATGCGAAAAAGTTTAGGCTTAACTTTTTAGTGAAAATTCAATCACTCATTTTTGAGTACTGATCAGAGCGAACGATATTTTTTAAGGACTCCTTAAGACAAGGAAAAGCACCTCTGTGATGTTTTAAGACCAGTAACTATGAATTTAAATTTTCTATGAATTTTTAAAGATGCACCAATTTATTTTTATTTTTTGCAAAATTAATTCATAAATATTTTTTCAGAAAGTGCTCTGAAACGCACCCAATTTTATTTACAAGTTAAATAAGGCACTCTGATGCTTTCTTATATAAAAGGGGAGATGGATAAAAATTTTAAAAAATTTTTAAATTGCTTTTTAATATGCGAAAAAGTTTAGGCTTAACTTTTTAGTGAAAATTCAATCACTCATTTTTGAGTACTGATCAGCAAGCGAACGATATTTTTTAAGGACTTCCTTAAGACAAGGAAAAGCACCTCTGTGATGTTTTAAGACCAGTAACTATGAATTTAAATTTTCTATGAATTTTTAAAGATGCACCAATTTATTTTTTTGCAAAATTAATTCATAAATATTTTTTCAGAAAGTGCTCTGAAACGCACCCAATTTTATTTACAAGTTAAATAAGGCACTCTGATACTTTCTTTATAAAAGGGGAGATGGATAAAAATTTAAAAAATTTTAAATTGCTTTTTAAATATGCGAAAAAGTTTAGGCTTAACTTTTTAGTGAAAATTCAATCACTCATTTTTGAGTACTGATCAGAAGCGAACGATATTTTTTAAGGACTTCCTTAAGACAAGGAAAAGCACCTCTGTGATGTTTTTAAGACCAGTAACTATGAATTTAAATTTTCTATGAATTTTTAAAGATGCACCAATTTATTTTTATTTTTTGCAAAATTAATTCATAAATATTTTTTCAGAAGTGCTCTGAAACGCACACCAATTTTATTTACAAGTTAAATAAGCCACTCTGATGCTTTCTTATATAAAAGGGGAGATGGATAAAAATTTAAAAAATTTTTAATTGCTTTTTAAATATGCGAAAAAGTTTAGGCTTAACTTTTTAGTGAAAATTCAATCACTCATTTTTGAGTACTGATCAGCAGCGAACGATATTTTTTAAGGACTTCCTTAAGACAAGGAAAAGCACCTCTGTGATGTTTTAAGACCAGTAACTATGAATTTAAATTTTCTATGAATTTTTAAAGATGCACCAATTTATTTTTTGCAAAATTAATTCATAAATATTTTTTCAGAAAGTGCTCTGAAACGCACCCAATTTTATTTACAAGTTAAATAAGGCACTCTGATACTTTCTTATATAAAAGGGGAGATGGATAAAAATTTTAAAAATTTTAAATTGCTTTTTAAATATGCGAAAAAGTTTAGGCTTAACTTTTTAGTGAAAATTCAATCACTCATTTTTGAGTACTGATCAGAAGCGAACGATATTTTTTAAGGACTTCCTTAAGACAAGGAAAAGCACCTCTGTGATATTTTAAGACCAGTAACTATGAATTTAAATTTTCTATGAATTTTTAAAGATGCACCAATTTATTTTTATTTTTTGCTAAATTAATTCATAAATATTTTTCAGAAAGTGCTCTGAAACGCACCCAATTTTATTTACAAGTTAAATAAGGCACTCTGATACTTTCTTATATAAAAGGGGAGATGGATAAAAATTTAAAAAATTTTTAATTGCTTTTTAAATATGCGAAAAAGGTTTAGGCTTAACTTTTTAGTGAAAATTCAATCACTCATTTTTGAGTACTGATCAGAAGCGAACGATATTTTTTAAGGACTTCCTTAAGACAAGGAAAAGCACCTCTGTGATGTTTTAAGACCAGTAACTATGAATTTTAAATTTTCTATGAATTTTTAAAGATGCACCAATTTATTTTTATTTTTTGCAAAATTAATTCATAAATATTTTTTCAGAAAGTGCTCTGAAACGCACCCAATTTTATTTACAAGTTAAATAAGGCACTCTGATGCTTTCTTATATAAAAAGGGGAGATGGATAAAAATTTAAAAAATTTTTAATTGCATTTAAATATGCGAAAAAATTTAGGCTTAACTTTTTAGTGAAAATTCAATCACTCATTTTTCGAGTACTGATCAAGCGGACTATATTTTTTAAGGACATTCCTTAAGACAAGGAAAAGCATCTCTGTGATGTTTTAAGACCAGTAACTATGAATTTAAATTTTCTATGAATTTTTAAAGATGCACCAATTTATTTTTATTTTTTGCAAAATTAATTCATAAATATTTTTTCAGAAAGTGCTCTGAAACGCACCCAATTTTATTTACAAGTTAAATAAGGCACCTCTGATGCTTTCTTATATAAAAGGGGAGATGGATAAAAATTTAAAAAATTTTTAATTGCTTTTTAAATATGCGAAAAAATTTAGGCATAACTTTTTAGTGAAAATTCAATCACTCATTTTTGAGTACTGATCAGCAGCGAACGATATTTTTTAAGGACTTCCTTAAGACAAGGAAAAGCACCTCTGTGATGTTTTAGACCAGTAACTATGAATTTAAATTTTCTATGAATTTTTTAAAGATGCACCAATTTATTTTTTGCAAAATTAATAATCATAAATATTTTTTCAGAAAGTGCTCTGAAACGCACCCAATTTTATTTACAAGTTAAATAAGGCACTCTGATACTTTCTTATATAAAAGGGGAGATGGATAAAAATTTTAAAAATTTTAAATTATCCATCTCCCCTTATATAAGAAAGAAGAGCCTTAATTTTTAACCATCTTTTTTATATAAGAAAGTATCAGAGTGCCTTATTTAACTTGTAAATAAAATTGGGTGCGTTTCAGAGCACTTTCTGAAAAAATATTTATGAATTAATTTTGCAAAAAATAAATTGGTGCATCTTTAAAAATTCATAGAAAATTTAAATTCATAGTTACTGGTCTTAAAACATCACAGAGGTGCTTTTCCTTGTCTTAAGGAAGTCCTTAAAAAATATCGTTCGCTGCTGATCAGTACTCAAAAATGAGTGATTGAATTTTCACTAAAAAGTTAAGCCTAAACTTTTTCGCATATTTAAAAAGCAATTAAAAATTTTTTAAATTTTTATCCATCTCCCCTTTTATATAAGAAAGCATCAGAGTGCCTTATTTAACTTGTAAATAAAATTGGGTGCGTTTCAGAGCACTTTCTGAAAAAATATTTATGAATTAATTTTGCAAAAAATAAAAATAAATTGGTGCATCTTTAAAAATTCATAGAAAATTTAAATTCATAGTTACTGGTCTTAAAACATCACAGAGGTGCTTTTCCTTGTCTTAAGGAAGTCCTTAAAAAATATCGTTCGCTTTTGATCAGTACTCAAAAATGAGTGATTGAATTTTCACTAAAAAGTTAAGCCTAAATTTTTTCGCATATTTAAAAAGCAATTAAAAATTTTTTAAATTTTTATCCATCTCC
>CP049713.1:10162251-10192379 GCA_004148225.2 Heterodera glycines | reverse complement strand
TAAGGACATCCTTAAGACAAGGAAAAGCACCTCTGTGATGTTTTAAGACCAGCAACTATGAATTTAAATTTTCTATGAATTTTTAAAGATGCACCAATTTATTTTTATTTTTTGCAAATTAATTCATAAATATTTTTTCAGAAAGTGCTCTGAAACGCACCCAATTTTATTTACAAGTTAAATAAGGCACTCTGATGCTTTCTTATATAAAAGGGGAGATGGATAAAAATTTAAAAAATTTTAATTGCTTTTTAAATATGCGAAAAAGTTTAGGCTTAACTTTTTAGTGAAAATTCAATCACTCATTTTTCGAGTACTGATCAAAGCGACTATATTTTTTAAGGACATCCTTAAGACAAGGAAAAGCACCTCTGTGATGTTTTAAGACCAGTAACTATGAATTTAAATTTTCTATGAATTTTTAAAGATGCACCAATTTATTTTTATTTTTTGCAAAATTAATTCATAAATATTTTTTCAGAAAGTGCTCTGAAACGCACCCAATTTTATTTACAAGTTAAATAAGGCACTCTGATGCTTTCTTATATAAAAGGGGAGATGGATAAAAATTTAAAAAATTTTTAATTGCTTTTTAAATATGCGAAAAAGTTTAGGCTTAACTTTTTAGTGAAAATTCAATCACTCATTTTTTGAGTACTGATCAGAAGCGAACGATATTTTTTAAGGACTTCCTTAAGACAAGGAAAAGCACCTCTGTGATGTTTTAAGACCAGTAACTATGAATTTAAATTTTCTATGAATTTTTAAAGATGCACCAATTTATTTTTTTTTTGCAAAATTAATTCATAAATATTTTTCAGAAAGTGCTCTGAAACGCACCCAATTTTATTTACAAGTTTAAGGCACTCTGATCTTTCTTATATAAAAGGGGAGATGATAAAAATTTAAAAATTTTTAATTTTTTTAAATATGCAAAAAGTTTAGGCTTAACTTTTTAGTGAAAATTCAATCACTCATTTTTGAGTACTGATCAAAGCGAACGATATTTTTTAAGGACTTCCTTAAGACAAGGAAAAGCACCTCTGTGATGTTTTAAGACCAGTAACTATGAATTTAAATTTTCTATGAATTTTTAAAGATGCACCAATTTATTTTTATTTTTTGCAAAATTAATTCATAAATATTTTTTCAGAAAGTGCTCTGAAACGCACCCAATTTTATTTACAAGTTAAATAAGGCACTCTGATGCTTTTTATATAAAAGGGGAGATGGATAAAAATTTTAAAAATTTTTAATTGCTTTTTAAATATGCGAAAAAGTTTAGGCTTAACTTTTTAGTGAAAATTCAATCACTCATTTTTCGAGTACTGATCAGAAGCGAACGATATTTTTTAAGGACATCCTTAAGACAAGGAAAAGCACCTCTGTGATGTTTTAAGACCAGTAACTATGAATTTAAATTTTCTATGAATTTTTAAAGATGCACCAAATTTATTTTTATTTTTTTAATTATTCATTAAATAATATTTTTTCAGAAAGTGCTCTGAAACGCACCCAATTTTATTTACAAGTTAAATAAGGCACTCTGATGCTTTCTTATATAAAAGGGGAGATGGATAAAAATTTAAAAAATTTTTAATTGCTTTTTAAATATGCGAAAAAGTTTAGGCTTAACTTTTTAGTGAAAATTCAATCACTCATTTTTGAGTACTGATCAAAGCGAACGATATTTTTTAAGGACTTCCTTAAGACAAGGAAAAGCACCTCTGTGATGTTTTAAGACCAGTAACTATGAATTTAAATTTTCTATGAATTTTTAAAGATGCACCAATTTATTTTTATTTTTTGCAAAATTAATTCATAAATATTTTTTCAGAAAGTGCTCTGAAACGCACCCAATTTTATTTACAAGTTAAATAAGGCACTCTGATGCTTTCTTATATAAAAGGGGAGATGGATAAAAATTTAAAAAATTTTTAATTGCTTTTTAAATATGCGAAAAAGTTTAGGCTTAACTTTTTAGTGAAAATTCAATCACTCATTTTTGAGTACTGATCAGCAGCGAACGATATTTTTTAAGGACTTCCTTAAGACAAGGAAAAGCACCTCTGTGATGTTTTAAGACCAGTAACTATGAATTTAAATTTTCTATGAATTTTTAAAGATGCACCAATTTATTTTTTGCAAAATTAATTCATAAATATTTTTTCAGAAAGTGCTCTGAAACGCACCCAATTTTATTTACAAGTTAAATAAGGCACTCTGATACTTTCTTATATAAAAGGGGAGATGGATAAAAATTTTAAAAATTTTAAATTGCTTTTTAAATATGCGAAAAAGTTTAGGCTTAACTTTTTAGTGAAAATTCAATCACTCATTTTTGAGTACTGATCAGAAGCGAACGATATTTTTTAAGGACTTCCTTAAGACAAGGAAAAGCACCTCTGTGATGTTTTAAGACCAGTAACTATGAATTTAAATTTTCTATGAATTTTTAAAGATGCACCAATTTATTTTTATTTTTTGCAAAATTAATTCATAAATATTTTTTCAGAAAGTGCTCTGAAACGCACCCAATTTTATTTACAAGTTAAATAAGGCACTCTGATGCTTTCTTATATAAAAGGGGAGATGGATAAAAATTTAAAAAATTTTTAATTGCTTTTTAAATATGCGAAAAAGTTTAGGCTTAACTTTTTAGTGAAAATTCAATCACTCATTTTTGAGTACTGATCAGAAGCGAACGATATTTTTTAAGGACTTCCTTAAGACAAGGAAAAGCACCTCTGTGATGTTTTAAGACCAGTAACTATGAATTTAAATTTTCTATGAATTTTTAAAGATGCACCAATTTATTTTTTGCAAAATTAATTCATAAATATTTTTTCAGAAAGTGCTCTGAAACGCACCCAATTTTATTTACAAGTTAAATAAGGCACTCTGATACTTTCTTATATAAAAGGGGAGATGGATAAAAATTTAAAAAATTTTTAATTGCTTTTTAAATATGCGAAAAAGTTTAGGCTTAACTTTTTAGTGAAAATTCAATCACTCATTTTTGAGTACTGATCAGCAGCGAACGATATTTTTTAAGGACTTCCTTAAGACAAGGAAAAGCACCTCTGTGATGTTTTAAGACCAGTAACTATGAATTTAAATTTTCTATGAATTTTTAAAGATGCACCAATTTATTTTTTGCAAAATTAATTCATAAATATTTTTTCAGAAAGTGCTCTGAAACGCACCCAATTTTATTTACAAGTTAAATAAGGCACTCTGATGCTTTCTTATATAAAAGGGGAGATGGATAAAAATTTAAAAAATTTTAATTGCTTTTTAAATATGCGAAAAAGTTTAGGCTTAACTTTTTAGTGAAAATTCAATCACTCATTTTTGAGTACTGATCAAAGCGAACGATATTTTTTAAGGACTTCCTTAAGACAAGGAAAAGCACCTCTGTGATGTTTTAAGACCAGTAACTATGAATTTAAATTTTCTATGAATTTTTAAAGATGCACCAATTTATTTTTATTTTTTGCAAAATTAATTCATAAATATTTTTTCAGAAAGTGCTCTGAAACGCACCCAATTTTATTTACAAGTTAAATAAGGCACTCTGATGCTTTCTTATATAAAAGGGGAGATGGATAAAAATTTAAAAATTTTTAATTGCATTTTAAATATGCGAAAAAGTTTAGGCTTAACTTTTTAGTGAAAATTCAATCACTCATTTTTGAGTACTGATCAGAAGCGAACGATATTTTTTAAGGACTTCCTTAAGACAAGGAAAAGCACCTCTGTGATGTTTTAAGACCAGTAACTATGAATTTAAATTTTCTATGAATTTTTAAAGATGCACCAATTTATTTTTATTTTTTGCAAAATTAATTCATAAATATTTTTTCAGAAAGTGCTCTGAAACGCACCCAATTTTATTTACAAGTTAAATAAGGCACTCTGATGCTTTCTTATATAAAAGGGGAGATGGATAAAAATTTAAAAAATTTTTAATTGCTTTTTAAATATGCGAAAAAGTTTAGGCTTAACTTTTTAGTGAAAATTCAATCACTCATTTTTGAGTACTGATCAAAGCGAACGATATTTTTTAAGGACTTCCTTAAGACAAGGAAAAGCACCTCTGTGATGTTTTAAGACCAGTAACTATGAATTTAAATTTTCTATGAATTTTTAAAGATGCACCAATTTATTTTTATTTTTTGCAAAATTAATTCATAAATATTTTTTCAGAAAGTGCTCTGAAACGCACCCAATTTTATTTACAAGTTAAATAAGGCACTCTGATGCTTTCTTATATAAAAGGGGAGATGGATAAAAATTTAAAAAATTTTTAATTGCTTTTTAAATATGCGAAAAAGTTTAGGCTTAACTTTTTAGTGAAAATTCAATCACTCATTTTTGAGTACTGATCAAAGCGAACGATATTTTTTAAGGACTTCCTTAAGACAAGGAAAAGCACCTCTGTGATGTTTTAAGACCAGTAACTATGAATTTAAATTTTCTATGAATTTTTAAAGATGCACCAATTTATTTTTATTTTTTGCAAAATTAATTCATAAATATTTTTTCAGAAAGTGCTCTGAAACGCACCCAATTTTATTTACAAGTTAAATAAGGCACTCTGATGCTTTCTTATATAAAAGGGGAGATGGATAAAAATTTAAAAATTTTTAATTGCTTTTTAAATATGCGAAAAAGTTTAGGCTTAACTTTTTAGTGAAAATTCAATCACTCATTTTTGAGTACTGATCAGAAGCGAACGATATTTTTTAAGGACTTCCTTAAGACAAGGAAAAGCACCTCTGTGATGTTTTAAGACCAGTAACTATGAATTTAAATTTTCTATGAATTTTTAAAGATGCACCAATTTATTTTTATTTTTTGCAAAATTAATTCATAAATATTTTTTCAGAAAGTGCTCTGAAACGCACCCAATTTTATTTACAAGTTAAATAAGGCACTCTGATACTTTCTTATATAAAAGGGGAGATGGATAAAAATTTAAAAAATTTTTAATTGCTTTTTAAATATGCGAAAAAGTTTAGGCTTAACTTTTTAGTGAAAATTCAATCACTCATTTTTGAGTACTGATCAGAAGCGAACGATATTTTTTAAGGACTTCCTTAAGACAAGGAAAAGCACCTCTGTGATGTTTTAAGACCAGTAACTATGAATTTAAATTTTCTATGAATTTTTAAAGATGCACCAATTTATTTTTATTTTTTGCAAAATTAATTCATAAATATTTTTTCAGAAAGTGCTCTGAAACGCACCCAATTTTATTTACAAGTTAAATAAGGCACTCTGATGCTTTCTTATATAAAAGGGGAGATGGATAAAAATTTAAAAAATTTTTAATTGCATTTTAAATATGCGAAAAAATTTAGGCTTAACTTTTTAGTGAAAATTCAATCACTCATTTTTCGAGTACTGATCAAAAGCGGACTATATTTTTTAAGGACATCCTTAAGACAAGGAAAAGCATCTCTGTGATGTTTTAAGACCAGTAACTATGAATTTAAATTTTCTATGAATTTTTAAAGATGCACCAATTTATTTTTATTTTTTGCAAAATTAATTCATAAATATTTTTTCAGAAAGTGCTCTGAAACGCACCCAATTTTATTTACAAGTTAAATAAGGCACTCTGATACTTTCTTATATAAAAGGGGAGATGGATAAAAATTTTAAAAATTTTAAATTGCTTTTTAAATATGCGAAAAAGTTTAGGCTTAACTTTTTAGTGAAAATTCAATCACTCATTTTTGAGTACTGATCAAAGCGAACGATATTTTTTAAGGACTTCCTTAAGACAAGGAAAAGCACCTCTGTGATGTTTTAAGACCAGTAACTATGAATTTAAATTTTCTATGAATTTTTAAAGATGCACCAATTTATTTTTATTTTTGCAAAATTAATTCATAAATATTTTTTCAGAAAGTGCTCTGAAACGCACCCAATTTTATTTACAAGTTAAATAAGGCACTCTGATGCTTTCTTATATAAAAGGGGAGATGGATAAAAATTTAAAAAATTTTAATTGCTTTTTAAATATGCGAAAAAGTTTAGGCTTAACTTTTTAGTGAAAATTCAATCACTCATTTTTGAGTACTGATCAGAAGCGAACGATATTTTTTAAGGACTTCCTTAAGACAAGGAAAAGCACCTCTGTGATGTTTTAAGACCAGTAACTATGAATTTAAATTTTCTATGAATTTTTAAAGATGCACCAATTTATTTTTATTTTTTGCAAAATTAATTCATAAATATTTTTTCAGAAAGTGCTCTGAAACGCACCCAATTTTATTTACAAGTTAAATAAGGCACTCTGATGCTTTCTTATATAAAAGGGGAGATGGATAAAAATTTAAAAAATTTTTAATTGCTTTTTAAATATGCGAAAAAATTTAGGCATAACTTTTTAGTGAAAATTCAATCACTCATTTTTCGAGTACTGATCAGAAGCGAACGATATTTTTTAAGGATCCTTAAGACAAGGAAAAGCACCTCTGTGATGTTTTAAGACCAGTAACTATGAATTTAAATTTTCTATGAATTTTTAAAGATGCACCAATTTATTTTTATTTTTTGCAAAATTAATTCATAAATATTTTTTCAGAAAGTGCTCTGAAACGCACCCAATTTTATTTACAAGTTAAATAAGGCACTCTGATGCTTTCTTATATAAAAGGGGAGATGGATAAAAATTTAAAAAATTTTTAATTGCTTTTTAAATATGCGAAAAAGTTTAGGCTTAACTTTTTAGTGAAAATTCAATCACTCATTTTTGAGTACTGATCAAAGCGGACTATATTTTTTAAGGACTTCCTTAAGACAAGGAAAAGCACCTCTGTGATGTTTTAAGACCAGTAACTATGAATTTAAATTTTCTATGAATTTTTAAAGATGCACCAATTTATTTTTATTTTTTGCAAAATTAATTCATAAATATTTTTTCAGAAAGTGCTCTGAAACGCACCCAATTTTATTTACAAGTTAAATAAGGCACTCTGATGCTTTCTTATATAAAAGGGGAGATGGATAAAAATTTAAAAAATTTTTAATTGCTTTTTAAATATGCGAAAAAGTTTAGGCTTAACTTTTTAGTGAAAATTCAATCACTCATTTTTGAGTACTGATCAGAAGCGAACGATATTTTTTAAGGACTTCCTTAAGACAAGGAAAAGCACCTCTGTGATGTTTTAAGACCAGTAACTATGAATTTAAATTTTCTATGAATTTTTAAAGATGCACCAATTTATTTTTATTTTTTGCAAAATTAATTCATAAATATTTTTTCAGAAAGTGCTCTGAAACGCACCCAATTTTATTTACAAGTTAAATAAGGCACTCTGATGCTTTCTTATATAAAAGGGGAGATGGATAAAAATTTAAAAATTTTTAATTGCTTTTTAAATATGCGAAAAAGTTTAGGCTTAACTTTTTAGTGAAAATTCAATCACTCATTTTTGAGTACTGATCAAAGCGAACGATATTTTTTAAGGATCCTTAAGACAAGGAAAAGCACCTCTGTGATGTTTTAAGACCAGTAACTATGAATTTAAATTTTCTATGAATTTTTAAAGATGCACCAATTTATTTTTATTTTTTGCAAAATTAATTCATAAATATTTTTTCAGAAAGTGCTCTGAAACGCACCCAATTTTATTTACAAGTTAAATAAGGCACTCTGATGCTTTCTTATATAAAAGGGGAGATGGATAAAAATTTAAAAAATTTTAATTGCTTTTTAAATATGCGAAAAAGTTTAGGCTTAACTTTTTAGTGAAAATTCAATCACTCATTTTTGAGTACTGATCAAAAGCGAACGATATTTTTTAAGGACTTCCTTAAGACAAGGAAAAGCACCTCTGTGATGTTTTAAGACCAGTAACTATGAATTTAAATTTTCTATGAATTTTTAAAGATGCACCAATTTATTTTTATTTTTTGCAAAATTAATTCATAAATATTTTTTCAGAAAGTGCTCTGAAACGCACCCAATTTTATTTACAAGTTAAATAAGGCACTCTGATGCTTTCTTATATAAAAGGGGAGATGGATAAAAATTTAAAAAATTTTTAATTGCTTTTTAAATATGCGAAAAAGTTTAGGCTTAACTTTTTAGTGAAAATTCAATCACTCATTTTTGAGTACTGATCAGAAGCGACTATATTTTTTAAGGACATCCTTAAGACAAGGAAAAGCACCTCTGTGATGTTTTAAGACCAGTAACTATGAATTTAAATTTTCTATGAATTTTTAAAGATGCACCAATTTATTTTTATTTTTTGCAAAATTAATTCATAAATATTTTTTCAGAAAGTGCTCTGAAACGCACCCAATTTTATTTACAAGTTAAATAAGGCACTCTGATGCTTTCTTATATAAAAGGGGAGATGGATAAAAATTTAAAAAATTTTTAATTGCTTTTTAAATATGCGAAAAAATTTAGGCATAACTTTTTAGTGAAAATTCAATCACTCATTTTTGAGTACTGATCAAAAGCGGACTATATTTTTTAAGGACTTCCTTAAGACAAGGAAAAGCACCTCTGTGATGTTTTAAGACCAGTAACTATGAATTTAAATTTTCTATGAATTTTTAAAGATGCACCAATTTATTTTTATTTTTTGCAAAATTAATTCATAAATATTTTTTCAGAAAGTGCTCTGAAACGCACCCAATTTTATTTACAAGTTAAATAAGGCACTCTGATGCTTTCTTATATAAAAGGGGAGATGGATAAAATTTAAAAAATTTTTAATTGCTTTTTAAATATGCGAAAAAATTTAGGCTTAACTTTTTAGTGAAAATTCAATCACTCATTTTTCGAGTACTGATCAAAAGCGGACTATATTTTTTAAGGACATCCTTAAGACAAGGAAAAGCATCTCTGTGATGTTTTAAGACCAGTAACTATGAATTTAAATTTTCTATGAATTTTTAAAGATGCACCAATTTATTTTATTTTTTGCAAAATTAATTCATAAATATTTTTTCAGAAAGTGCTCTGAAACGCACCCAATTTTATTTACAAGTTAAATAAGGCACTCTGATGCTTTCTTATATAAAAGGGGAGATGGATAAAAATTTAAAAAATTTTTAATTGCTTTTTAAATATGCGAAAAAGTTTAGGCTTAACTTTTTAGTGAAAATTCAATCACTCATTTTTGAGTACTGATCAAAAGCGGACTATATTTTTTAAGGACTTCCTTAA
Source organism: Heterodera glycines (assembly GCA_004148225.2). Lineage (NCBI taxonomy): Eukaryota > Metazoa > Nematoda > Chromadorea > Rhabditida > Heteroderidae > Heterodera > Heterodera glycines. Next base: position 10,183,180 of record CP049713.1, on the reverse strand, counting down.
GACAAGGAAAAGCACCTCTGTGATGTTTTAAGACCAGTAACTATGAATTTAAATTTTCTATGAATTTTTAAAGATGCACCAATTTATTTTTATTTTTTGCAAAATTAATTCATAAATATTTTTTCAGAAAGTGCTCTGAAACGCACCCAATTTTATTTACAAGTTAAATAAGGCACTCTGATGCTTTCTTATATAAAAGGGGAGATGGATAAAAATTTAAAAAATTTTTAATTGCTTTTTAAATATGCGAAAAAGTTTAGGCTTAACTTTTTAGTGAAAATTCAATCACTCATTTTTGAGTACTGATCAGAAGCGAACGATATTTTTTAAGGACTTCCTTAAGACAAGGAAAAGCACCTCTGTGATGTTTTAAGACCAGTAACTATGAATTTAAATTTTCTATGAATTTTTAAAGATGCACCAAAATTAATTCATAAATATTTTTCAGAAAGTGCTCTGAAACGCACCCAATTTTATTTACAAGTTAAATAAGGCACTCTGATGCTTTCTTATATAAAAGGGAGATGGATAAAAATTTAAAAAATTTTTAATTGCTTTTTAAATATGCGAAAAAGTTTAGGCTTAACTTTTTAGTGAAAATTCAATCACTCATTTTTGAGTACTGATCAAAGCGAACGATATTTTTTAAGGACATCCTTAAGACAAGGAAAAGCACCTCTGTGATGTTTTAAGACCAGTAACTATGAATTTAAATTTTCTATGAATTTTTAAAGATGCACCAATTTATTTTTATTTTTTGCAAAATTAATTCATAAATATTTTTTCAGAAAGTGCTCTGAAACGCACCCAATTTTATTTACAAGTTAAATAAGGCACTCTGATGCTTTCTTATATAAAAGGGGAGATGGATAAAAATTTAAAAAATTTTTAATTGCTTTTTAAATATGCGAAAAAGTTTAGGCTTAACTTTTTAGTGAAAATTCAATCACTCATTTTTCGAGTACTGATCAGAAGCGGACTATATTTTTTAAGGACATCCTTAAGACAAGGAAAAGCACCTCTGTGATGTTTTAAGACCAGTAACTATGAATTTAAATTTTCTATGAATTTTTAAAGATGCACCAATTTATTTTTATTTTTTGCAAAATTAATTCATAAATATTTTTTCAGAAAGTGCTCTGAAACGCACCCAATTTTATTTACAAGTTAAATAAGGCACTCTGATGCTTTCTTATATAAAAGGGGAGATGGATAAAAATTTAAAAAATTTTTAATTGCTTTTTAAATATGCGAAAAAATTTAGGCTTAACTTTTTAGTGAAAATTCAATCACTCATTTTTCGAGTACTGATCAAAAGCGGACTATATTTTTTAAGGACATCCTTAAGACAAGGAAAAGCACCTCTGTGATGTTTTAAGACCAGTAACTATGAATTTAAATTTTCTATGAATTTTTAAAGATGCACCAATTTATTTTTATTTTTTGCAAAATTAATTCATAAATATTTTTTCAGAAAGTGCTCTGAAAGGCACCCAATTTTATTTACAAGTTAAATAAGGCACTCTGATGCTTTCTTATATAAAAGGGGAGATGGATAAAAATTTAAAAAATTTTTAATTGCTTTTTAAATATGCGAAAAAGTTTAGGCTTAACTTTTTAGTGAAAATTCAATCACTCATTTTTCGAGTACTGATCAGAAGCGAACGATATTTTTTAAGGACATCCTTAAGACAAGGAAAAGCACCTCTGTGATGTTTTAAGACCAGTAACTATGAATTTAAATTTTCTATGAATTTTTAAAGATGCACCAATTTATTTTTATTTTTTGCAAAATTAATTCATAAATATTTTTTCAGAAAGTGCTCTGAAACGCACCCAATTTTATTTACAAGTTAAATAAGGCACTCTGATGCTTTCTTATAAAAAGGGAGATGGATAAAAATTTAAAAAATTTTTAATTGCATTTTAAATATGCGAAAAAATTTAGGCTTAACTTTTTAGTGAAAATTCAATCACTCATTTTTCGAGTACTGATCAAAAGCGGACTATATTTTTTAAGGACATCCTTAAGACAAGGAAAAGCATCTCTGTGATGTTTTAAGACCAGTAACTATGAATTTAAATTTTCTATGAATTTTTAAAGATGCACCAATTTATTTTTATTTTTTGCAAAATTAATTCATAAATATTTTTTCAGAAAGTGCTCTGAAACGCACCCAATTTTATTTACAAGTTAAATAAGGCACTCTGATGCTTTCTTATAAAAAGGGAGATGGATAAAAATTTAAAAAATTTTTAATTGCTTTTTAAATATGCGAAAAAGTTTAGGCTTAACTTTTTAGTGAAAATTCAATCACTTCATTTTTCGAGTACTGATCAAAAGCGGACTATATTTTTTAAGGACTTCCTTAAGACAAGGAAAAGCACCTCTGTGATGTTTTAAGACCAGTAACTATGAATTTAAATTTTCTATGAATTTTTAAAGATGCACCAATTTATTTTTATTTTTTGCAAAATTAATTCATAAATATTTTTTCAGAAAGTGCTCTGAAAGGCACCCAATTTTATTTACAAGTTAAATAAGGCACTCTGATGCTTTTTCTATCAAAAGGGAGATGGATAAAAATTTAAAAATTTTTAATTGCTTTTTAAATATGCGAAAAAGTTTAGGCTTAACTTTTTAGTGAAAATTCAATCACTCATTTTTCGAGTACTGATCAAAAGCGGACTATATTTTTTAAGGACATCCTTAAGACAAGGAAAAGCACCTCTGTGATGTTTTAAGACCAGTAACTATGAATTTAAATTTTCTATGAATTTTTAAAGATGCACCAATTTATTTTTATTTTTTGCTAAATTAATTCATAAATATTTTTTCAGAAAGTGCTCTGAAACGCACCCAATTTTATTTACAAGTTAAATAAGGCACTCTGATACTTTCTTATATAAAAGGGGAGATGGATAAAAATTTAAAAAATTTTTAATTGCATTTTAAATATGCGAAAAAGTTTAGGCTTAACTTTTTAGTGAAAATTCAATCACTCATTTTTGAGTACTGATCAGAAGCGAACGATATTTTTTAAGGACTTCCTTAAGACAAGGAAAAGCACCTCTGTGATGTTTTAAGACCAGTAACTATGAATTTAAATTTTCTATGAATTTTTAAAGATGCACCAATTTATTTTTATTTTTTGCAAAATTAATTCATAAATATTTTTTCAGAAAGTGCTCTGAAACGCACCCAATTTTATTTACAAGTTAAATAAGGCACTCTGATGCTTTTTTATAAAAAGGGAGATGGATAAAAATTTTAAAAATTTTTAATTGCTTTTTAAATATGCGAAAAAGTTTAGGCTTAACTTTTTAGTGAAAATTCAATCACTCATTTTTCGAGTACTGATCAAAAGCGGACTATATTTTTTAAGGACATCCTTAAGACAAGGAAAAGCACCTCTGTGATGTTTTAAGACCAGTAACTATGAATTTAAATTTTCTATGAATTTTTAAAGATGCACCAATTTATTTTTATTTTTTGCTAAATTAATTCATAAATATTTTTCAGAAAGTGCTCTGAAACGCACCCAATTTTATTTACAAGTTAAATAAGGCACTCTGATACTTTCTTATATAAAAGGGGAGATGGATAAAAATTTAAAAAATTTTTAATTGCTTTTTAAATATGCGAAAAAGTTTAGGCTTAACTTTTTAGTGAAAATTCAATCACTCATTTTTGAGTACTGATCAGAAGCGAACGATATTTTTTAAGGACTTCCTTAAGACAAGGAAAAGCACCTCTGTGATGTTTTAAGACCAGTAACTATGAATTTAAATTTTCTATGAATTTTTAAAGATGCACCAATTTATTTTTATTTTTTGCAAAATTAATTCATAAATATTTTTTCAGAAAGTGCTCTGAAACGCACCCAATTTTATTTACAAGTTAAATAAGGCACTCTGATGCTTTCTTATATAAAAGGGGAGATGGATAAAAATTTAAAAAATTTTTAATTGCTTTTTAAATATGCGAAAAAGTTTAGGCTTAACTTTTTAGTGAAAATTCAATCACTCATTTTTCGAGTACTGATCAGAAGCGGACTATATTTTTTAAGGACATCCTTAAGACAAGGAAAAGCACCTCTGTGATGTTTTAAGACCAGCAACTATGAATTTAAATTTTCTATGAATTTTTAAAGATGCACCAATTTATTTTTATTTTTTGCAAAATTAAGTCTTAAATATTTTTTCAGAAAGGGTTCTGAAACGCACCAAATTTTATTTACATGTTTAAGGCACTCTGATGCTTTTTTATATAAAAGGGAGATGAATAAAATTTTAAAAATTTTTAATTGCTTTTTAAAATATGCAAAAAGTTTAGGCTTAACTTTTTAGTGAAAATTCAATCACTCATTTTTCGAGTACTGATCAAAAGCGGACTATATTTTTTAAGGACATCCTTAAGACAAGGAAAAGCACCTCTGTGATGTTTTAAGACCAGCAACTATGAATTTAAATTTTCTATGAATTTTTAAAGATGCACCAATTTATTTTTATTTTTTGCAAAATTAATTCATAAATATTTTTCAGAAAGGTTCTGAAACGCACCAAATTTTATTTACATGTTAGTTTAGGCACTCTTATGCTTTTTCTATAAAAAGGGAGATGAATAAAAATTTAAAAATTTTTAATTCCTTTTTAAACAGGCCAAAAAGTTTAGGCTTAACTTTTTAGTGAAAATTCAATCACTCATTTTTCGAGTACTGATCAAAAGCGGACTATATTTTTTAAGGACATCCTTAAGACAAGGAAAAGCACCTCTGTGATGTTTTAAGACCAGCAACTATGAATTTAAATTTTCTATGAATTTTTAAAGATGCACCAATTTATTTTTATTTTTTGCTAAATTAATTCATAAATATTTTTCAGAAAGGGTGCTCTGAAACGCACCCAATTTTATTTACAAGTTAAATAAGGCACTCTGATGCTTTCTTTCTTATATAAAAGGGGAGATGGATAAAAATTTAAAAAATTTTTAATTGCTTTTTAAATATGCGAAAATGTTTAGGCTTAACTTTTTAGTGAAAATTCAATCACTCATTTTTCGAGTACTGATCAGAAGCGGACTATATTTTTTAAGGACATCCTTAAGACAAGGAAAAGCACCTCTGTGATGTTTTAAGACCAGCAACTATGAATTTAAATTTTCTATGAATTTTTAAAGATGCACCAATTTATTTTTATTTTTTGCTAAATTAATTCATAAATATTTTTTCAGAAAGTTCTGAAACGCACCAAATTTTATTTACATGTTATAGGCACTCTGATGCTTTTTTATATAAAAGGGAGATGAATAAAATTTTTAAAAATTTTTAATTCCTTTTTAAACAGGCCAAAAAGTTTAGGCTTAACTTTTTAGTGAAAATTCAATCACTCATTTTTCGAGTACTGATCAAAAGCGGACTATATTTTTTAAGGACATCCTTAAGACAAGGAAAAGCACCTCTGTGATGTTTTAAGACCAGCAACTATGAATTTAAATTTTCTATGAATTTTTAAAGATGCACCAATTTATTTTTATTTTTTGCTAAATTAATTCATAAATATTTTTCAGAAAGGTTCTGAAACGCACCAATTTTATTTACATGTTAGTTTAGGCACTCTGATGCTTTTTCTATCAAAAAGGGAGATGAATAAAATTTTTAAAAATTTTTAATTCCTTTTTAAACAGGCAAAAAGTTTAGGCTTAACTTTTTAGTGAAAATTCAATCACTCATTTTTCGAGTACTGATCAAAAGCGGACTATATTTTTTAAGGACATCCTTAAGACAAGGAAAAGCATCTCTGTGATGTTTTAAGACCAGTAACTATGAATTTAAATTTTCTATGAATTTTTAAAGATGCACCAATTTATTTTTATTTTTTGCTAAATTAATTCATAAATATTTTTCAGAAAGTGCTCTGAAACGCACCCAATTTTATTTACAAGTTAAATAAGGCACTCTGATACTTTCTTATATAAAAGGGGAGATGGATAAAAATTAAAAAAATTTTTAATTGCTTTTTAAATATGCGAAAAAGTTTAGGCTTAACTTTTTAGTGAAAATTCAATCACTCATTTTTGAGTACTGATCAGAAGCGAACGATATTTTTTAAGGACTTCCTTAAGACAAGGAAAAGCACCTCTGTGATGTTTTAAGACCAGTAACTATGAATTTAAATTTTCTATGAATTTTTAAAGATGCACCAATTTATTTTTATTTTTTGCAAAATTAATTCATAAATATTTTTCAGAAAGTGCTCTGAAAGGCACCCAATTTTATTTACAAGTTAAATAAGGCACTCTGATGCTTTCTTATATAAAAGGGGAGATGGATAAAAATTTAAAAAATTTTTAATTGCTTTTTAAATATGCGAAAAAGTTTAGGCTTAACTTTTTAGTGAAAATTCAATCACTCATTTTTCGAGTACTGATCAGAAGCGGACTATATTTTTTAAGGACATCCTTAAGACAAGGAAAAGCACCTCTGTGATGTTTTAAGACCAGCAACTATGAATTTAAATTTTCTATGAATTTTTAAAGATGCACCAATTTATTTTTATTTTTTGCTAAATTAATTCATAAATATTTTTCAGAAAGGGTTCTGAAACGCACCAAATTTTATTTACATGTTAGTTTAGGCACTCTGATGCTTTTTCTATCAAAAAGGGAGATGAATAAAATTTAAAAATTTTTAATTGCTTTTTAAATATGCAAAAAGTTTAGGCTTAACTTTTTAGTGAAAATTCAATCACTCATTTTTCGAGTACTGATCAAAAGCGGACTATATTTTTTAAGGACATCCTTAAGACAAGGAAAAGCATCTCTGTGATGTTTTAAGACCAGTAACTATGAATTTAAATTTTCTATGAATTTTTAAAGATGCACCAATTTATTTTTATTTTTTGCAAAATTAATTCATAAATATTTTTTCAGAAAGTGCTCTGAAACGCACCCAATTTTATTTACAAGTTAAATAAGGCACTCTGATACTTTCTTATATAAAAGGGGAGATGGATAAAAATTAAAAAAATTTTTAATTGCTTTTTAAATATGCGAAAAAGTTTAGGCTTAACTTTTTAGTGAAAATTCAATCACTCATTTTTGAGTACTGATCAGAAGCGAACGATATTTTTTAAGGACTTCCTTAAGACAAGGAAAAGCACCTCTGTGATGTTTTAAGACCAGCAACTATGAATTTAAATTTTCTATGAATTTTTAAAGATGCACCAATTTATTTTTATTTTTTGCTAAATTAATTCATAAATATTTTTCAGAAAGTGCTCTGAAACGCACCCAATTTTATTTACAAGTTAAATAAGGCACTCTGATACTTTCTTATATAAAAGGGGAGATGGATAAAAATTTAAAAAATTTTTACTGAAAAAAAAATTTTTTTTAATGATGCATATTTTTGAATTTTTATAAAATATTTACAAATATTTTTTTTTGATTTTTTTTCAATGATTCCTCTTCTGTTGATCATGTTTCCGCTAAAGCATCAATATTCAAATTTTTTTTCTAAAATTGATCTTTTTTCTTTGTAAAATTTTTGCTTTAAATTGTCCCCATAATCGAAACAAAACTTTTAAATATTTAATGTTTTAAAAAATCATGAACAGGAGCGGACCGCGTCCGGTGGCGGAAGGCGACGCGTTGGCAGCACCGCGGCGGACCGGCCGGCACAGGCGGCAGCAGCGGCTTACGCTGGGGACGAAGAGGCACCGAACGAGGAGGAAGTGGCCGACAGTGAGGGGGAGCAGCAGCTGCTCGACATGACGACGGTAGAGGTGGGAATAATTTTGAGGCGGGAGGGGGTGGGGCCAAATTTTGCTTCTTGCCACTTTTTTTCTCTGTGTTTTTTTTTAATTTTTTTTTGGAGGGGGGGGGGGTGGTAAGATCCAATGGTGCCAATAGGCAGACGCCCCGTGGAAATTTTGCAAAATTGAATGCAATTTGCTAATTGATTTTATTTAAAATTTATTTAGTTTTATAATTAAAATTTTTGTATTTTTTTTTTATTTTAAAATTTTTAAATAACATTTAATTAATCAACTTTAATTGATTTAATATTAATTAAACATGCATAATTATCATTAATTAACGAATTTATGATAACAAATATTATTATTTTTATCCGTTTTTGGGTATTTATAAAATCCAAAGCTTTTTTAGACTCAAATTTTTTGTGTTTAATTTTTTATTACAAAAGACCCAGAAATTAAACTTTGCTCTTTGTTGAAATAATGAGTTAATATTTTCCAATTTTTTAGGTGCGCTGCGCGGACGAACCGCTGCTGGCCAACGCGCCATTCAATGTGCCAGGGCGGCCCTACCCACCGGATTCACTGTACACCACCTACAACTCAATCATGCTCCATTGGGCACCACCGTTGCGGGACGGAGGCACGCCGATCACTGAATACGAGCTGGAGAAACGCGAGCATGGCACCAAGCTGTGGGAGAAGGCCGACACCAATGCCGACTCCAAAGCCAACACCAAAAAGCAGTGGGAGAAGGACGCATTTGCCAATGTGCCGGACACACGATTCAAGGTGGGGGAAAACAGGAGCCGTTCGTCCCCCTCCCCAATTGGCATCACTGAAGGTGGCCGGCGTCAAACCGCAGCACACCTACGAGTTCCGCGTGGCTGCAGTGAACGTGGCGGGCCGAGGCGAGTGGAGCAAGAACTCTGTGCCAATTGCTGCCACATGGTCCCCCTGTAAGCCGTTGATCACCATGGGACCGTTGGCATGCGACATGACTGTGCTGGTGGGTGAACAGGCCAAGCTGCTGGTGCCCTACGCAGCGAAACCACGTCCGAAATTCGAGTGGAGCAAGAATGGCGAAGCGATGGATCCGCGTGACGACCCACGCGTTAAGGAGGAAAAAAGCGGTAAGTGAGCGCGCAATCCTGGCATTAACATGGTGGAGGCGCAGAGCCATACAATAAAAAAAAGGGAGGGGGATTAACCAAAATTTTTGCTAACAAGGGAACATTCCGAGCTGTGAGTGGGAAAATGCATATAAGCTATATACCATTGGATAGAGCGGGGTCGACTTGTATTGTGAATTTTTAATTTTAGCGGTGCATTCCGCCTGCTTCAAAAGTTACAGGGCCTCGAAATTTGAAAATTTGTGCTTCAGGGCTCATTTTCAACTTTTTTTCACTTTATATCAATTTTTCTCCACTTTACAATGACAGAACACATTTATTTTCAACAAATAAATAATTTTAATGCATTTTTCATATTTAAAAATGTATTTTTAAAATCTTTAATTGGTTAAAAATTTAATTAAATTAATTTATTTTTACGTTGGATTCGAACCAGGACCCCCAAAATTAGGAATTTGACCAACTGAGCCACCAATTTTATGTGAAAACACAGCTAAATTTTCGATTTTCGAGGCCCTGTAACTTTTGAAGCAGGCGGAATGCACCGCTAAAATTAAAAATTCACAATACAAGTCGACCCCGCTCTATCCAATGGTATATAGCTTATATGCATTTTCCCACTCACAGCTCGTAATGTTCCCTTGTAAAATGGTCTGGAAGGAGGGGGTCGACGGGAGGGGGGTCAGCGGCCAATTTTGCGAAATGGTCCAGCCATGAATTTGACGTTCTTTCAAACAGATTTTTTTTTGGGTGCGCTTTTTAAAAAAAATATTTTTTGGGGAGGACGGTGGTGCGGCTAGGCGCCGCCGGAAAATTTTTGAAAATTCAGTGCAATTTGTTAACATATTTTCACTAAAAACTACCAAATTGCGATTCTTTAGCAAGGCGATGGCTTTTTTTTGTGTTTAAAAAACCTTTTTTTCGCGGTACACTTTTTTAAACAACTTTTTTTTTGCAATTTGTTAGAAGATTTTGTCTAAAAAATGGCCAAATTTTAAAATTTTGGCTAAATGATCTTTTTAAATTTTTTTAATTAAATTTTATTTTTTATCATATTTTTTATTTTCACGTTTTTTTCTCCCATTTTTAGACATTCTCATCCAGCTGTGCTACCAGAAATGCGAACAATCGGACACCGGCAACTATTCCATTCGCATTGTGAACGACTTCGGCTCGGATTCGGTGGACTTGCGCCTGAAAGTGGTCGACCGCCCGTCACCGCCCGAAGGGTCATTGAAGGTGCAAAACATTGGGAATATTTTTGTAAACAGAAAATGATATGAGAGTGACATATTTGTAAAACAATTAGGAGTGGATTTTTTTAAGTTTTTTTTAGAAATCAATTTTTAACGGAGTATTTTCGTTTTTACTGTATTTTATTTTTACAAAATATTTTTATAAAAAATTGATGAAAAATTGTTAAAAGCATTTTTGTAATTTTTACCATATATATTTTTTTGTTTTTTCTCAAGAATTTCGCTTCTGCTGATCATGTTCCAGACAAAGCATCCACATTCAAAAAATTTTTTTAAATTGATCATTTTTTCTTTGTAAAAATTTTGGTTTAAATTGTCCCCTTATTCAAAACGAAACTTTTAAATATTTAATGTATTAAAAAATCATGAACAGGAGCGGACTACGTCCGGTAGCGGAAGGCGACGCGTTGGCAGCACCGCGGCGGACCGGCCGGCACAGGCGGCAGCAGCGGCTTACGCTGGGGACGAAGAGGCAACGGACGAGGTATATTAGGGCATATTTGTAAAACAATAAGGAATTGATTTTTTGAATTTTTTTTAAAATCAATTTTTAACGGAGTATTTTTGTTTTTACTGTATTTTCTTTTTTCAAAATATTTTTATAAAAAATTGATTAAAAATTGTTAAAAGCATTTTTCTAAATATTTTATTTATGAAATAAATTGTACAAAAATTTACATTTAAAATAGAAATTTTAATTTACTAGCTTTGGATTTCCAGGCCAAGCTGGAAAAACGTCACGACATGAGCATAAGGGCGTTAAAACGACGAAGTGTGCGCTCGTCAACTTTCTTTGAAAAAGGTAGATATTAAAAGAAAAGCAACTTAAATTATATTAAAATAATTAGTTTGAATCTTATTTAAAACATAGGGTGGGAGATTTGAGTTACAAAAAAAACGGTGCACCCCAAAACTCCGCCGAAAAATAACTCCGCCGGCCGAAACTCTGCCGAGACATAACTCCGCCGGGCAAAAAAATTTTCAAATTTAGAAATTTTGCAAGAAAAAATCAGAATTTTTTTAAAAACGAAGAGTAAAATATTTTCAAATAATTTTCCTCTATTTTTTTGAAAGAACTTAGTTTTTCATCATTAAGTTTTGAAAAATCGCTGGAAATGTTTTAGGAAAATTTTTTGGCGGAATTTCGTAAAAAAATTTGCAATCCAATAGGGTCGCCCGCCCCCTTTGGTTTTTAATTAAATTTTAAATCCTCCATTTAAACAGCGTAAAAGTTTCATGCCAAAATTCAAAATTAGCGCGTAATGGTTTAATTTTCAGATTTGGCAGTTCTCCTAGAATTCTGCGGCCAGCAGCCAGCAGATGTTGTGTCCTGGCGCGACTTCGAGGCTTCTGCGGGGTAATTGTTTTAGTAATAAAACAGTTTCACCAATCTCCCCCAGGGCTTGATACGGTTTAGAAATTAGTAATTACAGCATTTAAAATTACGAATATGGAAACCAAGTCTTCATACTTTTGCAAACAAAAAAATTCTTCAAAAAAAGTGGACAGCCATCGGCAGTATTACCAATTTTTGATTTTTTTAAATTGGAAAACTTAAAATGAGCAATATTTTCTTTTTTTTTCTTTGTTGCGCCTCACTGTAATACCGAAAATTAATTATTTTCAATTTTTAACGCTGCGTTTGGTTTAGTTCTTTCAACGGCTGGTCAAAAATTGGCGAGGGGGCATTTGGAGAAGTCTTTAAAGGACCCCTTGATGGTGTTTGCATTGTGCTGAAGGTGTTTTGTTTTAATGTTTTGCCTCTTTTTCAAGTGTTTTTCAAGGTTATCCCGTTCGCTGTCAACGAGGATCAGTGTTTGAAGCTCGTCAATGGAGACCATCTAAAGCCAGCAAAATTTGTCTTCAACGAATTGTTCATCACCAACGAGCTTTCAAAGCTATCCGAGGCCGGCAATGACTTTGTCACGCCATCGTTCACACAATTGCGCATGAGCAAGGTCGTCAAAGGTATGTTTAATGGAGTGCAGTTAACAACTAATTTGGGCTTATGGGTGTTTTATTTTCTTAATGGAGATACATCTAAAAGCAAATGTTTTTAAAAGAAAGTTTAGTCAAACCGTGCTAAGCTCATTTTTCCGTTAAGGATGTCTTCCGTCCAAATTGCTGAAAGCATGGGATGACTTTAAGAAGGCAAAGCCTGAATTGGTGGAGAACGACCGGCCAGACATTTACGCCCATGAAGATCTCCATTTCGCAATCATCGGCCTTTCCTATGGGGGAAAAGATCTGGAGAAGTATACGGTTAGGTTTCAAGAAAAGAAAAGAAAAAAACTAAAATGAAGTTTTTTCATAGATAAAAAATGGCCGCGAATGTTACTCCATTTTCCATCAAGTTGCCTTGTCCCTAGCGATCGCAGAAGACGTTCTCGAATTCGAGCACCGGGATCTGCACGCCGGGAACATTCTCGTGGAGCAGTGCCCGGTCGATGAAAAAATTCGGTAAGCAGCAAAAGCAAAACAGTGGAAAATAATGTTTTTGTTAAAGGTACCTTTATCGAGGAGAACAAATCGATGTCGTCTCTAATGGGGTGCGCGCCTCAATTATCGACTTTTCAATTTCGCACTTGGAAAAAAGTAAGCTCTTAAATTTTACTCATTAATTTTGTTTCCCAAATCCAGAGGGTGTTTGCTTCTTCGTTGATCTCAGCCACGATAATGGCCTTTTCGAGCAAAATGGTGTTAGCGATGGTGGCGACTACCAATACGACGTCTACAGGCTTATGAAGGCGGCGGTCAAGTTGAGAGAAACGATTTTTGTTACATGAAAATTATTTTTTAGCGAAAAATGGGCCAAATTTTGGCCCCAAACAAATGTTCTCTGGATGGGGTACGCGGCAAAGAAGCTGTTTAACAACCGCTTCTTCAAAGGGAAGAAAAAAGAAGCGATTGAAAAACTTTTTTTAAATTTTGAAAACAAATTTGAAACAATTCACCATTTGCTTGCCCATCCTGATTTTTTGTCTGTGTTCACGGCACAGCAATCAGCGACCAACAGGAAGAAGATCACGAAAACCGGTAATCAATTTTTTACATTCCCATTTTTCCTGAAAATTTTTCGCGGCTCTGTATAGCCAACAAGTTTTTGGTTTTTGACCCATTTTTTAAAAATTCCACCAACTTTGGGTGTGTTTTGTTATTTTCAGCCAAGTTTCATCCCATTTATGAGAACTTCTCTTCTCCAAATAGTTACTCAGTTTTTGTTTGTTCTTTAGCCCTTTAATTCATGGAGTGCGCGCTGTTCTCAACCGGACGCGACCAAACCAACTTGCGCGGGTGGACAGCAACGGCAGCAGAAACAATACGACAAGAGGCAACGGCGTGGCATCCGAAGCAATGGGTTAGTTTTTATGACATCCAATGTGTGAATCATAATTATGTTGTTTGTAAGAAAAAATGTTTACCATCCAAAATTTCCCAACTCAAAATGCCCCAATTTTTCACAATTTTTAATTGGTTGGTTTTCTACAGAACAGGACAAATCTTCACCACTAAAAGTTTTCCAAAAAGACGCTGAAAATTTTTAAAATTTTTTTTTCTTGTGATATCTTATAAAAACTTTTCTCAGATTCTTTTTCTTGAAAGAATTCAAAGTTTGAAAATTTTTTAAAGTCTTTAGCGGCAAAATTTTGGGTACACCAGTACTCCATCTGTCCAAATTAGTAAATTGTATTTTTTTTTCAGGTCCGTCTCTTTCATATGCCCAAATTCTGCGGCCTCCTCAAAAGTGCGCTACTCGAACAGAACCAACGAAATTGTGTTGCTGCAGCACATGAAATTCCACTATCGTCATCACAAGGTTCGTTTTTCCCCCCATTTTCCCCTGATTTAATGGGTCCGTATGTCATAAATATTGTCCGACCAAAAAACTTTTAAATTTAAATAGTTAAACGTTAAAAAATTTATAGGTAAGAAAAAGAAGAAATTTTGAAATTGCTGGCAAAATTCTGACTGGAAATTCGGGAATTGTACCTCTGATTCCCTAATATTTTGTTTTTGATTAAAAAAACTAATTTAATTAAATCTTCCTAATCCATTAGGCTTTCGAATAGACTCCAATTATGGCAAGAAAATTATTTTTTTTGATTTTCTTTTTTTTTAATTTTACCACCGGTTTTTTTTCTAAAATCTATCGCCATTTTCCAGTGCCAATTTGTCCGACCAAAACTTTGTAAACCGTCGGGAATCGCTATTTGCTGACAGAGACTGTCCACTGTTGACCGACTTCTTCGTCGACCTGTTCCGCCTCGTTGACAATCCTTCCGGCGGATGAACGCGTCGGAACAGTTTTTTTTGAAAAAACTCAGACTTTTGGTAATTTTTTTTTTAATTTTCTACGTATTGGCTTCAAAATTGGATAACTATTAAAGGAATTTATCCCCAAAAAACCGCCGTGTTGTCCGCCCATTTGTCCCTCCCCACCAAAAAACTGGGAATGTGTTGGCACCGATTTTTTTTAAATAAAAGACTTGTAAATTATGCCTAATTGGTATACCATCCATGGGAACAAACAATTTTTTTTTACAAAAGTGCATTAAATATTCTGAATTAAAAAGAATTGCTGTTGCCGATGATAATTTTTTGGCCGGTATTTTTTCCCTAAATTCAGTGGCGCATGGGGCCGACGCACCACCACTTTTGTTTGAGCCCTTTGTCGGAACTCTGGGATTCCGACTGCCGATCAATTGATCAGCAGAATTGAAGAAAGGAAGTGGCGACCCTTCCCCCTCCCTTTCACATGCCCCGCGCACCCCGTTCCACTCCTCTGCCCCCATTTCCCTCCAAATTGTTAATTGTTTTTCTGCGTTCCTTCCATGCCCCGCGCACAATTAATGACCAATTTGTCAAAACCGCAACTTTTCTGCCGCCGTCCCCAATTCGGCGAATGAGACTCCAAAGAACGATGAACCCCCAAATTTCCCGTTTTCCGCCCATTTTGTTCATCTGTTCATTTTGTCCCCCGTTTTTCATTTCGTGCCCAAATTTTCGGCCCATTTTGTTCTGCTCACATTTGCCACTTTTTATTTAAATTTATTGTTATTTAAGCGGCCAAAAATGTCCCCCAATTTCACAACCAAATTTCATTTGGCAATTTTGCCGTTTCTCTCCCCGCCCCTCCATTTGCCTTTAACTGTGATGGCCCCCCAATTTTGATCATTCTTTGAACCCCCCGATTGTTGATCTTTGATCTATGGCCCGGTGCCCTCCATTTCTGTTTCTCCCGGTCCCATTCATTGATTTCTGTGATTTCCCATTTGCCCCAGTACCGAATGCTTCCTTTCTGAAAATTTTCCTGTCCCATCCCGGTCCCCAATTCATTTGTGATTAATCCCCCGGTGATGGCATTTTATCTGTGATCAATTTTGTGATATTTTGTTCACCATTTTTAAATTTTTGTTTAATTACCCAAGTTTGAGGTCATTTCCCGGAATAAATTTTTTATTAATTCTGTGTCTCGTCCCTGCCTGCCCCTGAACCCCGCACCGTGGAATTCATTTGGCCCGACCCCAGAGCAAGTCGGGACAAATTGGCGCTCCTGGGTGGATTGGCTGTGAACCACGGACTGAAATCGACGGATCCCGGTGACAAAGGGGGAAGGGAAAAGCAAATTAGAGAGCCTAGACAAGACCCTCTGAGGCTTGTCTAGTGTTCATAGTTTCGTGTAGTTATTGTCCTCCGAGGCATAACTTCACGAGGGACGTAGCGGACTTAGTGTTTACCCTCTGAGGAAGCACTTCGTCCGAACAGAGGGTTGGAAGGTGTTGTGTAGTGGACGAAGTACTTGCCCTCCGAGGAAGTACTTCGTACAAAAGGGTGTTCAAGCGCGCACAAGGCCATTGACAAATAAGGAAAAAAGGCAAACTAACAGTCCTCCGAGGCTTTAGTTTAGCCATAAGGCAAAAGGCAAACTAACAGTCCTCCGAGGCTTTAGTTTAGCCATAAGGCAAAAGGCAAACACCTTGTCCTCCGAGGCAGGTGTTTAGTCACAAAAGGTCCAGGACCAAGGCCAGACTGATCTCGGAAAAAGACACAAAACAACAAGTGCACCACAACACACACACGCACAACCAAACTGCACGCAATGTCTGGGCCAATACAAAAAGGGATCATCAATGCACTCAAAACTCTGGACAATGCCAAAAGCGCCACCTCACTCCTTCTACACCCCGACCCGGACCTGTCAAACTGGGAAAATGCCATCAACTTGGAGGCTCAATTTGATCGCGTCGTCAAGGAAATCCGTACAACGGAAATGCAGATGGACAGTCTACGAGACTTATCCAACGCTTGGATTGAACTTCTCGCCCGCCTGACCGGAGACGACAAAGACAACGGCGAAAAAGAATACATCAAATTCGACAAAAATGAGAAAATCGCCGAACGATACGACGCAGCATCAACCAAACTTCGGGATTTGCGAGATCTCGAAGCAACACTCAGTGCCGCAGCCAAACTGCACAGAGGCAGAGCCGACAGGGAAGCAAAGGCGGATCAATTGGCCAATCCGCAGCAACAACCGCCCATGCCACCAGCAATGGCAGCACCAATGACAATGCCAACATTCACAGCACCGCTCTACCAATTCCAGCCAATTCAACTGGATAAATTTTTCGGCCAAAAGCGAAAATGGCCCGAATTCTACGAATCCTTCAAATCGGCAATCGGCAGTCAATCAATCAGTAAAGCGCAGAAGCTGAACTTACTCCGCAATCTACTGGGCGGAGAAGCGCGAGAACTCATAGCGGGCTTCCGACTGGAAGACGCAAACTACGAGACGGTCCTTCAGCTGTTAAAGGACACGTACGGAGCTCCGGAGGAACACATCAGAAGTCTTCACTTCGAACTGGCCAATCTCAAGCCGTGCCGAAGCCTCCGTGAGACCAAAGACTTTCTGCTTCAACTTGAGCGGCTTACAAGGGAGCTGAACAATGCCGGAGAGGACATCGAAGGTCCTCAAGTGTTCCTCATGCTGGAAAAGAAGCTGACGCCAGCATTCCTGCGAAACATCCTCAACAAGAAAGGAGAAGATCCGACAAATTGGACGACAACCAAATTTCGGGACGTGCTAAACGAAGCCGTCCGAAAAGAAGTCCAAATCCAAGAAGTGTTGGGCGAGTACGGACACCACCATCAATCACTCGATCGGCCAGCAAGGCCAGCGACTCAAGCACAATCATCGCGAACACGCAATTTCGCAGCAAATTTCCGGAACCGCAACGCAACTCCCGCCAATCGGGAACGCACTTTTATGTCCTCAACAATTGAGGAGGTTCATAAGCGAGTGAACCACAACAAGCCGCAACAGCGGAAGTCCCAACCGAAGGGACTAAGGCCAACTCAAGCGCCTTCAACTGTGCCAATCCGGAATGGCACCGCAAATCAAGCCGGGTCGAGGAAGCCACCCTCACCGTGCCTTTTCTGTAATGGAAATCACTGGAACGAAGATTGCCAGCGATACAACACCGTACAGCAACGGTCAGCCTTTGTTCGAGACAAAGGCTTGTGCTTCAAGTGCTTGAAGTCAAACCATCGGGCCAGCGAGTGCCCAAGGCCAATCAAATGCTACAAATGCAGACAGCTGCACCCGGCCGTACTCTGCCAAGAAGGCAACAATGCCACAACACAATCACAGCAAGCAGCAGCCGTAACGGAACGGCACCCAAAGCAGGATGAACAAGAATCCACAAGTCAAACGGCACAATTAATGAGCAATGCCGTTAAAAGCAGTGACACCCGAGCTCTGCTGATGACAACAATGGCCACAATTTTCAACCCGTCGAGGCCATGCCATAGCATGATGGCAACCATCTTCATTGATCCGGGAAGCCACCGGTCATTCATTTCAAACACGGCAGCCAAACAACTTGAACTGACCGTGCTCAGAACGGAAGAATGCTTCCTTACGAGCTTTGGAGAACGCGAACCAAAGCGTTACGTCAGCGACCGAGTCGCAATCGGCTTTTTATGTCCCAACGGGGACCGACTCATTTTCAACTTGAACGCACTCAAGTTTCTGCTCAACAATTTGCCTGTCCTACAACTGAACACATTGGACAAGCAGCAGCTTCAACAGAAGAAGCTTTTTCCGCCGCATGAGTCACGACAACCAGACGTCATGCTTGGAATGGATGTCTGGCATGACTTGCACGTTCAACCAATTGAACGATTGCCGAGCGGATTTACGATTTGCCAGTCGAAAATTGGCAAAATCATCAGCGGCACTGGACGAATTGAACTCAGTCAACCGTCAAATGTGACATTCGTCCTCACGGTCACAAACGAAAATGTCTTCACAACGGAAGAAGACTTGAAGGCCAACGAAGAACTCAACAAGTTCTACGGCCTCAACATCATTGGCATGGACGACTCTTCAACGCCAATTGACCGTGATGAAGTGATGAAAAATTTCAAGGAAAACTTGTCGTTCGTCAACAACAAATACCAAATCGCATTACCATGGAACGACAGAGTGGCACAATTGCCAACGAATTACCATCAAGCAAAGGCAAGGCTCATAAGCCTCATCAGAAAGCTTCGGACAATAAACTTGGTCGACGAATACCAAGCAATTCTGGATGAACAACAGCAGAATTCCATCATCGAACTGGTCAATTCTGATCATTCTTGTGGTCCAGTCCACTACCTGCCACACAGGGCAGTCATCCGAACCGACAAATCCACAACCAAAATCCGCATCGTGATGGATGCCTCTGCAAAACCCAAATCCACTCCGTCGGCACCATCACTCAACGAATGCCTGCACACAGGCCCGCTACTTTTGAAGGACCTGACCGGCATTCTCCTTCGGTTCAGACGCATGGAAAAAGTCATCCTTGCCGACATTGAAAAGGCATTTCTGCAATTGGGCGTCAGAGAACAAGATCGCGATGCCACTCGATTCCTTTGGCTTGCTAACCCAAAGGAAACAAATCTCGAACAGCTGAGACAAGAAGACTTCCGCGTCTTCCGATTTTGCCGAGTCAGTTTCGGATTAACCGTGTCGCCATTTCTGCTCAATGCCACGATCAGGGAACACCTGGCACTTCACGACACGGATGTTGCACAACGCATCAGTGACAATCTTTATGTGGACAACATCATGATGGAAGTCAAACCAAGTGAAAGCATCAATCAACTGGTCACGGAAGCAAAAATCATTTTTGAATCCGCCGGAATGCGGATCCGCGAATTTTTCGGAAGTCAAATCGACGAACTCAAAGAGCTTGACTCATCCGAATTGGCCAAAGACCTCGAAAACACAAGGGTATTAGGCATTGAATGGAAGCCACGACATGACCAGCTGATCTTCAAAATGCCGCTCTTCAGAAGTCCAACCACAAAGCGAAACATTCTGTCACACATCGCAAAAGTGTATGACCCACTTGGGCTCATTTCTCCAGCACTGTTGCCCGCCAAGCATTTTTTGCAAATCGTCCAAAATTTGAATTTCAAATGGGACGATCCTCTGCCGGAAAAAATGTCACTTGACTGGATCAAACTAATGCACGCGTGGAACGGATTCGGCTTCAACTTCAGGGTGGAATTCCCTCGTTACATCGCAACAAGTCCCAGCGAAGAATTTCATTGCTTCTGTGATGCCAGCAAATCGGGACTTGGTGTCGCACTTTACCAGCTCGCGGACACTTCCTACGGAAAAAAGGAAAGCAATTTGATTTTTGGCAAAAGTCATGTCAAACCGCTCAAAGTGGCCGACCACGATTCAACAATTCCTAAATTGGAACTGCAAGCGTTAACTTTGGGAATCAAAGTGACAAAGTTCGTCCAAACTCAACTCAACTTCGATGACCAACAAGTCATACTTTGGACGGACAGCCAATGCTCTATCGAACGTCTCAAGGAGGAACGGAAATACGACAGATTCGTCAACAATCGGCTGAAGAAAATCAGAGAAGCACGTTTCAAAGTCAGACACATTCGAACGGATGAAAATCCGGCAGACATCGCTTCACGTGGAACAGATCCACAGAGTCTCCAATCATCATTGCTTTGGCGATTTGGCCCAGTGTGGCTAACCAAAGTTAGCCAATGGCCAGAATCAAACGTCACTTACAACCCCGGCGAAGAAATAAAGGAAGTGACGGAACCTCCCATTGTCGAATGGAGTAATGCCGTCCAACAGCGCGAAGAATTCGTTCCTGCGATCCAATTTGAGCGCTTCTCAAATTGGAATCGTCTCAGAGCAACAGCTGCTCACGTCATCCGATTCACAGTGGCCATGCTTCAAAAGAGACAAAATTCCGAGCCGACGAGCAGTCCGCTTCTCACACATGGACACCCATTGGAAAAAGGGCCATTAACAGCAAAGGAATTGGAAATGGCCGACGAATGGATTCTGATCGAAACTCAACGGCAAAATTGGCCCTCAGAATCCGTCATCACTAATTTGAAACTCTTCAAGACAAAGCCTCTGGAAACATTGAAGTGCCAAGGACGGCTAGGAAATGCCAACCTGCCCATCCATAGCAAAAATCCGATATTTTTGCCAGCTGAGGCGTGGACAACCAAACTCATCATTGTCCACAACGATCGGATTCACAATCATTGTGGACCGAGGATTCTTCTATCCAAAATTCGCGAGAAATTTTGGATTCCACGAGGCAGACAAACGGTCCAAAATGCCCTTTACTCAAGTCGAATTGGATGTTTGGAATGCAAAAGGGAAAAACTGAAACCATACGCCTATCCCGAGGCTCCTAATTTGCCAAAGGAGCGAGTCAACGAGACACGACCCTTTAACAACAC
>CP049713.1:10128087-10161256 GCA_004148225.2 Heterodera glycines | reverse complement strand
GATCCTTCCGCAACACTGATACAGTTTATTTTAAGAGGATAAGGAGCTGAAAGTGTGAGACTTATACAAAGTTGCTATTAGAAATAATTAAATGAAAGATAATTAGCGCTTATAACTCTATCCTTCTGCGACGCCGATTCAATTTATATTTATGCCATAAAGTT
The DNA here is from genome assembly GCA_004148225.2 of Heterodera glycines. Classification (NCBI taxonomy): domain Eukaryota; kingdom Metazoa; phylum Nematoda; class Chromadorea; order Rhabditida; family Heteroderidae; genus Heterodera; species Heterodera glycines. The sequence continues at coordinate 10,161,092 of CP049713.1, read as the reverse complement.
CTGAAATTGCCATGAAAATAGTAAATAGAGAATCTCACAATTTCCGCTACTTAATCTCTAAATATAAACTGCATCAGTGTTGTAGAAGGGGCTTGTTAATAATATTCTCAGATTTATTATTTTCTCTATCACCCTTGTGAAATTCAGAAAATTTCAGCTCGTTATCATCTAAATATAAACTGCATCAGTGTTGTGGAAATATCGAGTTGATAGCGCTAATCATACCCGGTTTATTATTTTCACGATCTCCCTTTTGAAATTCTCAAAATTTCAGCTATTATCCTCTAAATATATCTATATAAATTTGCTTAAAGAAATTGTAAATCGGAGATTATTAGCGTGTATCAACTCGATCCTTCCGCAACACTGATACAGTTTATTTTAAGAGGATAAGGAGCTGAAAGTGTGAGACTTATACAAAGTTGCTATTAGAAATAATTAAATGAAAGATAATTAGCGCTTATAACTCTATCCTTCTGCAACGCCGATTCAATTTTATATTTATGCCATAAAGTTCTGAAATTGCCATGAAAATAGTAAATAGAGAATCTCACATTTTCCGCTACTTAATCTCTAAATATAAACTGCATCAGTGTTGTAGAAGGGGCTTGTTAATAATATTCTCAGATTTATTATTTTCTCTATCACCCTTGTGAAATTCAGAAAATTTCAGCTCGTTATCATCTAAATATAAACTGCATCAGTGTTGTGGAAATATCGAGTTGATAGCGCTAATCATACCCGGTTTATTATTTTCACGATCTCCCTTTTGAAATTCTCAAAATTTCAGCTATTATCCTCTAAATATATCTATATAAATTTGCTTAAAGAAATTGTAAATCGGAGATTATTAGCGTGTATCAACTCGATCCTTCCGCAACACTGATACAGTTTATTTTAAGAGGATAAGGAGCTGAAAGTGTGAGACTTATACAAAGTTGCTATTAGAAATAATTAAATGAAAGATAATTAGCGCTTATAACTCTATCCTTCTGCGACGCCGATTCAATTTATATTTATGCCATAAAGTTCTGAAATTGCCATGAAAATAGTAAATAGAGAATCTCACAATTTCCGCTACTTAATCTCTAAATATAAACTGCATCATTGTTGTAGAAGGGGCTTGTTAATAATATTCTCAGATTTATTATTTTCTCTATCACCCTTGTGAAATTCAGAAAATTTCAGCTCGTTATCATCTAAATATAAACTGCATCAGTGTTGTGGAAATATCGAGTTGATAGCGCTAATCATACCCGGTTTATTATTTTCACGATCTCCCTTTTGAAATTCTCAAAATTTCAGCTATTATCCTCTAAATATATCTATATAAATTTGCTTAAAGAAATTGTAAATCGGAGATTATTAGCGTGTATCAACTCGATCCTTCCGCAACACTGATACAGTATATTTTAAGAGGATAAGGAGCTGAAAGTGTGAGTGTCGGAACTTTGCTGAGTTCCGTCAGCCGATCAAATTGATCGGCTACGACGGGAGGGGCCCCCTCCCCTGCATTACCCCCCCCCCCCGCCGCCGCGCAACTGTCGTTCCAGCCCGTTGCCCCTCTTTTCTTTAAATTGTTAATTGTTTTTGTGTTCCTTTCCTCCTCCCCGCGCACAATTTAACCGCTAATTCATCAAATCGCAACTTTTCTCCCCCAATTTCATTACGATTTTTGCCCCGTTCCTCCCGCCCAACCGCCGTAAAATTGTTTGTCACTAATTGCCTCCTCCTTTTATTTGTGCGGTAAAAACCCAAAAATTGATGTGATCAAAGTACTCCATTCCCTCCTTCCCAATTTGTGATCGAAATGCCCCATTTTTTCACCATTTCTCCAATTATTGCCCGTCTCTCATCATCCCATTTTTCGCCCAATTTCTGTCCACTTTGTCAATTTTTTATGTAATTTTGTTAATATTTAAATGGCCCCAATGAACCCAAAATTGCATTTTCCATTTTCCAATTGCATTTTCCCATCAGAGAATTGTCCCATTGTGCGGTGAATAAATAATTTTTATTTGTTCTTTGTTCATCCGGGAGCCTCCAATCCCAGCACACTCCTCCCCAATCACCGTCCGAACCACAAAGCACAACATTGTGCATTTTGTCCTTCAAAGCGGGACAAATTGGCGACCTGGGCAGGACCGATCTTCAGCGATCCAACATCGAAGGAGATCGAACCGGTGAAAAGGGGGGACAGAAATTTGCATTTTTTGGGCTAATTTCCGCTGTCCGTGGTGGGATTAGCTCATAGAAGTACTTAGTGATAGTCGTCCGAGGCTGCACTAACACAGTTAAGGGAACAATAGAAGGTCAAGTGTCTTGCTGTCCGTGGTAGCACGTGACTTTAGGATTGGGGAAGGGGTGAAGCGCGCACAAGCACTCATTAGGGCACAACTCAAGTCGTCCGAGGCTAGAGTTGTACCAAACAAACACATAACTGTCCGAGGTTGGTGTTTGTGAATTCGGCACCCACCAAAGGTCGTCCGAGGCCTAGGTACTGTCGAAAGGGAATCAAATCCAGACTGATCCTGACGGCTATCAAAACACAACGCAAAGCAAAACGCACACAAGCACAAGCAAAGCCATGTCTGGACCAATTCAAAAGGGAATAACAACAGCGCTCAAAGCGCTCGACAATTCAAAAAATGCGCCTTCACTCACGACTCACCCGGACAACAACCTAGGAATACATAAAATTCGACAAAAACGAAAGAATTGCCGACAGATATGACTCGGCAACATCAAAACTCCGAGATTTGAGGGATCTCGAGGCATCAATGGGAGCCAATGCCAAACTCTACAGAAACAGAGCCGACAAAGAAGCAAGGGCGGATCAATTGGCCAATCTGCAACAGCAAGCGCTCATACCACCAGTGATGACAGCGCCAATGGCAGCACCAACGTTCACGGCACCGCTCTATCAATTCCAGCCAATCCAGCTGGACAAATTTTTCGGCCAGAAGCGAAAATGGCCCGAATTCTACGAGTCCTTCAAATCAGCCATCGGCAGCCAATAAATCAGTAAAGCGCAGAAGCTGAACTTGCTCCGCAATCTGCTGGGCGGAGAAGCGCGAGAACTCATAGCGGGCTTCCGGCTGGAAGACGCAAACTACGAGACGGTCCTTCAGCTGTTAAAGGACACGTACGGAGCTCCGGAGGAACACATCAGAAGTCTTCACTTCGAACTGGCCAATCTCAAGCCGTGCCGAAGCCTCCGTGAGACCAAAGACTTTCTGCTTCAACTTGAGCGGCTTACAAGGGAGCTGAACAATGCCGGAGAGGACATCGAAGGTCCTCAAGTGTTCCTCATGCTGGAAAAGAAGCTGACGCCAGCATTCCTGCGAAGCATCCTCAACAAGAAAGGAGAGGATCCGGCAAATTGGACGACAACCAAATTTCGTGACGTGCTAAACGAAGCCGTCCGAAAAGAAGTCCAAATCCAAGAAGTGTTGGGCGAGTACGGACACCACCATCAATCACTCGATCGGCCAGCAAGGCCAGCGACTCAAGCACAAGCACCGCGAACACGCAATTTCGCAGCAAATTTCCGGAACCGCAACGCAACTCCCGCCAATCGGGCGCACTTTATGTCCTCAACAATTGAGGAGGTTCATAAGCGATGAACCACAACAAGCCGCAACAGCGGAAGTCCCAACCGAAGGGACTAAGGCCAACTCAAGCGCCTTCAACTGTGCCAATCCGGAATGGCACCGCAAATCAAGCCGGGTCGAGGAAGCCACCCTCACCGTGCCTTTTCTGTAATGGAAATCACTGGAACGAAGATTGCCAGCGATACAACACCGTACAGCAACGGTCAGCCTTTGTTCGAGACAAAGGCTTGTGCTTCAAGTGCTTGAAGTCAAACCATCGGGCCAGCGAGTGCCCAAGGCCAATCAAATGCTACAAATGCAGACAGCTGCATCCGGCCGTACTGCCAAGAAGGCACAATGCCACAACGCAAACACAACAAGCAGCAGCCGTAATGGAACGGCACCCAAAGCAGGATGAACAGAAATACACAAGTCAAACGGCACAATTAATGAGCAATGCCGTTAAAAGCAGTGACACCCGAGCTCTGCTGATGACAACAATGGCCACAATTTTCAACCCGTCGAGGCCATGTCATAGCATGATGGCAACCATCTTCATTGACCCGGGAAGCCACCGGTCATTCATTTCAAACACGGCAGCCAAACAACTTGAACTGACCGTGCTCAGAACGGAAGAATGCTTCCTTACGAGCTTTGGAGAACGCGAACCAAAGCGTTACGTCAGCGACCGAGTCGCAATCGGCTTTTTGTGTCCCAACGGGGACCGACTCATTTTCAACTTGAACGCACTCAAGTTTCTGCTCAACAATTTGCCTGTCCTACAACTGAACACATTGGACAAGCAGCAGCTTCAACAGAAGAAGCTTTTTCCGCCGCATGAGTCACGACAACCAGACGTCATGCTTGGAATGGATGTCTGGCATGACTTGCACGTTCAACCAATTGAACGATTGCCGAGCGGATTTACGATTTGCCAGTCGAAAATTGGCAAAATCATCAGCGGCACTGGACGAATTGAACTCAGTCAACCGTCAAATGTGACATTCGTCCTCACGGTCACAGACGAAAATGTCTTCACAACGGAAGAAGACTTGAAGGCCAACGAAGAACTCAACAAGTTCTACGGCCTCAACATCATTGGCATGGACGACTCTTCAACGCCAATTGACCGTGATGAAGTGATGAAAAATTTCAAGGAAAACTTGTCGTTCGTCAACAACAAATACCAAATCGCATTACCATGGAACGACAGAGTGGCACAATTGCCAACGAATTACCATCAAGCAAAGGCAAGGCTCATAAGCCTCATCAGAAAGCTTCGGACAATAAACTTGGTCGACGAATACCAAGCAATTCTGGATGAACAACAGCAGAATTCCATCATCGAACTGGTCAATTCTGATCATTCTTGTGGTCCAGTCCACTACCTGCCACACAGGGCAGTCATCCGAACCGACAAATCCACAACCAAAATCCGCATCGTGATGGATGCCTCTGCAAAACCCAAATCCACTCCGTCGGCACCATCACTCAACGAATGCCTGCACACAGGCCCGCTACTTTTGAAAGACCTGACCGGCATTCTCCTTCGGTTCAGACGCATGGAAAAAGTCATCCTTGCTGACATTGAAAAGGCATTCCTACAATTGGGCGTCAGAGAACAAGACCGCGATGCCACACGATTCCTTTGGCTTGCTAACCCAAAGGAAGCAAATCTCGAACAGCTGAAACAAGAAGACTTCCGCGTCTTCCGATTTTGCCGAGTCAGTTTCGGATTAACCGTGTCGCCATTTCTGCTCAATGCCACGATCAGGGAACACCTGGCACTTCACGACACGGATGTTGCACAACGCATCAGTGACAATCTTTATGTGGACAACATCATGATGGAAGTCAAACCAAGTGAAAGCATCAATCAACTGGTCACGGAAGCAAAAATCATTTTTGAATCCGCCGGAATGCGGATCCGCGAATTTTTCGGAAGTCAAATCGACGAACTCAAAAAGCTTGACTCATCCGAATTGGCCAAAGACCTCGAAAACACAAGGGTATTAGGCATTGAATGGAAGCCACGACATGACCAGCTGATCTTCAAAATGCCGCTCTTCAGAAGTCCAACCACAAAGCGAAACATTCTGTCACACATCGCAAAAGTGTATGACCCACTTGGGCTTATTTCTCCAGCACTGTTGCCCGCCAAGCATTTTTTGCAAATCGTCCAAAATTTGAATTTCAAATGGGACGATCCTCTGCCGGAAAAAATGTCACTTGACTGGATCAAACTAATGCACGCGTGGAACGGATTCGGCTTCAACTTCAGGGTGGAATTCCCTCGTTACATCGCGACAAGTCCCAGCGAAGAATTTCATTGCTTCTGTGATGCCAGCAAATCGGGACTCGGTGTCGCGCTTTACCAGCTCGCGGACACTTCCTACGGAAAAAAGGAAAGCAATTTGATTTTTGGCAAAAGCCATGTCAAACCGCTCAAAGTGGCCGACCACGATTCAACAATTCCTAAATTGGAACTGCAAGCGTTAACTTTGGGAGTCAAAGTGACAAAGTTCGTCCAAACTCAACTCAACTTCGATGACCAACAAGTCATACTTTGGACGGACAGCCAATGCTCAATTGAACGGCTCAAGGAGGAACGGAAATACGACAGATTCGTCAGTAATCGGCTGAAGAAAATCAGAGAAGCACGTTTCAAAGTCAGACACATTCGAACGGATGAAAATCCGGCAGACATCGCTTCACGTGGAACAGATCCACAGAGTCTCCAATCATCATTGCTTTGGCGATTTGGCCCAGTGTGGCTAACCAAAGTTAGCCAATGGCCAGAATCAAACGTCACTTACAACCCCGGCGAAGAAATAAAGGAAGTGACGGAACCTCCCATTGTCGAATGGAGTAATGCCGTCCAACAGCGCGAAGAATTCGTTCCTGCGATCCAATTTGAGCGCTTCTCAAATTGGAATCGTCTCAGAGCAACAGCTGCTCACGTCATCCGATTCACAGTGGCCATGCTTCAAAAGAGACAAAATTCCGAGCCGACGAGCAGTCCGCTTCTCACACATGGACACCCATTGGAAAAAGGGCCATTAACAGCAAAGGAATTGGAAATGGCCGACGAATGGATTCTGATCGAAACTCAACGGCAAAATTGGCCCTCAGAATCCGTCATCACTAATTTGAAACTCTTCAAGACAAAGCCTCTGGAAACATTGAAGTGCCAAGGACGGCTAGGAAATGCCAACCTGCCCATCCATAGCAAAAATCCGATATTTTTGCCGGCTGAGGCGTGGACAACCAAACTCATCATTGTCCACAACGATCGGATTCACAATCATTGTGGACCGAGGATTCTTCTATCCAAAATTCGCGAGAAATTTTGGATTCCACGAGGCAGACAAACGGTCCAAAATGCCCTTTACTCAAGTCGAATTGGATGTTTGGAATGCAAAAGGGAAAAACTGAAACCATACGCTTATCCCGAGGCTCCTAATCTGCCAAAGGAGCGAGTCAACGAGACACGACCCTTTAACAACACCGGCATTGACTACTTTGGTCCACTAAAAGTGAAGAGAGGACTCGAAACGGTGAAAGTGTATGTCGCACTTTTTACCTGCCTCGCCATCCGAGCAATCCACCTGGAAGTGGCAGAAGACTATTCCGCCGAAGCCTTTCTCCGCGTGTTCCGGAGATTTGCCGCACGACGCGGCGTACCAAGAGTCATCCTGTCCGACCAAGGGACAAATTTCATCGCTGGAGCCAAGGTCATCAAGGAAAATTGGACCACAGACTTACTCACACTCAAAGTGCAAGAACAGCTGGCTCATCAAGGAATCACATGGAATTTCAACACAGCCCATGCACCATGGAAAGGCGGTACTTGGGAACGACTGATCGGCATTACTAAAAATGCCTTGAGGAGAAGCATTGGACGCAGACTTCTCACTTTCGATGAATTCGGCACGCTCGTCGTTGAAATCGAAGCAATTGTGAACCATCGTCCGTTGACTTTTGAGTCAGACCGCGAACCAGACCCGGTACTCAGACCGGTCAATTTTCTGATCCCGTACGGATCAACGGAAACCAATTTTCCGTCAATGGCAACGGATCCGGAAGATCCAGAATATACGCCGAATCCCAACAAGCTGAAAACGATGCTTCAGAAGGCTGATTCAAGACTGAATAGCTTTTGGGAAATTTGGAGATCCGAATATCTCCTTTCACTGCGTGAACGTGCAAACCAACGGTTAAACAACGAACGACAAACTCCTAACGAAGGAGACATTGTGCTTGTGGAAGAAGAAGCAAATCCGCGATCAGTCTGGAGCTTGGCCCGGGTCCTTAAAGTCCAAATAGGACGGGATAACAAATCCCGTTCTGCATTAATTTCCCACAAGGGAAAAGAAAAATGGAGAGCTGTAAATCAGCTCTACAATCTGGAAATTCAACCCGAATTTCCAGAAATCCACTCCACCGCTTTCGTCATGAGCAACTTGGACAACGACATCGACAGCGTCTCTCTCGCCGGCAGCGAGGATGAAATGCCGCAGCCGAAAAAAAATTCATTCCGAAACGCAAACGGGCATTTTTCGCCAATCCCGCACAGCACAGTCCTCTTCAAGGACCGCGTCGCAAAAGAAGGGAGTTACAAGACTCCGGATTACGCAAGCTTTTTGCGCAATCTCAGAGCCAGAAGGAGGAAGCAAGGCTACAACGGAGCCATCAACGAAAGCCGCGCCGTGGAAAAAGCGCCGCAACCGATCCAAAGAATTCAATTCAAAAAAATGGCGAAGAAACAGAGAAAAGCAGGATAAAAACATCGGATCGAAAAGCAAAAACTCGCCGATTTCCAAAGGCATCTCCAAACAGAAGAGCGGAAAAAGAGAAGCAGCAGAAGAGAACGCATCCACGACCAACAGCGAGTTGGAAAACGAAAGAAGCGGAAGAAGCATTCAGAACCATCGCGCAAAAGAGAAGAAGAAGCACGCTCATTTTGGAGCGCGAAAAGGCGAATCAATGAAAGAAAAAACAAAGGTCGACCAATCGAGGACATGCCAAAAAACAACGAAGTTCTACTCGCGTACTGTCAACGGATTTACGGCAATGATAATTGGCAGTTTCTCTGGAAAAATGGACGCACTTCCAGGGAGCTTCATCAGCTCGAAACGCAAGGATGGACACTTCATGACCAGAAAGGACAGATGGTTGAACCATCCGAATTCCTTGGTGGTACTCGGCCATCAATGAATGTCCGGTTTAAAGAGGGCCACTACACCAATCTGACACCGGATGAGATGGTTTTTCATGGCCCACCGATCATTGAAAGCGAACCCGAACCGGAAATTATCGTCGTTGAAGACTCAGAAGAAAATGAGCGACGAACTAAAAGAGCCGGACATACGCCACCATCTTTATACGTCCCGGAAGACGTATTTCGTCTCGAAGTATACCAACGAAGCACGTCAAAGGCACCGCAATACTTGGATTACAACATCTTAAATGAATGCGCAGGAAGTGACCACGAAACATGCGCAAAATGCACCTACCAGCAAATTGCTTCAAAGCGGAAGCTAATGATCAATGGATATGAGAAATGCGCCGCATCAACTCTGTTAATTGCGATGCTTCATGATTGTGTCCAGCGCTTCATTAATTTGCGAAACGAAGCGCTAATTCTCCACGAAGAATACGTCATGCCAACGGAAACCTCACAGACACAGCTCGCCAAAAAATTTTGGAATGAACAAATCGTCGGAAAACGAAAGTCGTAAAAAACAGATGAGGATTGTGTTGTCGGGGGCTTTATTAATGTTGTTGCAGCACACAGCAAAGACAACAGCCCAAAGCAAAACCAAAACACAGCCCAATGTCGAAGACAATTATTTATTTCAAATAAATTAAGGCGAAGACAATCAATAAAAACTGACGACAGCATAAACTAACAACTAACACTTCACAAAAATCACAAACAAAAATGAAACAAATTAAATAACAAAACGCCAAATATATTTTAAAATCACAATATTAGCACATCCTCGCCCTCTAAGAAGCGATGTCCTCAGCGCTTTGGGCTCATCGGTAGTGCATTCGGCGTTGAAAGGGGCGGCAAGGGTGTCAGCAGTGGATCGGTTCGGCATGTAGTCGCGTTGCAAGGTCAGACCTGTAAAAACAACGGACAAAACGGGTCTCCGACTTTTCATCTGGCCTTATAAATTCATCAGCGGTAGCTTCTTGCGCACACCTGCGATGTCCATTTGGAAAATTCAGGCTTTTACCGATTTTCAACAAATTTTCAAGATTGGCGGCTGCGACATCCGCCAATTCCTCCCCGGCCTTCGGCGAAAAAATTGTCCCCAATTTTCCGAATGCTTTCCGTCCTTTCACTTCGTCGGTGCGACTCATTGAGCCTTTACTTTTCCAAATTTGTCCACACTTTGACTTTTCCTTCGAAAATACGCCGGCGAACACAACCAACGCAGCGAAAATAGCATTCAAAAACCATTTTGGAATTTCCGCCGATTTTTCCTCCATTTTTGTTGCTTTTACGCTGCAACTTGACGACGAATTGCGCTGTCGGTTGGACGCTTTCCGTTTTGGTCCAGCTTCCACGTTCGTTGGTTGTGCCGGTGGTTGGTTCGACAACCGCAAATCAATCAATTTCTTCTCAGCTTCTGAATTTTTTTGAAAATCGGCACTTTTCGTCGCAAAATTTTGTTGTGGCGGTTTTCGTGCACAGTTGGATTGCTTCCGCGCAAAGGGCAACCTACAATGGCGAGAAATGTGTCCCGTTTTGTTGCAGTTGTAGCACACAATTCGGTTTGTCTTTGGCGCGAAAATTTTTTGTGGCGGAACTGTCGATTTTTGCTGAAAATTTGGCCGGTGCTCTTTTCCAAATCCAGCCGATTTAGTGGCTTTTTGCACTGCCTCTGCGCGTACTGCGAGAGCGACGAAACTGTCGAAGCTCATGCCTGGACGGCGAGCTATTTCCAATCCCACCGAAATTTCCGGATTTTCCATAGCACGAATTAGGTGCTTGACTGCAAAGTCGTCGACGAAATTTGAGGGCAAACCTGGGTAAGCACATTCAACAACTCCATGAAGTCGTTCGGCGAATTGGTCCAAAGATTCGTCCGGTTGTCGCTTCACGCCAGCCCACAATTCATTGAAGGCCTGCATTTCGGTGCAGTCCCATTCGCTCAAAATTTCCTCCATTCTGCGACAAATTTCGTTGAATTTGTTCGGCCTATGCTTCATGGCGGCGCCAAAGGCACGTTCTGCTTTTCCACTTATTTTGCTTTCCAGCGCTGAAATGCGGCGACTTTCCGGCCAACCTTCGGTTGCTGACGAAAAATTTTTGAAAAATTTCCGTATTTGGCTGGGTCCTTCCGTTCCATTCAGCTCGGGGAGTCGTTCCATTGCGAGAACAAATTCCAACGCGCCAATTTGCTGTCCTTGTTTTAGCGGCTGTTCCATACAATTTTCATTGCCCGACATTTTGTTTTGTCGACACTGCTCCATGTTGAATTGGGATTTACTTTTCCCGTTTGCGAATCAGTTTTTGTCGACGGATTTTACCGAACTGACAAATTTTGTGATTTGTTTCACAATTTCCTTTTCCGATGCTGCGATTTTGAAGTGAGAAGGGATTTGCTTTTCCCGTTTTCGAAAAAATTCCACTTTTTCGTCTGCTCCTCGATTCGTTCCGGGTTTTGTTCACCCCTTTTGGTTTTCCGTTGACAGTCCGTTGAAATTTGAGGGATTTGTCTCCCGTTTTCAACTTAATTCAACCGCTAGAGCTCGTCTCTTCGTGGGCTTTACAAAATTTCGCTGTCCACAGTCGGTTCGATTCTTCTCTTGCTGAGAATTTGTTTTCCCTTTTTCCACTTGCCGAGGGATTACTTTTCCCTATTTCCAATTCAAGACCACGTTCAGATTGCTTTTTGTCCACTGCTGAATCACCAGTTGCCAGGAGCGCCAAGTCGTACAAACAGATTGATTGTCGTCAGGGGGCTTTAATAATGTTGTTGCAGCACACAGCAAAGACAACAGCCCAAAGCAAAACCAAAACACAGCCCAATGTCGAAGACAATTATTTATTTCAAATAAATTAAGGCGAAGACAATCAATAAAAACTGACGACAGCATAAACTAACAACTAACACTTCACAAAAATCACAAACAAAAATGAAACAAATTAAATAACAAAACGCCAAATATATTTTAAAATCACAATATTAGCACACGAAAACAATTGACTAAATTGGCACCACTGACCGATTTGTTAAAAATTTGGGCCACAAGTTGCGACAAATACGCACTGTTCATGCAACGGAAACAATTCGAGCCAATTAAATTCAAGCCGATTCAATTCGAAGGCACCAATCCGACCGAATTTGAAAGTTGGCTTCAAAAGACCAATGAATTTGTCGCCCAGGCAGCAACTCGAGTTAAAGCAGCTGCAGCAAACCAACCATTCAACAACAAAGAAGTGATTTGTGTTGGAGATTTAACAGCAGAAGAATTAGCCAACGCATCACGTTCACAATGGTTCACCCATTACGTAAAGGACCAACTCCATTTGGCACCTGGACCAGATGTGGAACACATCATTTTTTCAAATTTGGCAAATGAAGAAGAGATTGCCAGCAACATTGAGCCGTACATTCGGCTCTTGGCCAAAACTGACATTGAGCTTACGATTGTGCTTGCCAAATCGGACCACAAATCTTGGATAAAAAACAAGACAGAATGCCATCAATTGGCGAAAGCAGCGAATGCCGGATTCTGCGTCTACCATCGACGTACAGGAGAAGCAAAAAAGCTCACTAATGAAATATTGGCTCGGCGAGAGGAGGAAGATATGGATATTGACCCTCCCATGTGTACCTCAACGGCATCGACCACAACGGCATTAACTTCAACGGCATCGACACGTTGTGCAACCGCAGGAAACACTCTTAACATGCTAATGATTGTAAGCATGTTTAGCCTGTTGTGGCTTCAACCAACAGCAGCGGCTCCCTTACGCATTCATCGTGCTTCATTGAGCCAAAATGCACAAAGATTCCTTCAAATGGTTTCCGCCCACTACAGCACACTCACAACCGCACCGCCATTTGAATCAACGAGCATTTTGAGCACCGCACTCCCACCAATAACTTCGTCGTGGTACAGCACAATACACGAACTGAAAGGATGACAACCACGAAGTCAAGTCCATGGACAACGACAACATGGGCACCGATGACAACCACGAAGACAAATCCAAGGACAACAACAACATGGGCACCGATGACGACCACCAAGCAAAGATGGACTCCAACGATGTCAAACAGCGCATCAACTTGGACGACAAGACGAACCCGAATTCAATACGTCACGAAAGCAAGAAGCCAACAAACGGATGCAACGACACCCCCCGGCACGATCAAATCGGCAAAATCGGCAAAAAGAGACTTGGGAACGAACCGTGACGGAGCGGACGTTTTCTGGTGTTCCGACAGAGGCAGCACGATCTGGGAGCTCAAGGGCCCCGAGAATTCACCATTCTGTCGTCCTCCACCATCACTCACCGCGGAATGGCACAATCTCGCAATTGAACTCTACGCCAAAAGCATCAGGCCAGAGCAGATTGATTCCACGTGGCATTGCTCCGTCAAACGAACGACGGAGAATTATTATACCAATTTGTTGGGCGACAAGTTTGTGACCATCGTAAAAGAATTCCCACCGGTCAACAAGCGCATCTGCAAGCAAATGGCACTGCACCAGGAATGCCCATACGCCAAGTCTGAAATGATCAACCACGAGGGACAACTGTGGTCAACTAATGACGAACTGAACGTCAATTTCCCAGGACCCATTTCCGGACTCTTCAAGGGCGAACAGACAAGCACAGCTACGAATTGTTTTGTGCAACCAGCAACCATATTCATCAAACGGCAGACTCTACAAATACTTTCGCCAGTCCACCAAGTCCAAAGCTGTCAATACTCTGCGGAATTCTGTCAATTGCCAGACAACACGACTCTGATATGGAAATCAACATGCTCTGGAGATGAATGCAAAATGTGCGACTACGAGCGAGCGGAAATCATCAGCGGAAAATTTACCGCAGCTTATGGAGAAACAGTAGCCACGTGGATATCCGACGATCACCAGAAGGCCTTGATATTCGCCAAAAAGGCTCCCGAACTCATCGCCTGCGACGGCATACGCATCGTCTTATCTGAACAGAACTTTGGGATTGCCAAAGATCAATACGACGACATTGTCAGTACTATGAGAAGATGGAAAAGAGGAATTCGGCCCGAGCAACTCGCATCACAACTTTCGGCTTCTCAAGTAGCGACAAGCGTGGCTTTGAATCAGCTCTACATAAGAGAATGCCAACGAAACACGAGAGCCGCGAACCCAACGCTACAAGCCAGGAAACTGTTACGGCAAGCAAACATCCAAGCTCGTTGGATCGGCGAGACGACAATGGAAGTGTTTCCATGTGTCAACATTTCGCTACAGGACATCTCATACAGGCCAATGAATGACTGTCGCCTCTACATTCCCGTGACTGCGCACTTTCCCGACCGAGCTATCGCAGCTTTCTTGGATCCGGAACTTCGCATCATCTCGCTGACAGCACAACAGGCAAGCTGTAATAGCTACCGGATCCATCATCTTCAACTGCGAAGCAATCCCAACATCTGGTTACGGATCGACTCTCGAACCGGCACAGCACGACGAATGCCAAAAGATTACGTGCACGAATTGTACGAAACAACGATCAACCAAACAAACAGCAACTTGGAACTTCATCCGTTGATCTTCCACGCATGGCAACTCGACAATGAGTCTGACGCGACACGCTTCCCGCACATCAACGAATTCATCAACTCGGAGCAGTTCAAGGACAAGCTGGAACAGCACATTACAGCAAGGACTGAAGCTTTGGGCGCGTTGAAGGGCGGAATAGAAGGATTCACCATGCGCTGGCTAAAAGGCCTGATCGACGAAGCAATCACATGGTGGATTCGAGTCGCCTGCGTTTATTCAACCTTCCTCATGCTGCGCGACATTGTACTCCCATGCACTCTGGCGTATTTGCTCAATCCCATCCGAGTGACTCTTCTCAGCCTCGTTGGAGTACGCCCGCATCCGACGTTCCGACCCACCGTTTCCAAACCACTCGGGATCGAAGAAGGAATGCCGCTTCGCGAAATGCCACAAACCCCCAAACCACCAGCGCGCAGGGCAGAACACCGATCAATGTCACCAATCAAATTGGACATGATTGCCAGAACGGCTCGATATCAACAACCACGAACACAAAGCCATCTCGACCTCACAGAAGATTCGCCCTTTGGAAGGCCGAGAAGAAAAGAATTCTGACGGGCCCGATCTTTCTTGCGCCGGAATGTCGGAACTTTGCTGAGTTCCGTCAGCCGATCAAATTGATCGGCTACGATCGGGAGGGGCCCCCTCCCCTGCATTACCCCCCCCCCCTTTTTTGCCGCCGCGCAACTGTCCGTTCCAGCCCGTTGCCCCTCTTTTCTTTAAATTGTTAATTGTTTTTGTGTTCCTTTCCTCCTCCCCGCGCACAATTTAACCGCTAATTCATCAAATCGCAACTTTTCTCCCCCAATTTCATTACGATTTTTGCCCCGTTCCTCCCGCCCAACCGCCGTAAAATTGTTTGTCACTAATTGCCTCCTCCTTTTATTTGTGCGGTAAAAACCCAAAAATTGATGTGATCAAAGTACTCCATTCCCTCCTTCCCAATTTGTGATCGAAATGCCCCATTTTTTCACCATTTCTCCAATTATTGCCCGTCTCTCATCATCCCATTTTTCGCCCAATTTCTGTCCACTTTGTCAATTTTTTATGTAATTTTGTTAATATTTAAATGGCCCCAATGAACCCAAAATTGCATTTTCCATTTTCCAATTGCATTTTCCCATCAGAGAATTGTCCCATTGTGCGGTGAATAAATAATTTTTAATTGTTCTTTGTTCATCCGGGAGCCTCCAATCCCAGCACACTCCTCCCCAATCACCGTCCGAACCACAAAGCACAACATTGTGCATTTTGTCCTTCAAAGCGGGACATGAGACTTATACAAAGTTGCTATTAGAAATAATTAAATGAAAGATAATTAGCGCTTATAACTCTATCCTTCTGCAACGCCGATTCAATTTATATTTATGCCATAAAGTTCTGAAATTGCCATGAAAATAGTAAATAGAGAATCTCACATTTTCCGCTACTTAATCTCTAAATATAAACTGCATCAGTGTTGTAGAAGGGGCTTGTTAATAATATTCTCAGATTTATTATTTTCTCTATCACCCTTGTGAAATTCAGAAAATTTCAGCTCGTTATCATCTAAATATAAACTGCATCTGTGTTGTGGAAATATCGAGTTGATAGCGCTAATCATACCCGGTTTATTATTTTCACGATCTCCCTTTTGAAATTCTCAAAATTTCAGCTATTATCCTCTAAATATATCTATATAAATTTGCTTAAAGAAATTATAAATCGGAGATTATTAGCGTGTATCAACTCGATCCTTCCGCAACACTGATACAGTTTATTTTAAGAGTATAAGGAGCTGAAAGTGTGAGACTTATACAAAGTTGCTATTAGAAATAATTAAATGAAAGATAATTAGCGCTTATAACTCTATCCTTCTGCGACGCCGATTCAATTTATATTTATGCCATAAAGTTCTGAAATTGCCATGAAAATAGTAAATAGAGAATCTCACAATTTCCGCTACTTAATCTCTAAATATAAACTGCATCAGTGTTGTAGAAGGGGCTTGTTAATAATATTCTCAGATTTATTATTTTCTCTATCACCCTTGTGAAATTCAGAAAATTTCAGCTCGTTATCATCTAAATATAAACTGCATCAGTGTTGTGGAAATATCGAGTTGATAGCGCTAATCATACCCGGTTTATTATTTTCACGATCTCCCTTTTGAAATTCTCAAAATTTCAGCTATTATCCTCTAAATATATCTATATAAATTTGCTTAAAGAAATTGTAAATCGGAGATTATTAGCGTGTATCAACACGATCCTTCCGCAACACTGATACAGTGTATTTTAAGAGGATAAGGAGCTGAAAGTGTGAGACTTATACAAAGTTGCTATTAGAAATAATTAAATGAAAGATAATTAGCGCTTATAACTCTATCCTTCTGCAACGCCGATTCAATTTATATTTATGCCATAAAGTTCTGAAATTGCCATGAAAATAGTAAATAGAGAATCTCACAATTTCCGCTACTTAATCTCTAAATATAAACTGCATCATTGTTGTAGAAGGGGCTTGTTAATAATATTCTCAGATTTATTATTTTCTCTATCACCCTTGTGAAATTCAGAAAATTTCAGCTCGTTATCATCTAAATATAAACTGCATCAGTGTTGTGGAAATATCGAGTTGATAGCGCTAATCATACCCGGTTTATTATTTTCACGATCTCCCTTTTGAAATTCTCAAAATTTCAGCTATTATCCTCTAAATATATCTATATAAATTTGCTTAAAGAAATTGTAAATCGGAGATTATTAGCGTGTATCAACTCGATCCTTCCGCAACACTGATACAGTTTATTTTAAGAGGATAAGGAGCTGAAAGTGTGAGACTTATACAAAGTTGCTATTAGAAATAATTAAATGAAAGATAATTAGCGCTTATAACTCTATCCTTCTGCAACGCCGATTAAATTTATATTTATGCCATAAAGTTCTGAAATTGCCATGAAAATAGTAAATAGAGAATCTCACATTTTCCGCTACTTAATCTCTAAATATAAACTGCATCAGTGTTGTAGAAGGGGCTTGTTAATAATATTCTCAGATTTATTATTTTCTCTATCACCCTTGTGAAATTCAGAAAATTTCAGCTCGTTATCATCTAAATATAAACTGCATCTGTGTTGTGGAAATATCGAGTTGATAGCGCTAATCATACCCGGTTTATTATTTTCACGATCTCCCTTTTGAAATTCTCAAAATTTCAGCTATTATCCTCTAAATATATCTATATAAATTTGCTTAAAGAAATTATAAATCGGAGATTATTAGCGTGTATCAACTCGATCCTTCCGCAACACTGATACAGTTTATTTTAAGAGGATAAGGAGCTGAAAGTGTGAGACTTATACAAAGTTGCTATTAGAAATAATTAAATGAAAGATAATTAGCGCTTATAACTCTATCCTTCTGCAACGCCGATTCAATTTATATTTATGCCATAAAGTTCTGAAATTGCCATGAAAATAGTAAATAGAGAATCTCACAATTTCCGCTACTTAATCTCTAAATATAAACTGCATCAGTGTTGTAGAAGGGGCTTGTTAATAAT
Source organism: Heterodera glycines (assembly GCA_004148225.2). Taxonomy (NCBI): domain Eukaryota; kingdom Metazoa; phylum Nematoda; class Chromadorea; order Rhabditida; family Heteroderidae; genus Heterodera; species Heterodera glycines. The sequence goes on along the minus strand of CP049713.1, from coordinate 10,143,156 downwards.
ATTCTCAGATTTATTATTTTCTCTATCACCCTTGTGAAATTCAGAAAATTTCAGCTCGTTATCATCTAAATATAAACTGCATCAGTGTTGTGGAAATATCGAGTTGATAGCGCTAATCATACCCGGTTTATTATTTTCACGATCTCCCTTTTGAAATTCTCAAAATTTCAGCTATTATCCTCTAAATATATCTATATAAATTTGCTTAAAGAAATTGTAAATCGGAGATTATTAGCGTGTATCAACTCGATCCTTCCGCAACACTGATACAGTGTATTTTAAGAGGATAAGGAGCTGAAAGTGTGAGACTTATACAAAGTTGCTATTAGAAATAATTAAATGAAAGATAATTAGCGCTTATAACTCTATCCTTCTGCAACGCCGATTCAATTTATATTTATGCCATAAAGTTCTGAAATTGCCATGAAAATAGTAAATAGAGAATCTCACAATTTCCGCTACTTAATCTCTAAATATAAACTGCATCATTGTTGTAGAAGGGGCTTGTTAATAATATTCTCAGATTTATTATTTTCTCTATCACCCTTGTGAAATTCAGAAAATTTCAGCTCGTTATCATCTAAATATAAACTGCATCAGTGTTGTGGAAATATCGAGTTGGATAGCGCTAATCATACCCGGTTTATTATTTTCACGATCTCCCTTTTGAAATTCTCAAAATTTCAGCTATTATCCTCTAAATATATCTATATAAATTTGCTTAAAGAAATTGTAAATCGGAGATTATTAGCGTGTATCAACTCGATCCTTCCGCAACACTGATACAGTTTATTTTAAGAGGATAAGGAGCTGAAAGTGTGAGACTTATACAAAGTTGCTATTAGAAATAATTAAATGAAAGATAATTAGCGCTTATAACTCTATCCTTCTGCAACGCCGATTCAATTTATATTTATGCCATAAAGTTCTGAAATTGCCATGAAAATAGTAAATAGAGAATCTCACAATTTCCGCTACTTAATCTCTAAATATAAACTGCATCAGTGTTGTAGAAGGGCTTGTTAATAATATTCTCAGATTTATTATTTTCTCTATCACCCTTGTGAAATTCAGAAAATTTCAGCTCGTTATCATCTAAATATAAACTGCATCAGTGTTGTGGAAATATCGAGTTGATAGCGCTAATCATACCCGGTTTATTATTTTCACGATCTCCCTTTTGAAATTCTCAAAATTTCAGCTATTATCCTCTAAATATATCTATATAAATTTGCTTAAAGAAATTGTAAATCGGAGATTATTAGCGTGTATCAACTCGATCCTTCCGCAACACTGATACAGTTTATTTTAAGAGGATAAGGAGCTGAAAGTGTGAGACTTATACAAAGTTGCGATTAGAAATAATTAAATGAAAGATAATTAGCGCTTATAACTCTATCCTTCTGCAACGCCGATTCAATTTATATTTATGCCATAAAGTTCTGAAATTGCCATGAAAATAGTAAATAGAGAATCTCACAATTTCCGCTACTTAATCTCTAAATATAAACTGCATCAGTGTTGTAGAAGGGGCTTGTTAATAATATTCTCAGATTTATTATTTTCTCTATCACCCTTGTGAAATTCAGAAAATTTCAGCTCGTTATCATCTAAATATAAACTGCATCAGTGTTGTGGAAATATCGAGTTGATAGCGCTAATCATACCCGGTTTATTATTTTCACGATCTACCTTTTGAAATTCTCAAAATTTCAGCTATTATCCTCTAAATATATCTATATAAATTTGCTTAAAGAAATTGTAAATCGGAGATTATTAGCGTGTATCAACTCGATCCTTCCGCAACACTGATACAGTTTATTTTAAGAGGATAAGGAGCTGAAAGTGTGAGACTTATACAAAGTTGCGATTAGAAATAATTAAATGAAAGATAATTAGCGCTTATAACTCTAACCTTCTGCAACGCCGATTCAATTTATATTTATGCCATAAAGTTCTGAAATTGCCATGAAAATAGTAAATAGAGAATCTCACAATTTCCGCTACTTAATCTCTAAATATAAACTGCATCAGTGTTGTAGAAGGGGCTTGTTAATAATATTCTCAGATTTATTATTTTCTCTATCACCCTTGTGAAATTCAGAAAATTTCAGCTCGTTATCATCTAAATATAAACTGCATCAGTGTTGTGGAAATATCGAGTTGATAGCGCTAATCATACCCGGTTTATTATTTTCACGATCTCCCTTTTGAAATTCTCAAAATTTCAGCTATTATCCTCTAAATATATCTATATAAATTTGCTTAAAGAAATTGTAAATCGGAGATTATTAGCGTGTATCAACTCGATCCTTCCGCAACACTGATACAGTTTATTTTAAGAGGATAAGGAGCTGAAAGTGTGAGACTTATACAAAGTTGCGATTAGAAATAATTAAATGAAAGATAATTAGCGCTTATAACTCTATCCTTCTGCAACGCCGATTCAATTTATATTTATGCCATAAAGTTCTGAAATTGCCATGAAAATAGTAAATAGAGAATCTCACAATTTCCGCTACTTAATCTCTAAATATAAACTGCATCAGTGTTGTAGAAGGGGCTTGTTAATAATATTCTCAGATTTATTATTTTCTCGATCACCCTAGTGAAATTCTCACAATGTCAGTTCATTATCCTCTAAATATAAACTGTAACAGTGTTGTGGAAATATCGAGTTGATAGCGCTAATCATACCCGGTTTATTATTTTCACGATCTCCCTTTTGAAATTCTCAAAATTTCAGCTATTATCCTCTAAATATATCTATATAAATTTGCTTAAAGAAATTGTAAATCGGAGATTATTAGCGTGTATCAACTCGATCCTTCCGCAACACTGATACAGTTTATTTTAAGAGGATAAGGAGTTGAAAGTGTGAGACTTATACAAAGTTGCTATTAGAAATAATTAAATGAAAGATAATTAGCGCTTATAACTCTATCCTTCTGCAACGCCGATTCAATTTATATTTATGCCATAAAGTTCTGAAATTGCCATGAAAATAGTAAATAGAGAATCTCACAATTTCCGCTACTTAATCTCTAAATATAAACTGCATCAGTGTTGTAGAAGGGGCTTGTTAATAATATTCTCAGATTTATTATTTTCTCGATCACCCTAGTGAAATTCTCACAATGTCAGTTCATTATCCTCTAAATATAAACTGTAACAGTGTTGTGGAAATATCGAGTTGATAGCGCTAATCATACCCGGTTTATTATTTTCACGATCTCCCTTTTGAAATTCTCAAAATTTCAGCTATTATCCTCTAAATATATCTATATAAATTTGCTTAAAGAAATTGTAAATCGGAGATTATTAGCGTGTATCAACTCGATCCTTCCGCAACACTGATACAGTTTATTTTAAGAGGATAAGGAGCTGAAAGTGTGAGACTTATACAAAGTTGCGATTAGAAATAATTAAATGAAAGATAATTAGCGCTTATAACTCTATCCTTCTGCAACGCCGATTCAATTTATATTTATGCCATAAAGTTCTGAAATTGCCATGAAAATAGTAAATAGAGAATCTCACAATTTCCGCTACTTAATCTCTAAATATAAACTGCATCAGTGTTGTAGAAGGGGCTTGTTAATAATATTCTCAGATTTATTATTTTCTCGATCACCCTAGTGAAATTCTCACAATGTCAGTTCATTATCCTCTAAATATAAACTGTAACAGTGTTGTGGAAATATCGAGTTGATAGCGCTAATCATACCCGGTTTATTATTTTCACGATCTACTTTTTGAAATTCTCAAAATTTCAGCTATTATCCTCTAAATATATCTATATAAATTTGCTTAAAGAAATTGTAAATCGGAGATTATTAGCGTGTATCAACTCGATCCTTCCGCAACACTGATACAGTTTATTTTAAGAGGATAAGGAGCTGAAAGTGTGAGACTTATACAAAGTTGCTATTAGAAATAATTAAATGAAAGATAATTAGCGCTTATTAACTCTATCCTTCTGCAACGCCGATTCAATTTATATTTATGCCATAAAGTTCTGAAATTGCCATGAAAATAGTAAATAGAGAATCTCACAATTTCCGCTACTTAATCTCTAAATATAAACTGCATCAGTGTTGTAGAAGGGGCTTGTTAATAATATTTCAGATTTATTATTTTCTCGATCACCCTAGTGAAATTCTCACAATGTCAGTTCATTATCCTCTAAATATAAACTGTAACAGTGTTGTGGAAATATCGAGTTGATAGCGCTAATCATACCCGGTTTATTATTTTCACGATCTCCCTTTTGAAATTTCTCAAAATTTCAGCTATTATCCTCTAAATATATCTATATAAATTTGCTTAAAGAAATTGTAAATCGGGAATTATTAGCGTGTATCAACTCGATCCTTCCGCAACACTGATACAGTTAATTTTAAGAGGATAAGGAGCTGAAAGTGTGAGACTTATACAAAGTTGCGATTAGAAATAATTAAATGAAAGATAATTAGCGCTTATAACTCTATCCTTCTGCAACGCCGATTCAATTTATATTTATGCCATAAAGTTCTGAAATTGCCATGAAAATAGTAAATAGAGAATCTCACAATTTCCGCTACTTAATCTCTAAATATAAACTGCATCAGTGTTGTAGAAGGGGCTTGTTAATAATATTCTCAGATTTATTATTTTCTCGATCACCCTAGTGAAATTCTCACAATGTCAGTTCATTATCCTCTAAATATAAACTGTAACAGTGTTGTGGAAATATCGAGTTGATAGCGCTAATCATACCCGGTTTATTATTTTCACGATCTCCCTTTTGAAATTCTCAAAATTTCAGCTATTATCCTCTAAATATATCTATATAAATTTGCTTAAAGAAATTGTAAATCGGAGATTATTAGCGTGTATCAACTCGATCCTTCCGCAACACTGATACAGTTTATTTTAAGAGGATAAGGAGCTGAAAGTGTGAGACTTATACAAAGTTGCGATTAGAAATAATTAAATGAAAGATAATTAGCGCTTATAACTCTATCCTTCTGCAACGCCGATTCAATTTATATTTATGCCATAAAGTTCTGAAATTGCCATGAAAATAGTAAATAGAGAATCTCACAATTTCCGCTACTTAATCTCTAAATATAAACTGCATCAGTGTTGTAGAAGGGGCTTGTTAATAATATTCTCAGATTTATTATTTTTCTATCACCCTTGTGAAATTCAGAAAATTTCAGCTCGTTATCATCTAAATATAAACTGCATCAGTGTTGTGGAAATATCGAGTTGATAGCGCTAATCATACCCGGTTTATTATTTTCACGATCTCCCTTTTGAAATTCTCAAAATTTCAGCTATTATCCTTTAAATATATCTATATAAATTTGCTTAAAGGAATTGTAAATCGGAGATTATTAGCGTGTATCAACTCGATCCTTCCGCAACACTGATACAGTTTATTTTAAGAGGATAAGGAGCTGAAAGTGTGAGACTTATACAAAGTTGCTATTAGAAATAATTAAATGAAAGATAATTAGCGCTTATAACTCTATCCTTCTGCAACGCCGATTCAATTTATATTTATGCCATAAAGTTCTGAAATTGCCATGAAAATAGTAAATAGAGAATCTCACAATTTCCGCTACTTAATCTCTAAATATAAACTGCATCAGTGTTGTAGAAGGGGCTTGTTAATAATATTCTCAGATTTATTATTTTTCTATCACCCTTGTGAAATTCAGAAAATTTCAGCTCGTTATCATCTAAATATAAACTGCATCAGTGTTGTAGAAGGGGCTTGTTAATAATATTCTCAGATTTATTATTTTCTCTATCACCCTTGTGAAATTCAGAAAATTTCAGCTCGTTATCATCTAAATATAAACTGCATCAGTGTTGTGGAAATATCGAGTTGATAGCGCTAATCATACCCGGTTTATTATTTTCACGATCTCCCTTTTGAAATTCTCAAAATTTCAGCTATTATCCTCTAAATATATCTATATAAATTTGCTTAAAGAAATTGTAAATCGGAGATTATTAGCGTGTATCAACTCGATCCTTCCGCAACACTGATACAGTTTATTTTAAGAGGATAAGGAGCTGAAAGTGTGAGACTTATACAAAGTTGCTATTAGAAATAATTAAATGAAAGATAATTAGCGCTTATAACTCTATCCTTCTGCAACGCCGATTCAATTTATATTTATGCCATAAAGTTCTGAAATTGCCATGAAAATAGTAAATAGAGAATCTCACAATTTCCGCTACTTAATCTCTAAATATAAACTGCATCAGTGTTGTAGAAGGGGCTTGTTAATAATATTCTCAGATTTATTATTTTCTCTATCACCCTTGTGAAATTCAGAAAATTTCAGCTCGTTATCATCTAAATATAAACTGCATCAGTGTTGTGGAAATATCGAGTTGATAGCGCTAATCATACCCGGTTTATTATTTTCACGATCTCCCTTTTGAAATTCTCAAAATTTCAGCTATTATCCTTTAAATATATCTATATAAATTTGCTTAAAGGAATTGTAAATCGGAGATTATTAGCGTGTATCAACTCGATCCTTCCGCAACACTGATACAGTTTATTTTAAGAGGATAAGGAGCTGAAAGTGTGAGACTTATACAAAGTTGCTATTAGAAATAATTAAATGAAAGATAATTAGCGCTTATAACTCTATCCTTCTGCAACGCCGATTCAATTTATATTTATGCCATAAAGTTCTGAAATTGCCATGAAAATAGTAAATAGAGAATCTCACAATTTCCGCTACTTAATCTCTAAATATAAACTGCATCAGTGTTGTAGAAGGGGCTTGTTAATAATATTCTCAGATTTATTATTTTCTCTATCACCCTTGTGAAATTTAGAAAATTTCAGCTCGTTATCATCTAAATATAAACTGCATCAGTGTTGTGGAAATATCGAGTTGATAGCGCTAATCATACCCGGTTTATTATTTTCACGATCTCCCTTTTGAAATTCTCAAAATTTCAGCTATTATCCTTTAAATATATCTATATAAATTTGCTTAAAGGAATTGTAAATCGGAGATTATTAGCGTGTATCAACTCGATCCTTCCGCAACACTGATACAGTTTATTTTAAGAGGATAAGGAGCTGAAAGTGTGAGACTTATACAAAGTTGCTATTAGAAATAATTAAATGAAAGATAATTAGCGCTTATAACTCTATCCTTCTGCAACGCCGATTCAATTTATATTTATGCCATAAAGTTCTGAAATTGCCATGAAAATAGTAAATAGAGAATCTCACAATTTCCGCTACTTAATCTCTAAATATAAACTGCATCAGTGTTGTAGAAGGGGCTTGTTAATAATATTCTCAGATTTATTATTTTCTCTATCACCCTTGTGAAATTCAGAAAATTTCAGCTCGTTATCATCTAAATATAAACTGCATCAGTGTTGTGGAAATATCGAGTTGATAGCGCTAATCATACCCGGTTTATTATTTTCACGATCTCCCTTTTGAAATTCTCAAAATTTCAGCTATTATCCTTTAAATATATCTATATAAATTTGCTTAAAGGAATTGTAAATCGGAGATTATTAGCGTGTATCAACTCGATCCTTCCGCAACACTGATACAGTTTATTTTAAGAGGATAAGGAGCTGAAAGTGTGAGACTTATACAAAGTTGCTATTAGAAATAATTAAATGAAAGATAATTAGCGCTTATAACTCTATCCTTCTGCAACGCCGATTCAATTTATATTTATGCCATAAAGTTCTGAAATTGCCATGAAAATAGTAAATAGAGAATCTCACAATTTCCGCTGCTTAATCTCTAAATATAAACTGCATCAGTGTTGTAGAAGGGGCTTGTTAATAATATTCTCAGATTTATTATTTTCTCTATCACCCTTGTGAAATTCAGAAAATTTCAGCTCGTTATCATCTAAATATAAACTGCATCAGTGTTGTGGAAATATCGAGTTGATAGCGCTAATCATACCCGGTTTATTATTTTCACGATCTCCCTTTTGAAATTCTCAAAATTTCAGCTATTATCCTCTAAATATATCTATATAAATTTGCTTAAAGAAATTGTAAATCGGAGATTATTAGCGTGTATCAACTCGATCCTTCCGCAACACTGATACAGTTTATTTTAAGAGGATAAGGAGCTGAAAGTGTGAGACTTATACAAAGTTAGTAGTTAGTGTCTACAAATCCGCCGGATTACGGTAGCCTCCCATACCTATGGGAGGGGTGCACGGCCAACTGAGCGCCAGCCATTTGAGCGCCGCCGGGTGAGCGCGGGCCATCTGAGCGCCAAAATTTTCAGTACTGAAACCAAAACCTATTGCGCGACTTTTTTTGCAAACCCAAACCTATTGCAGGGGGGGTGCGCGACTTTTTTTTTGTAAAATTTTTTCTGAAAATTATTTATTATTATTTTTATGTTTTTATTTTTAAATAATAATTTTTATTTTTTTTCAAATTTTTTATTCGAAAAATTCTGCCGCAGGCAACCGGACTCAAACTTTTGGTCTGCCACCAAACCCAACACACTACCACTCTGCCACGAGACCAGTTGCCAGAAAAAGGATAATTGTCCACTATATGCTGCAAAGATGATGACGTCATCCCTGCGAGGGGTACGGTAGCCCAGGGAAAATCGCAATAAATAAGTCGCAGCCAAAAGGACTCGAACTTTTGCTCTGCCACCAAACCCAACACACTACCACTCTGCCACAAGACCAGTTGCCAGAATAAGGATAATTGTCCACTAATATGCTGCAAAGATGATGACGTCACCACTGCGAGGGGTACTGTAGTCCGGTGGAAAATCGCAATAAATATGCCGCAGGCAAGCGGACTCGAACTTTTGCTCTGCCACTAAACCAAACACACTACCACTCTGCCACACGACCACTTGCCAGAAAAAGGATAATTGTCCACTATATGCTTCAAAGACGATGATGACGTCACCCCAGCGAGGGGTACTGTAGTCCTGCGAAAAAAATCCTTTTTACTGCCAAAATGTCTACCAGGACAAAAGGTTAAAACTTTGTAAATACGAAAAAAATAGTAGTCAAAAGGTGATCAACGAATATTATGAAAAATATGATGGACTAAACGGATTTACTGAATTTCTTCGGAATTGGGCGTTTAACTTTTTCTGTTTACATGCCTTTGATGATGATGACGACACATCTGATGAAGACTAATTTCGTTAATATTTATTGTATGCTCTTGGTTACAAACCGATAAACAAACGCATCAGGGTTATTTGAACGATTTAAAATTTGCATAACATTTTCGAAACCCAATCCGATAGACATAAAATAAACGAAAGTAATTACATAGTGACCACAAACATTGGACAACACCGATTGAAACCGCGTCTTATTATAGTAAATGTTTTTAAAATTATCGGATAAATATTTTTTGATCAATCTGATAGGCATCTCTCCATATGAGTCAAAGAAGTAGGCAACAGCAGGAGACTGTGCCCATATCGCACACCAATGAGTTCCCGGCATACCTGCAGGGTCCTGAATGGAAATACGATGAGCGAATGAAGCAAAAAATAAGCGTACCAGGTTAACAATCAGACTGCACGGAAATCTTGAACACCTTGGCAACCCATCTGCGGGATATGTGCCGCTGAAGTACCTTTTCGTCGCAGGATTCTCAAAGAGAAGTCTGTCGATGAATCTGTTGTCCATTACGAATTCTTCTCTCTCGCAGGAATAAATAGGTGCCTACGGTTGCCGCCCCTGCCGCACCGAACAGATACACAAGACAGAAGAGAAAGTTCATTGGCGACTTCTCAATAACATCGGGGAAGCACATCACTATCCCGTCCCTCGGAGGCGTGTCCATCAGAATGTTTTCAGAGGAATAATTCTGACTCATACTGTGAGGTCACTAGTGATCGAACGGTTACGATCAATAAGAATGAGCCCGTCTGCCTCTCCGTACGCAATCAATGTAACTCCCTCGTTGGGTACTGCTTCAGTGAATCGGATGTTCACTGCAGTACAGCCCTCTTTGATCAGCTCAAATCCTGGCGAGTCCTCCTGCGCGTTGGTCATTTGGAAGACATAGAGGCAATAGGCAGTCTTGAACATGCTGTAGCTGATTCCGTTGCTCTCCGTTGTGCACGCCATGCCGAGGTGCTCTTGGGCATCGTGATATGCCCTTGCGTACCTGTTGTTCTTGTAGTCCAGGTTGTACGGGTACTGGGGATATGTCCTGCCAGAGGCCGTAAGCTCAATGTCCCGCACCTGAATAATCTGATTCACAAGCAGTTGCCATTTGCCACTCACGTTGTGGTGATTAAAATAGAAGGGATTCTTCTGATTATGGCCAATGTAATTCTGATTGGACACCAGTCCAATGACAACTCTTCGTGGCACCTCCTCCGTGAATAGGTTGGCAGAGAAGTCATAGCGACCGCCAGTGACAAAGAGCGATTTCATGAACGACTTCCGGATACCGTATCTGGCGGGTTCAGTGTCCAACTTCCTGGCAATGTCAAGACTCAGCCGTCCATCAAATCGACAGTCTTCACGATCAGCCTACAGTCGACAATTTCAAGCGTGTACTTGTCCTTATTCGCAGCGTCCTGGTGGACCATAAAGTCGTCCGACTGCAGTGCGAGCTCAATGTCAATCTCGACGTTGCTGATCATGTACAAGTCCTGGTTGAATATGTCGGCACTCAGCTTGCTTATCGTTTGGAAGCTCTTGCTCTCCTCCACCGCTTTTTTCCGTTTTTCGTTCACTTTTGTCGGATCACTGTCTCGAAAATAGCCCGCCACGCCAAAGTAGGCATCCTTTGCCGCCGCAGGGTAACTGAGCTCGTGTCCAGGTACACCTTGTAGCTGTACAGCTGGTTGGAGTCGTACACCTCACGCTGGTTGATGTGCACCTTCAGATTGCGGATGAAAGTTGCACCGGGCATTTGTATAAGGCCAACAGCCGCGTTGGCTGGTACGTCAACTACCACTCCGTCTTCTGCGATTTTCTTGAGCTTGAATTCCGTGCACACAAACACTTTGCTGAGGTCTATGTAGCTGGTGATCGGATGAATCTGAACAAACACTGATAAGAGTTATACATTGCCCAATATTTGCCTTAAAATGGAAAGGCCTTGAGCTGATCGGGTTCAGCGTCAAGTACTCCCGATAGCTGGAGTTGGACACCGCACAGTTTGTTGGCGGCGTACTGAAGAAGTCCAATCCGCTATTGACCACCTCTGCACTCGCAGCATCAACTTTTTTATACAACATGAGGATTAATAATAGCCAAGGGAATCAAATCTTTTCTTTTTCAACAGAGCTCTCTGGGGAACAGTTTGTCCAACAATGTCTGTGGGTTTTAAAATGATCTCGGCTTTCGTCCCTCTCTTCCTCCTTCTTCTCCCTCTGCCCTTCTGTAGCGATGCGGACGCCTTGTCCAGCAAGGTTTTCATGCCTTCTCTTCCCTCTGCGAGTAGCGCTTCCTTTACGTCGCCGCCTTTGGCTGCCTCAGCAAGCACTCGCGCGCCCCGCTCAAGCCCCTCTTTGCCAACTTCAGCTGCTATGTTGGTTGCGTAGGGCTTCGCCGCAGCGATCATAGGGCGGAGATAACGCCAAAGGTTCCGCAGTACGGCTCCCACCCCCGCTCCCTTCTGCCGTGGAATTCCAAGGAAGTAGCCATAGCCACGCTGGAAGGTCGGAGCTCCCTCAAAGTACGAAATGCTTCCACCCTGCTGATGATAATTCTCCAACCGCAAGTTCGACCCGTTGAATATAACTCGGACCATTGTATCAGAAAGTTACGACTTTTTTAAACTGAAGAGTCAGCACAACTTGGCCAAATTCAAAAGGCACCTCTCTTAAACCAAAAAAAAAAGTAGGGAAAATATTTTGAAAATCACAACACTACCGTCCTGTGAGCGTACGAATCTCAACGTCCAGTACGTCCACCTCTCTAGCCACAATTTTGTGGAACAACGGTGACTGAAAGTCCTTCTCGACCACACTGCCCGACGTACCCTCGACCGCAATCACTTGGAGGAGATTGGCGAAGGAGTTGCCAAAAATCATGCTCTCGATTATTCCGCTGTTTAAGTAGATGCACAGGTGACTGACACCACCGGCCAAGTCAACAGCGTACTTGGCTTGGTCTTCGTTATGAATTTCTTGCTGCTGTTCGTAGCCCAACACGTAGGCCAGCTGATCCGTCAAAGTGATGTGTGATATTTTGTCGCTGAAAATCCTTAGCGTAAAACGTCCAAGCTCGTCCGCGAAATAGAATCGAAATCCCTTGACCAGCTCTATCAGCTCATTCTTCTCCTCTCTTGTCTTTAGCTCATAATTTTCGTCGAAAACTTCGCGCTCAAAGATTTCCCGGAATTCTGCGATGTTTTGTTGAATGTTTGCTGATGGGTTAAACTCCGGCGAGTCCCATGGAAGTTCCGGATGTCGCACAATGTACTTGTGCACAGCATTCACAAAGTGATAATCATCCTTCTCGTGCAGATAATGAACGTCGGGGGTCGGGTCCTTGCCGTGGACCAGTCGCATGTAGCCACCACGCCACGGCTTCAGCTCTTTTAGCAGCTCCAACTCTCGTTGCTTCAATTTGGCCAAACGGCCCTCCTCTGCCTCCATGGCGAGTTGTACGTCTTCTTTTTCCTTCTTCTCTCTAGCCAAGCGTTCCTCCTCCTTTTTCACATTGGCCAAGCGTTCCTCCTCCGCCTTCTCCTTGGCGAGTCGTTCTTCTTCCTCCTTTGCCAACCGCTCCTTTTCTGACTTCTTCTCTTTGGCTACGCGGTCAGCCTCAGATTTCTTTGCCTTCTCTTGCTCCTTTTCTCGCTGCTTTTGCTGCTGTTCTTCTCGTTGCTTTCTCTGCTGCTCTTCTCTCTGCTTTTGCTGCTGTTCTTCTCGTTGCTTTCTCTGCTCTTCCTGCTGCTTTCTCTGCTCTTCCTGCTGCTTTCTCTGCTGCTGCTCTTCTCGCTGCTGTCGCCGTTTATCCTCCTCCTCCCTCTCTTTTTTGTCTCGCTCATGCTTCAAGCGAAGTTGATCAAGTTTTGTGCGATTTTTCAACGGATTTAATGGTGCTTCTTCAGGCTCTTCCTCCTCAACGACTTCCATGTCAACAATCTCCCCCTCATCCGGGTACTGTATTGACCTTTTTCGGGTCAGGTGTCGTTCCATTTCCGCTATCATGCCATGGTGCATTCCACGTTCGAGCTGCTGAGGCGAAAGGAAGCTGCCCCTTGGCACTCTGAACCGGAACTTGCGACCATCGCGCAGGTGCACCACTACGTATTGCCTCTCCAGGGTCCCTACAGTCGCCCAGCTAAACTGTACAAGGGCAATGAGAACTGTGCAAACCCACTCACCTGTTGGGATATATTATGCCAGACATGCCCACCATCCATCCCGGCCCATCAAACACTAATTTCTTTGGCAAGTGTACTTTGAATTTATTCGTTTTATTGCCGACAAATCCCGGCGTATTGCTGGGCAAAATTACAAAGAAAGAGTTACTCATTTTAACGAAAAATCAATGAATGAATGGTCAAAAATCACTTTTCCGTCTTGAAAAAGGTGTTCCGTCCTCCGTTCTTCTGTGGTCCATCATCCTTTTTTTGGTGTTTCATGATCAGGTCGGTGCAGTCAAAGTTCAACTTGGCACAGTCTTGGCAGAATGTTTGGGTGAACTCCAGCTTCTCTTGGCCACTGCCAGTGTTGAGGATGAAGCGCTTGTCGCCTCGCTTGAAGTTTTCGTTACGGCATTCGTTGCACATAAAGGTGAACACCCCATACTGCAACGGAAGAAGAACATTGTAGGGCTGCCACCAGAGCAAACATTACCTTTGGGCGTGCGAGCTTCCAGAAAATTGTTGGGTAGTCGAAGACGTTGGCTGCTTTGCGTTCGTCGACATCTGTGACTTCAACCTCTGCGGGGTTGGACTTCTTTGCGTTGTTCACGTCCTCCAGCAGTTTTTCCCAGCGAGACTTTCGGCCCCTCTTCTTGAGCGCAGGACGTTCCTCTGCGTGAGATGACTGCGAGTCAACCAATATGACGTCATCATCAATATCTGAAAAATGAGAAAAAATCCAAAATTTTTGTAAAATTTGTGAAAAATTTTACCCATTTTATGTTTTCTTTGATTGTTTTGTGCTTCTTCCACGTGGTTCGCTTCTATAAAATGCTTATATTTTGTGTTTTATTTTAAAATTTACTCTGGATTTCGTCCAAAAACTGCTCATTCTGCTTACGAGGAGCCATTTCGAGGAATATTTTTGTGTGTTAAGATGAAAATGAGAAGGGAAAAGTGTGGGGGTACTGTATGTGACGTAGCGGAGAGGGGGGTGTCACGTGGGAATAGGCCACGCCCACTCAAGTGAGAGCACGCAGGGACCTCCAGACGGGAGGATTTCGAAATCCATCCACAGTATGCCCTCCTATGCCACGCCCCTTATCATTCACTTCCCTGTCAGTCATTTAGATGCCCCCAGGCGACCAGGCGAAAATCTGGAAGAATTTGCAGAACGAGTTTACCAACTTGTGCTTTGTGCATATCCAGGTTTGCCGTTGGATTTGTACAACGATTATGCGGCAAAACACTTCATTCGTGCTTTGGAAAATGCCAAAATTTCGATTGCATTGGAAATGGCTCGTCGTCCGGGTTTGAGCTACGACAGCTTGGTCGCGTTGGCTGTGCGTGCGGAAATAGCGCAAAAAGCCGCAAAGTTAATTGCAGAGGATGAAAACGCACACATAGCACGCAGCTTTAAACCAAATAAGGCGGAAAAGACGACCACCGATTGGGAAAAATTTTACGTCCGACCGACAAATAAAAGCGTCTGTTATAACTGCCGTAAAATTGGCCACATCGCGCGAAATTGTAAGGTCAAATTCACTTGGAAAAAATGCGGCTTTGAACAAAATAACAGCAATATGAATTTTCAAAAAGAGAACCAAAGAATTAGGACCGACAATTTACCGAGAGCAAAAATTTTCCCAAAAGTCTCCGCCCCTAAACGAGCAAAGGATGGCCGAAACGAACGCAATTTGTCGCAGAAACCGATAGAGTCAGCCGATGTTTCAACAATTTTTG
>CP049713.1:10014791-10127055 GCA_004148225.2 Heterodera glycines | reverse complement strand
CAGTGTTGTGGAAATATCGAGTTGATAGCGCTAATCATACCCGGTTTATTATTTTCACGATCTCCCTTTTGAAATTCTCAAAATTTCAGCTATTATCCTCTAAATATATCTATATAAATTTGCTTAAAGAAATTGTAAATCGGAGATTATTAGCGTGTATCAACTCGATCCTTCCGCAACACTGATACAGTTTATTTTAAGAGGATAAGGAGCTGAAAGTGTGAGACTTATACAAAGTTGCTATTAGAAATAATTAAATGAAAGATAATTAGCGCTTATAACTCTATCCTTCTGCAACGCCGATTCAATTTATATTTATGCCATAAAGTTCTGAAATTGCCATGAAAATAGTAAATAGAGAATCTCACAATTTCCGCTACTTAATCTCTAAATATAAACTGCATCAGTGTTGTAGAAGGGGCTTGTTAATAATATTCTCAGATTTATTATTTTCTCGATCACCCTAGTGAAATTCTCACAATGTCAGTTCATTATCCTCTAAATATAAACTGTAACAGTGTTGTGGAAATATCGAGTTGATAGCGCTAATCATACCCGGTTTATTATTTTCACGATCTCCCTTTTGAAATTCTCAAAATTTCAGCTATTATCCTCTAAATATACCTATATAAATTTGCTTAAAGAAATTGTAAATCGGAGATTATTAGCGTGTATCAACTCGATCCTTCCGCAACACTGATACAGTTTATTTTAAGAGGATAAGGAGCTGAAAGTGTGAGACTTATACAAAGTTGCTATTAGAAATAATTAAATGAAAGATAATTAGCGCTTATAACTCTATCCTTCTGCAACGCCGATTCAATTTATATTTATGCCATAAAGTTCTGAAATTGCCATGAAAATAGTAAATAGAGAATCTCACAATTTCCGCTACTTAATCTCTAAATATAAACTGCATCAGTGTTGTAGAAGGGGCTTGTTAATAATATTCTCAGATTTATTATTTTCTCGATCACCCTAGTTAAATTCTCACAATGTCAGTTCATTATCCTCTAAATATAAACTGTAACAGTGTTGTGGAAATATCGAGTTGATAGCGCTAATCATACCCGGTTTATTATTTTCACGATCTCCCTTTTGAAATTCTCAAAATTTCAGCTATTATCCTCTAAATATACCTATATAAATTTGCTTAAAGAAATTGTAAATCGGAGATTATTAGCGTGTATCAACTCGATCCTTCCGCAACACTGATACAGTTTATTTTAAGAGGATAAGGAGCTGAAAGTGTGAGACTTATACAAAGTTGCTATTAGAAATAATTAAATGAAAGATAATTAGCGCTTATAACTCTATCCTTCTGCAACGCCGATTCAATTTATATTTATGCCATAAAGTTCTGAAATTGCCATGAAAATAGTAAATAGAGAATCTCACAATTTCCGCTACTTAATCTCTAAATATAAACTGCATCAGTGTTGTAGAAGGGGCTTGTTAATAATATTCTCAGATTTATTATTTTCTCAATCACCCTTGTGAAATTCAGAAAATTTCAGCTCGTTATCATCTAAATATAAACTGCATCAGTGTTGTGGAAATATCGAGTTGATAGCGCTAATCATACCCGGTTTATTATTTTCACGATCTCCCTTTTGAAATTCTCAAAATTTCAGCTATTATCCTCTAAATATATCTATATAAATTTGCTTAAAGAAATTGTAAATCGGAGATTATTAGCGTGTATCAACTCGATCCTTCCGCAACACTGATACAGTTTATTTTAAGAGGATAAGGAGCTGAAAGTGTGAGACTTATACAAAGTTGCTATTAGAAATAATTAAATGAAAGATAATTAGCGCTTATAACTCTATCCTTCTGCAACGCCGATTCAATTTATATTTATGCCATAAAGTTCTGAAATTGCCATGAAAATAGTAAATAGAGAATCTCACAATTTCCGCCTCTTAATCTCTAAATATAAACTGCATCAGTGTTGTAGAAGGGGCTTGTTAATAATATTCTCAGATTTATTATTTTCTCTATCACCCTTGTGAAATTCAGAAAATTTCAGCTCGTTATCATCTAAATATAAACTGCATCTGTGTTGTGGAAATATCGAGTTGATAGCGCTAATCATACCCGGTTTATTATTTTCACGATCTCCCTTTTGAAATTCTCAAAATTTCAGCTATTATCCTCTAAATATATCTATATAAATTTGCTTAAAGAAATTGTAAATCGGAGATTATTAGCGTGTATCAACTCGATCCTTCCGCAACACTGATACAGTTTATTTTAAGAGGATAAGGAGCTGAAAAGTGTGAGACTTATACAAAGTTGCTATTAGAAATAATTAAATGAAAGATAATTAGCGCTTATAACTCTATCCTTCTGCAACGCCGATTCAATTTATATTTATGCCATAAAGTTCTGAAATTGCCATGAAAATAGTAAATAGAGAATCTCACAATTTCCGCTACTTAATCTCTAAATATAAAATGCATCAGTGTTGTAGAAGGGGCTTGTTAATAATATTCTCAGATTTATTATTTTTTCTATCACCCTTGTGAAATTCAGAAAATTTCAGCTCGTTATCATCTAAATATAAACTGCATCAGTGTTGTGGAAATATCGAGTTGATAGCGCTAATCATACCCGGTTTATTATTTTCACGATCTCCCTTTTGAAATTCTCAAAATTTCAGCTATTATCCTCTAAATATATCTATATAAATTTGCTTAAAGAAATTGTAAATCGGAGATTATTAGCGTGTATCAACTCGATCCTTCCGCAACACTGATACAGTTTATTTTAAGAGGATAAGGAGCTGAAAGTGTGAGACTTATACAAAGTTGCTATTAGAAATAATTAAATGAAAGATAATTAGCGCTTATAACTCTATCCTTCTGCAACGCCGATTCAATTTATATTTATGCCATAAAGTTCTGAAATTGCCATGAAAATAGTAAATAGAGAATCTCACAATTTCCGCTACTTAATCTCTAAATATAAAATGCATCAGTGTTGTAGAAGGGGCTTGTTAATAATATTCTCAGATTTATTATTTTCTCTATCACCCTTGTGAAATTCAGAAAATTTCAGCTCGTTATCATAAATATAAACTGCATCAGTGTTGTGGAAATATCGAGTTGATAGCGCTAATCATACCCGGTTTATTATTTTCACGATCTCCCTTTTGAAATTCTCAAAATTTCAGCTATTATCCTCTAAATATATCTATATAAATTTGCTTAAAGAAATTGTAAATCGGAGATTATTAGCGTGTATCAACTCGATCCTTCCGCAACACTGATACAGTTTATTTTAAGAGGATAAGGAGCTGAAAGTGTGAGACTTATACAAAGTTGCTATTAGAAATAATTAAATGAAAGATAATTAGCGCTTATAACTCTATCCTTCTGCAACGCCGATTCAATTTAATTTATGCCATAAAGTTCTGAAATTGCCATGAAAATAGTAAATAGAGAATCTCACAATTTCCGCTACTTAATCTCTAAATATAAACTGCATCAGTGTTGTAGAAGGGGCTTGTTAATAATATTCTCAGATTTATTATTTTCTCTATCACCCTTGTGAAATTCAGAAAATTTCAGCTCGTTATCATCTAAATATAAACTGCATCAGTGTTGTGGAAATATCGAGTTGATAGCGCTAATCATACCCGGTTTATTATTTTCACGATCCCTTTTGAAATTCTCAAAATTTCAGCTATTATCCTTTAAATATATCTATTAAATTTGCTTAAAGGAATTGTAAATCGGAGATTATTAGCGTGTATCAACTCGATCCTTCCGCAACACTGATACAGTTTATTTTAAGAGGATAAGGAGCTGAAAGTGTGAGACTTATACAAAGTTGCTATTAGAAATAATTAAATGAAAGATAATTAGCGCTTATAACTCTATCCTTCTGCAACGCCGATTCAATTTATATTTTATGCCATAAAGTTCTGAAATTGCCATGAAAATAGTAAATAGAGAATCTCACAATTTCCGCTACTTAATCTCTAAATATAAACTGCATCAGTGTTGTAGAAGGGGCTTGTTAATAATATTCTCAGATTTATTATTTTCTCTATCACCCTTGTGAAATTCAGAAAATTTCAGCTCGTTATCATCTAAATATAAACTGCATCAGTGTTGTGGAAATATCGAGTTGATAGCGCTAATCATACCCGGTTTATTATTTTCACGATCTCCCTTTTGAAATTCTCAAAATTTCAGCTATTATCCTTTAAATATATCTATATAAATTTGCTTAAAGGAATTGTAAATCGGAGATTATTAGCGTGTATCAACTCGATCCTTCCGCAACACTGATACAGTTTATTTTAAGAGGATAAGGAGCTGAAAGTGTGAGACTTATACAAAGTTGCTATTAGAAATAATTAAATGAAAGATAATTAGCGCTTATAACTCTATCCTTCTGCAACGCCGATTCAATTTATATTTATGCCATAAAGTTCTGAAATTGCCATGAAAATAGTAAATAGAGAATCTCACAATTTCCGCTGCTTAATCTCTAAATATAAACTGCATCAGTGTTGTAGAAGGGGCTTGTTAATAATATTCTCAGATTTATTATTTTCTCTATCACCCTTGTGAAATTCAGAAAATTTCAGCTCGTTATCATCTAAATATAAACTGCATCAGTGTTGTGGAAATATCGAGTTGATAGCGCTAATCATACCCGGTTTATTATTTTCACGATCTCCCTTTTGAAATTCTCAAAATTTCAGCTATTATCCTCTAAATATATCTATATAAATTTGCTTAAAGAAATTGTAAATCGGAGATTATTAGCGTGTATCAACTCGATCCTTCCGCAACACTGATACAGTTTATTTTAAGAGGATAAGGAGCTGAAAGTGTGAGACTTATACAAAGTTAGTAGTTAGTGTCTACAAATCCGCCGGATTACGGTAGCCTCCCATACCTATGGGAGGGGTGCACGGCCAACTGAGCGCCAGCCATTTGAGCGCCGCCGGGTGAGCGCGGGCCATCTGAGCGCCAAAATTTTCAGTACTGAAACCAAAACCTATTGCGCGACTTTTTTTGCAAACCCAAACCTATTGCAGGGGGGGTGCGCGACTTTTTTTTTTGTAAAATTTTTTCTGAAAATTATTTATTATTATTTTTATGTTTTTATTTTTAAATAATAATTTTTATTTTTTTTCAAATTTTTTATTCGAAAAATTCTGCCGCAGGCAACCGGACTCAAACTTTTGGTCTGCCACCAAACCCAACACACTACCACTCTGCCACGAGACCAGTTGCCAGAAAAAGGATAATTGTCCACTATATGCTGCAAAGATGATGACGTCATCCCTGCGAGGGGTACGGTAGCCCAGGGAAAATCGCAATAAATAAGCGCAGCCAAAAGGACTCGAACTTTTGCTCTGCCACCAAACCCAACACACTACCACTCTGCCACAAGACCAGTTGCCAGAATAAGGATAATTGTCCACTAATATGCTGCAAAGATGATGACGTCACCACTGCGAGGGGTACGGTAGTCCGGTGAAAAATCGCAATAAATATGCCGCAGGCAAGCGGACTCGAACTTTTGCTCTGCCACCAAACCAAACACACTACCACTCTGCCACACGACCACTTGCCAGAAAAAGGATAATTGTCCACTATATGCTTCAAAGACGATGATGACGTCACCCCAGCGAGGGGTACTGTAGTCCTGCGAAAAAAATCCTTTTTACTGCCAAAATGTCTACCAGGACAAAAGGTTAAAACTTTGTAAATACGAAAAAAATAGTAGTCAAAAGGTGATCAACGAATATTATGAAAAATATGATGGACTAAACGGATTTACTGAATTTCTTCGGAATTGGGCGTTTAACTTTTTCTGTTTACATGCCTTTGATGATGATGACGACACATCTGATGAAGACTAATTTCGTTAATATTTATTGTATGCTCTTGGTTACAAATCGATAAACAAACGCATCAGGGTTATTTGAACGATTTAAAATTTGCATAACATTTTCGAAACCCAATCCGACGGACATAAAATAAACGAAAGTAATTACATAGTGACCACAAACATTGGACAACACCGATTGAAACCGCGTCTTATTATAGTAAATGTTTTTAAAATTATCGGATAAATATTTTTTGATCAATCTGATAGGCATCTCTCCATAGGAGTCAAAGAAGTAGGCAACAGCAGGAGACTGTGCCCATATCGCACACCAATGAGTTCCCGGCATACCTGCAGTGTCCTGAATGGAAATACGATGAGCGAATGAAGCAAAAAATAAGCGTACCAGGTTAACAATCAGACTGCACGGAAATCTTGAACACCTTGGCAACCCATCTGCGGGATATGTGCCGCTGAAGTACCTTTTCGTCGCAGGATTCTCAAAGAGAAGTCTGTCGATGAATCTGTTGTCCATTACGAATTCTTCTCTCTCGCAGGAATAAATAGGTGCCTACGGTTGCCGCCCCAGCCGCACCGAACAGATACACAAGACAGAAGAGAAAGTTCATTGGCGACTTCTCAATAACATCGGGGAAGCACATCACTATCCCGTCCCTCGGAGGCGTGTCCATCAGAATGTTTTCAGAGGAATAATTCTGACTCATACTGTGAGGTCACTAGTGATCGAACGGTTACGATCAATAAGAATGAGCCCGTCTGCCTCTCCGTACGCAATCAATGTAACTCCCTCGTTGGGTACTGCTTCAGTGAATCGGATGTTCACTGCAGTACAGCCCTCTTTGATCAGCTCAAATCCTGGCGAGTCCTCCTGCGCGTTGGTCATTTGGAAGATATAGAGGCAATAGGCAGTCTTGAACATGCTGTAGCTGATTCCGTTGCTCTCCGTTGTGCACGCCATGCCGAGGTGCTCTTGGGCATCGTGATATGCCCTTGCGTACCTGTTGTTCTTGTAGTCCAGGTTGTACGGGTACTGGGGATATGTCCTGCCAGAGGCCGTAAGCTCAATGTCCCGCACCTGAATAATCTGATTCACAAGCAGTTGCCATTTGCCACTCACGTTGTGGTGATTAAAATAGAAGGGATTCTTCTGATTATGGCCAATGTAATTCTGATTGGACACCAGTCCAATGACAACTCTTCGTGGCACCTCCTCCGTGAATAGGTTGGCAGAGAAGTCATAACGACCGCCAGTGACAAAGAGCGATTTCATGAACGACTTCCGGATACCGTATCTGGCGGGTTCAGTGTCCAACTTCCTGGCAATGTCAAGACTCAGCCCGTCCATCAAATCGACAGTCTTCACGATCAGCCTACAGTCGACAATTTCAAGCGTGTACTTGTCCTTATTCGCAGCGTCCTGGTGGACCATAAAGTCGTCCGACTGCAGTGCGAGCTCAATGTCAATCTCGACGTTGCTGATCATGTACAAGTCCTGGTTGAATATGTCGGCACTCAGCTTGCTTATCGTTTGGAAGCTCTTGCTCTCCTCCACCGCTTTTTTCCGTTTTTCGTTCACTTTTGTCGGATCACTGTCTCGAAAATAGCCCGCCACGCCAAAGTAGGCATCCTTTGCCGCCGCAGGGTAACTGAGCTCGGTGTCCAGGTACACCTTGTAGCTGTACAGCTGGTTGGAGTCGTACACCTCACGCTGGTTGATGTGCACCTTCAGATTGCGGATGAAAGTTGCACCGGGCATTTGTATAAGGCCAACAGCCGCGTTGGCTGGTACGTCAACTACCACTCCGTCTTCTGCGATTTTCTTGAGCTTGAATTCCGTGCACACAAACACTTTGCTGAGGTCTATGTAGCTGGTGATCGGATGAATCTGAACAAACACTGATAAGAGTTATACATTGCCCAATATTTGCCTTAAAATGGAAAGGCCTTGAGCTGATCGGGTTCAGCGTCAAGTACTCCCGATAGCTGGAGTTGGACACCGCACAGTTTGTTGGCGGCGTACTGAAGAAGTCCAATCCGCTATTGACCACCTCTGCACTCGCAGCATCAACTTTTTTATGGGAATCAAATCTTTTCCTTTTCAACAGAGCTCTCTGGGGAACAGTTTGTCCAACAATGTCTGTGGGTTTTAAAATGATCTCGGCTTTCGTCCCTCTCTTCCTCCTTCTTCTCCCTCTGCCCTTCTGTAGCGATGCGGACGCCTTGTCCAGCAAGGTTTTCATGCCTTCTCTTCCCTCTGCGAGTAGCGCTTCCTTTACGTCGCCGCCTTTGGCTGCCTCAGCAAGCACTCACGCGCCCCGCTCAAGCCCCTCTTTGCCAACTTCAGCTGCTATGTTGGTTGCGTAGGGCTTCGCCGCAGCGATCATAGGGCGGAGATAACGCCAAAGGTTCCGCAGTACGGCTCCCACCCCCGCTCCCTTCTGCCGTGGAATTCCAAGGAAGTAGCCATAGCCACGCTGGAAGGTCGGAGCTCCCTCAAAGTACGAAATGCTTCCACCCTGCTGATGATAATTCTCCAACCGCAAGTTCGACCCGTTGAATATAACTCGGACCATTGTATCAGAAAGTTACGACTTTTTTAAACTGAAGAGTCAGCACAACTTGGCCAAATTCAAAAGGCACCTCTCTTAAACCAAAAAAAAGTAGGGAAAATATTTTGAAAATCACAACACTACCGTCCTGTGAGCGTACGAATCTCAACGTCCAGTACGTCCACCTCTCTAGCCACAATTTTGTGGAACAACGGTGACTGAAAGTCCTTCTCGACCACACTGCCCGACGCACCCTCGACCGCAATCACTTGGAGGAGATTGGCGAAGGAGTTGCCAAAAATCATGCTCTCGATTATTCCGCTGTTTAAGTAGATGCACAGGTGACTGACACCACCGGCCAAGTCAACAGCGTACTTGGCTTGGTCTTCGTTATGAATTTCTTGCTGCTGTTCGTAGCCCAACACGTAGGCCAGCTGATCCGTCAAAGTGATGTGTGATATTTTGTCGCTGAAAATCCTTAGCGTAAAACGTCCAAGCTCGTCCGCGAAATAGAATCGAAATCCCTTGACCAGCTCTATCAGCTCATTCTTCTCCTCTCTTGTCTTTAGCTCATAATTTTCGTCGAAAACTTCGCGCTCAAAGATTTCCCGGAATTCTGCGATGTTTTGTTGAATGTTTGCTGATGGGTTAAACTCCGGCGAGTCCCATGGAAGTTCCGGATGTCGCACAATGTACTTGTGCACAGCATTCACAAAGTGATAATCATCCTTCTCGTGCAAATAATGAACGTCGGGGGTCGGGTCCTTGCCGTGGACCAGTCGCATGTAGCCACCACGCCACGGCTTCAGCTCTTTTAGCAGCTCCAACTCTCGTTGCTTCAATTTGGCCAAACGGCCCTCCTCTGCCTCCATGGCGAGTTGTACGTCTTCTTTTTCCTTCTTCTCTCTAGCCAAGCGTTCCTCCTCCTTTTTCACATTGGCCAAGCGTTCCTCCTCCGCCTTCTCCTTGGCGAGTCGTTCTTCTTCCTCCTTTGCCAACCGCTCCTTTTCTGACTTCTTCTCTTTGGCTACGCGGTCAGCCTCAGATTTCTTTGCCTTCTCTTGCTCCTTTTCTCGCTGCTTTTGCTGCTGTTCTTCTCGTTGCTTTCTCTGCTGCTCTTCTCTCTGCTTTTGCTGCTGTTCTTCTCGTTGCTTTCTCTGCTCTTCCTGCTGCTTTCTCTGCTCTTCCTGCTGCTTTCTCTGCTGCTGCTCTTCTCGCTGCTGTCGCCGTTTATCCTCCTCCTCCCTCTCTTTTTTGTCTCGCTCATGCTTCAAGCGAAGTTGATCAAGTTTTGTGCGATTTTTCAACGGATTTAATGGTGCTTCTTCAGGCTCTTCCTCCTCAACGACTTCCATGTCAACAATCTCCCCCTCATCCGGGTACTGTATTGACCTTTTTCGGGTCAGGTGTCGTTCCATTTCCGCTATCATGCCATGGTGCATTCCACGTTCAAGCTGCTGAGGCGAAAGGAAGCTGCCCCTTGGCACTCTGAACCGGAACTTGCGACCATCGCGCAGGTGCACCACTACGTATTGCCTCTCCAGGGTCCCTACAGTCGCCCAGCTAAACTGTACAAGGGCAATGAGAACTGTGCAAACCCACTCACCTGTTGGGATATATTATGCCAGACATGCCCACCATCCATCCCGGCCCATCAAACACTAATTTCTTTGGCAAGTGTACTTTGAATTTATTCGTTTTATTGCCGACAAATCCCGGCGTATTGCTGGGCAAAATTACAAAGAAAGAGTTACTCATTTTAACGAAAAATCAATGAATGAATGGTCAAAAATCACTTTTCCGTCTTGAAAAAGGTGTTCCGTCCTCCGTTCTTCTGTGGTCCATCATCCTTTTTTTGGTGTTTCATGATCAGGTCGGTGCAGTCAAAGTTCAACTTGGCACAGTCTTGGCAGAATGTTTGGGTGAACTCCAGCTTCTCTTGGCCACTGCCAGTGTTGAGGATGAAGCGCTTGTCGCCTCGCTTGAAGTTTTCGTTACGGCATTCGTTGCACATAAAGGTGAACACTCCATACTGCAACGGAAGAAGAACATTGTAGGGCTGCCACCAGAGCAAACATTACCTTTGGACGTGCGAGCTTCCAGAAAATTGTTGGGTAGTCGAAGACGTTGGCTGCTTTGCGTTCGTCGACATCTGTGACTTCAACCTCTGCGGGGTTGGACTTCTTTGCGTTGTTCACGTCCTCGAGCAGTTTTTCCCAGCGAGACTTTCGGCCCCTCTTCTTGAGCACAGGGTGTTCCTCTGCGTGAGATGACTGAGAGTCAACCAATATGACGTCATCATCACTATCTGATAAATGAGAAAAAATCCAAAATTTTTGTAAAATTTGTGAAAAATTTTACCCATTTTATGTTTTCTTTGATTGTTTTGTGCTTCTTCCACGTGGTTCGCTTCTATAAAATGCTTATATTTTGTGTTTTATTTTAAAATTTACTCTGGATTTCGTCCAAAAACTGCTCATTCTGCTTACGAGGAGCCATTTTCGAGGAATATTTTTGTGTGTTAAGATGAAAATGAGAAGGGAAAAGTGTGGGGGTACTGTATGTGACGTGATGGAGAGGGGGGTGTCATGTGGGAATAGGCCACGCCCACTCAAGTGAGAGCACGCAGGGACCTCCAGACGGGAGGATTTCGAAATCCATCCACAGTATGCCCTCCTATGCCACGCCCCTTATCATTCACTTCCCTGTCAGTCATTTAGATGCCCCCAGGCGACCAGGCGAAAATCTGGAAGAATTTGCAGAACGAGTTTACCAACTTGTGCTTTGTGCATATCCAGGTTTGCCGTTGGATTTGTACAACGATTATGCGGCAAAACACTTCATTCGTGCTTTGGAAAATGCCAAAATTTCGATTGCATTGGAAATGGCTCGTCGTCCGGGTTTGAGCTACGACAGCTTGGTCGCGTTGGCTGTGCGTGCGGAAATAGCGCAAAAAGCAGCAAAGTCAATTGCAGAGGATGAAAACGCACACATAGCACGCAGCTTTAAACCAAATAAGGCGGAAAAGACGACCACCGATTGGGAAAAATTTTACGTCCGACCGACAAATAAAAACGTCTGTTATAACTGCCGTAAAATTGGCCACATCGCGCGAAATTGTAAGGTCAAATTCACTTGGAAAAAATGCGGCTTTGAACAAAATAACAGCAATATGAATTTTCAAAAAGAGAACCAAAGAATTAGGACCGACAATTTACCGAGAGCAAAAATTTTCCCAAAAGTCTCCGCCCCTAAACGAGCAAAGGATGGCCGAAACGAACGCAATTTGTCGCAGAAACCGATAGAGTCAGCCGATGTTTCAACAATTTTTGCTGGTCTTTTTGCTTCATTTTTGGTTGTTGCCAACGCGTTTTCGAATGTGAAGGCTAAAACTCATAGCCGCCGAATCAGCTCTACGGCTAGTAGCAGCTCGAGATTGCCGGCATTATGGAATCCGTTGAATGTTGCATTTGAAAAATTGAGGAAAAGGGAAAATTCCAAAGAAAACAGAATCAACAGCAAAGTGAAAACACCGAAAGGGAATGGCCAATTGAGGACAATTGTTTTTTCGAAGGCTGGGGAGGAATTGGCCGACTCAACAGGTCCAACGACGAAGTTGTTGAAAGCCGACACAGAACGAAAATTGTCAGCCGTTGATGGCACAATTACGAATAAAGCTGCGTCAAGTTACGCTATCAGGCCTGTTCAAAATTGTAGTTTTCGTTTTTTCCGCACATTTTACAGGTCAAATTATGATATTGGTCTGTGCCACTGCTGATTGTCCACCCTTACTGCCCCTTTTGGAAGCCGAATGCCCTGCCGATGGATTTGAAGCGCTGAGGACATCGCTTTGTAGAGGGCGAGGATGTCATATCATTGTTGATTTGAATTATTTTGGCGTTTTGTTTTAGTTTTTGTGACCCTTTATTTTATTTTGTTTTGTTTGGGGTATGTGTGATATATGTGCTCTTCCTAAATTTGTAATTGATTGCTGTGTGCTGTTTTATTAATTGGAAGTAAAAGAAAGCAGTGAAAAGAGACGGCGATTTGGTTTTGGATTTGGGATACAATTCCCCTTTCCCATTGGACTATTCTTTTTCCTACGACGATAATATTCTCAGATTTATTATTTTCTCTATCACCCTTGTGAAATTCAGAAAATTTCAGCTCGTTTCATCTAAATATAAACTGCATCAGTGTTGTGGAAATATCGAGTTGATAGCGCTAATCATACCCAGTTTATTATTTTCACGATCTCCCTTTTGAAATTCTCAAAATTTCAGCTATTATCCTCTAAATATATCTATATAAATTTGCTTAAAGAAATTGTAAATCGGAGATTATTAGCGTGTATCAACTCTATCCTTCTGCAACGCCGATTCAATTTATATTTATGCATAAAGTTCTGAAATTGCCATGAAAATAGTAAATAGAGAATCTCACAATTTCCGCTACTTAATCTCTAAATATAAACTGCATCAGTGTTGTAGAAGGGGCTTGTTAATAATATTCTCAGATTTATTATTTTCTCGATCACCCTAGTGAAATTCTCACAATGTCAGTTCATTATCCTCTAAATATAAACTGTAACAGTGTTGTGGAAATATCGAGTTGATAGCGCTAATCATACCCGGTTTATTATTTTCACGATCTCCCTTTTGAAATTCTCAAAATTTCAGCTATTATCCTCTATATATATCTATATAAATTTGCTTAAAGAAATTGTAAATCGGAGATTATTAGCGTGTATCAACTCGATCCTTCCGCAACACTGATACAGTTTATTTTAAGAGGATAAGGAGCTGAAAGAGTGAGACTTATACAAAGTTGCTATTAGAAATAATTAAATGAAAGATAATTAGCGCTTATAACTCTATCCTTCTGCAACGCCGATTCAATTTATATTTATGCCATAAAGTTCTGAAATTGCCATGAAAATAGTAAATAGAGAATCTCACAATTTCCGCTACTTAATCTCTAAATATAAAATGCATCAGTATTGTAGAAGGATCGGGTTAATAATATTCTCCGATTTATTATTTTCTCGATCACCCTAGTGAAATTCTCACAATGTCAGTTCATTATCCTCTAAATATAAACTGTAACAGTGTTGTGGAAATATCGAGTTGATAGCGCTAATCATACCCGGTTTATTATTTTCACGATCTCCCTTTTGAAATTCTCAAAATTTCAGCTATTATCCTCTAAATATATCTATATAAATTTGCTTAAAGAAATTGTAAATCGGAGATTATTAGCGTGTATCAACTCGATCCTTCCGCAACACTGATACAGTTTATTTTAAGAGGATAAGGAGCTGAAAGTGTGAGACTTATACAAAGTTGCTATTAGAAATAATTAAATGAAAGATAATTAGCGCTTATAACTCTATCCTTCTGCAACGCCGATTCAATTTATATTTATGCCATAAAGTTCTGAAATTGCCATGAAAATAGTAAATAGAGAATCTCACAATTTCCGCTACTTAATCTCTAAATATAAAATGCATCAGTATTGTAGAAGGATCGGGTTAATAATATTCTCCGATTTATTATTTTCTCGATCACCCTAGTGAAATTCTCACAATGTCAGTTCATTATCCTCTAAATATAAACTGTAACAGTGTTGTGGAAATATCGAGTTGATAGCGCTAATCATACCCGGTTTATTATTTTCACGATCTCCCTTTTGAAATTCTCAAAATTTCAGCTATTATCCTCTAAATATATCTATATAAATTTGCTTAAAGAAATTGTAAATCGGAGATTATTAGCGTGTATCAACTCGATCCTTCCGCAACACTGATACAGTTTATTTTAAGAGGATAAGGAGCTGAAAGTGTGAGACTTATACAAAGTTGCTATTAGAAATAATTAAATGAAAGATAATTAGCGCTTATAACTCTATCCTTCTGCAACGCCGATTCAATTTATATTTATGCCATAAAGTTCTGAAATTGCCATGAAAATAGTAAATAGAGAATCTCACAATTTCCGCTACTTAATCTCTAAATATAAACTGCATCAGTGTTGTAGAAGGGGCTTGTTAATAATATTCTCAGATTTATTATTTTCTCTATCACCCTTGTGAAATTCAGAAAATTTCAGCTCGTTATCATCTAAATATAAACTGCATCAGTGTTGTGGAAATATCGAGTTGATAGCGCTAATCATACCCGGTTTATTATTTTCACGATCTCCCTTTTGAAATTCTCAAAATTTCAGCTATTATCCTTTAAATATATCTATATAAATTTGCTTAAAGGAATTGTAAATCGGAGATTATTAGCGTGTATCAACTCGATCCTTCCGCAACACTGATACAGTTATTTTAAGAGGATAAGGAGCTGAAAGTGTGAGACTTATACAAAGTTGCTATTAGAAATAATTAAATGAAAGATAATTAGCGCTTATAACTCTATCCTTCTGCAACGCCGATTCAATTTATATTTATGCCATAAAGTTCTGAAATTGCCATGAAAATAGTAAATAGAGAATCTCACAATTTCCGCTACTTAATCTCTAAATATAAAATGCATCAGTATTGTAGAAGGATCGGGTTAATAATATTCTCCGATTTATTATTTTCTCGATCACCCTAGTGAAATTCTCACAATGTCAGTTCATTATCCTCTAAATATAAACTGTAACAGTGTTGTGGAAATATCGAGTTGATAGCGCTAATCATACCCGGTTTATTATTTTCACGATCTCCCTTTTGAAATTCTCAAAATTTCAGCTATTATCCTCTAAATATATCTATATAAATTTGCTTAAAGAAATTGTAAATCGGAGATTATTAGCGTGTATCAACTCGATCCTTCCGCAACACTGATACAGTTTATTTTAAGAGGATAAGGAGCTGAAAGTGTGAGACTTATACAAAGTTGCTATTAGAAATAATTAAATGAAAGATAATTAGCGCTTATAACTCTATCCTTCTGCAACGCCGATTCAATTTATATTTATGCCATAAAGTTCTGAAATTGCCATGAAAATAGTAAATAGAGAATCTCACAATTTCCGCTACTTAATCTCTAAATATAAACTGCATCAGTGTTGTAGAAGGGCTTGTTAATAATATTCTCAGATTTATTATTTTCTCTATCACCCTTGTGAAATTCAGAAAATTTCAGCTCGTTATCATCTAAATATAAACTGCATCAGTGTTGTGGAAATATCGAGTTGATAGCGCTAATCATACCCTGTTTATTATTTTCACGATCTCCCTTTTGAAATTCTCAAAATTTCAGCTATTATCCTTTAAATATATCTATATAAATTTGCTTAAAGAAATTGTAAATCGGAGATTATTAGCGTGTATCAACTCGATCCTTCCGCAACACTGATACAGTTTATTTTAAGAGGTAAAGGAGCTGAAAGTGTGAGACTTATACAAAGTTGCTATTAGAAATAATTAAATGAAAGATAATTAGCGCTTATAACTCTATCCTTCTGCAACGCCGATTCAATTTATATTTATGCCATAAAGTTCTGAAAATTGCCATGAAAATAGTAAATAGAGAATCTCACAATTTCCGCTACTTAATCTCTAAATATAAACTGCATCAGTGTTGTAGAAGGGGCTTGTTAATAATATTCTCAGATTTATTATTTTCTCTATCACCCTTGTGAAATTCAGAAAATTTCAGCTCGTTATCATCTAAATATAAACTGCATCAGTGTTGTGGAAATATCGAGTTGATAGCGCTAATCATACCCGGTTTATTATTTTTCACGATCTCCCTTTTGAAATTCTCAAAATTTCAGCTATTATCCTATAATATATCTATATAAATTTGCTTAAAGAAATTGTAAATCGGAGATTATTAGCGTGTATCAACTCGATCCTTCCGCAACACTGATACAGTTTATTTTAAGAGGATAAGGAGCTGAAGTCTGAGACTTATACAAAGTTGCTATTAGAAATAATTAAATGAAAGATAATTAGCGCTTATAACTCTATCCTTCTGCAACGCCGATTCAATTTATATTTATGCATAAAGTTCTGAAATTGCCATGAAAATAGTAAATAGAGAATCTCACAATTTCCGCTACTTAATCTCTAAATATAAACTGCATCAGTGTTGTAGAAGGGGCTTGTTAATAATATTCTCAGATTTATTATTTTCTCTTTCACCTTGTGAAATTCAGAAAAATTTCAGCTCGTTATCATCTAAATATAAACTGCATCAGTGTTGTGGAAATATCGAGTTGATAGCGCTAATCATACCCGGTTTATTATTTTCACGATCTCCCTTTTGAAATTCTCAAAATTTCAGCTATTATCCTCTAAATATATCTATATAAATTTGCTTAAAGAAATTGTAAATCGGAGATTATTAGCGTGTATCAACTCTATCCTTCTGCAACGCCGATTCAATTTATATTTATTGCATAAAGTTCTGAAATTGCCATGAAAATAGTAAATAGAGAATCTCACAATTTCCGCTACTTAATCTCTAAATATAAACTGCATCAGTGTTGTAGAAGGGCTTGTTAATAATATTCTCAGATTTATTATTTTTCTCGATCACCCTAGTGAAATTCTCACAATGTCAGTTCATTATCCTCTAAATATAAACTGTAAACAGTGTTGTGGAAATATCGAGTTGATAGCGCTAATCATACCCGGTTTATTATTTTCACGATCTCCCTTTTGAAATTCTCAAAATTTCAGCTATTATCCTCTATATATATCTATATAAATTTGCTTAAAGAAATTGTAAATCGGAGATTATTAGCGTGTATCAACTCGATCCTTCCGCAACACTGATACAGTTTATTTTAAGAGGATAAGGAGCTGAAAGAGTGAGACTTATACAAAGTTGCTATTAGAAATAATTAAATGAAAGATAATTAGCGCTTATAACTCTATCCTTCTGCAACGCCGATTCAATTTATATTTATGCCATAAAGTTCTGAAATTGCCATGAAAATAGTAAATAGAGAATCTCACAATTTCCGCTACTTAATCTCTAAATATAAAATGCATCAGTATTGTAGAAGGATCGGGTTAATAATATTCTCCGATTTATTATTTTCTCGATCACCCTAGTGAAATTCTCACAATGTCAGTTCATTATCCTCTAAATATAAACTGTAACAGTGTTGTGGAAATATCGAGTTGATAGCGCTAATCATACCCGGTTTATTATTTTCACGATCTCCCTTTTGAAATTCTCAAAATTTCAGCTATTATCCTCTAAATATATCTATATAAATTTGCTTAAAGAAATTGTAAATCGGAGATTATTAGCGTGTATCAACTCGATCCTTCCGCAACACTGATACAGTTTATTTTAAGAGGATAAGGAGCTGAAAGTGTGAGACTTATACAAAGTTGCTATTAGAAATAATTAAATGAAAGATAATTAGCGCTTATAACTCTATCCTTCTGCAACGCCGATTCAATTTATATTTATGCCATAAAGTTCTGAAATTGCCATGAAAATAGTAAATAGAGAATCTCACAATTTCCGCTACTTAATCTCTAAATATAAAATGCATCAGTATTGTAGAAGGATCGGGTTAATAATATTCTCCGATTTATTATTTTCTCGATCACCCTAGTGAAATTCTCACAATGTCAGTTCATTATCCTCTAAATATAAACTGTAACAGTGTTGTGGAAATATCGAGTTGATAGCGCTAATCATACCCGGTTTATTATTTTCACGATCTCCCTTTTGAAATTCTCAAAATTTCAGCTATTATCCTCTAAATATATCTATATAAATTTGCTTAAAGAAATTGTAAATCGGAGATTATTAGCGTGTATCAACTCGATCCTTCCGCAACACTGATACAGTTTATTTTAAGAGGATAAGGAGCTGAAAGTGTGAGACTTATACAAAGTTGCTATTAGAAATAATTAAATGAAAGATAATTAGCGCTTATAACTCTATCCTTCTGCAACGCCGATTCAATTTATATTTATGCCATAAAGTTCTGAAATTGCCATGAAAATAGTAAATAGAGAATCTCACAATTTCCGCTACTTAATCTCTAAATATAAACTGCATCAGTGTTGTAGAAGGGGCTTGTTAATAATATTCTCAGATTTATTATTTTCTCTATCACCCTTGTGAAATTCAGAAAATTTCAGCTCGTTATCATCTAAATATAAACTGCATCAGTGTTGTGGAAATATCGAGTTGATAGCGCTAATCATACCCGGTTTATTATTTTCACGATCTCCCTTTTGAAATTCTCAAAATTTCAGCTATTATCCTTTAAATATATCTATATAAATTTGCTTAAAGGAATTGTAAATCGGAGATTATTAGCGTGTATCAACTCGATCCTTCCGCAACACTGATACAGTTTATTTTAAGAGGATAAGGAGCTGAAAGTGTGAGACTTATACAAAGTTGCTATTAGAAATAATTAAATGAAAGATAATTAGCGCTTATAACTCTATCCTTCTGCAACGCCGATTCAATTTATATTTATGCCATAAAGTTCTGAAATTGCCATGAAAATAGTAAATAGAGAATCTCACAATTTCCGCTACTTAATCTCTAAATATAAAATGCATCAGTATTGTAGAAGGATCGGGTTAATAATATTCTCCGATTTATTATTTTCTCGATCACCCTAGTGAAATTCTCACAATGTCAGTTCATTATCCTCTAAATATAAACTGTAACAGTGTTGTGGAAATATCGAGTTGATAGCGCTAATCATACCCGGTTTATTATTTTCACGATCTCCCTTTTGAAATTCTCAAAATTTCAGCTATTATCCTTTAAATATATCTATATAAATTTGCTTAAAGAAATTGTAAATCGGAGATTATTAGCGTGTATCAACTCGATCCTTCCGCAACACTGATACAGTTTATTTTAAGAGGTAAGGAGCTGAAAGTGTGAGACTTATACAAAGTTGCTATTAGAAATAATTAAATGAAAGATAATTAGCGCTTATAACTCTATCCTTCTGCAACGCCGATTCAATTTATATTTATGCCATAAAGTTCTGAAATTGCCATGAAAATAGTAAATAGAGAATCTCACAATTTCCGCTACTTAATCTCTAAATATAAACTGCATCAGTGTTGTAGAAGGGGCTTGTTAATAATATTCTCAGATTTATTATTTTCTCTATCACCCTTGTGAAATTCAGAAAATTTCAGCTCGTTATCATCTAAATATAAACTGCATCAGTGTTGTGGAAATATCGAGTTGATAGCGCTAATCATACCCGGTTTATTATTTTCACGATCTCCCTTTTGAAATTCTCAAAATTTCAGCTATTATCCTTTAAATATATCTATATAAATTTGCTTAAAGAAATTGTAAATCGGAGATTATTAGCGTGTATCAACTCGATCCTTCCGCAACACTGATACAGTTTATTTTAAGAGGTAAGGAGCTGAAAGTGTGAGACTTATACAAAGTTGCTATTAGAAATAATTAAATGAAAGATAATTAGCGCTTATAACTCTATCCTTCTGCAACGCCGATTCAATTTATATTTATGCCATAAAGTTCTGAAATTGCCATGAAAATAGTAAATAGAGAATCTCACAATTTCCGCTACTTAATCTCTAAATATAAACTGCATCAGTGTTGTAGAAGGGGCTTGTTAATAATATTCTCAGATTTATTATTTTCTCTATCACCCTTGTGAAATTCAGAAAATTTCAGCTCGTTATCATCTAAATATAAACTGCATCAGTGTTGTGGAAATATCGAGTTGATAGCGCTAATCATACCCGGTTTATTATTTTCACGATCTCCCTTTTGAAATTCTCAAAATTTCAGCTATTATCCTATAATAATATCTATATAAATTTGCTTAAAGAAATTGTAAATCGGAGATTATTAGCGTGTATCAACTCGATCCTTCCGCAACACTGATACAGTTTATTTTAAGAGGATAAGGAGCTGAAGTCTGAGACTTATACAAAGTTGCTATTAGAAATAATTAAATGAAAGATAATTAGCGCTTATAACTCTATCCTTCTGCAACGCCGATTCAATTTATATTTATGCATAAAGTTCTGAAATTGCCATGAAAATAGTAAATAGAGAATCTCACAATTTCCGCTACTTAATCTCTAAATATAAACTGCATCAGTGTTGTAGAAGGGGCTTGTTAATAATATTCTCAGATTTATTATTTTCTCTATCACCCTTGTGAAATTCAGAAAATTTCAGCTCGTTATCATCTAAATATAAACTGCATCAGTGTTGTGGAAATATCGAGTTGATAGCGCTAATCATACCCGGTTTATTATTTTCACGATCTCCCTTTTGAAATTCTCAAAATTTCAGCTATTATCCTTTAAATATATCTATATAAATTTGCTTAAAGGAATTGCAAATCGGAGATTATTAGCGTGTATCAACTCGATCCTTCCGCAACACTGATACAGTTTATTTTAAGAGGATAAGGAGCTGAAAGTGTGAGACTTATACAAAGTTGTTATTAGAAATAATTAAATGAAAGATAATTAGCGCTTATAACTCTATCCTTCTGCAACGCCGATTCAATTTATATTTATGCAAAGTTCTGAAATTGCCATGAAAATAGTAAATAGAGAATCTCACAATTTCCGCTACTTAATCTCTAAATATAAACTGCATCAGTGTTGTAGAAGGGGCTTGTTAATAATATTCTCAGATTTATTATTTTCTCGATCACCCTAGT
This sequence comes from Heterodera glycines, assembly GCA_004148225.2. Classification (NCBI taxonomy): domain Eukaryota; kingdom Metazoa; phylum Nematoda; class Chromadorea; order Rhabditida; family Heteroderidae; genus Heterodera; species Heterodera glycines. Next base: position 10,105,973 of record CP049713.1, on the reverse strand, counting down.
GAAATTCTCACAATGTCAGTTCATTATCCTCTAAATATAAACTGTAACAGTGTTGTGGAAATATCGAGTTGATAGCGCTAATCATACCCGGTTTATTATTTTCACGATCTCCCTTTTGAAATTCTCAAAATTTCAGCTATTATCCTCTAAATATATCTATATAAATTTGCTTAAAGAAATTGTAAATCGGAGATTATTAGCGTGTATCAACTCGATCCTTCCGCAACACTGATACAGTTTATTTTAAGAGGATAAGGAGCTGAAAGTGTGAGACTTATACAAAGTTGCTATTAGAAATAATTAAATGAAAGATAATTAGCGCTTATAACTCTATCCTTCTGCAACGCCGATTCAATTTATATTTATGCCATAAAGTTCTGAAATTGCCATGAAAATAGTAAATAGAGAATCTCACAATTTCCGCTACTTAATCTCTAAATATAAACTGCATCAGTGTTGTAGAAGGGGCTTGTTAATAATATTCTCAGATTTATTATTTTCTCGATCACCCTAGTGAAATTCTCACAATGTCAGTTCATTATCCTCTAAATATAAACTGTAACAGTGTTGTGGAAATATCGAGTTGATAGCGCTAATCATACCCGGTTTATTATTTTCACGATCTCCCTTTTGAAATTCTCAAAATTTCAGCTAACTACAATGTACGAGTACTTTGATTATCGATTTTTTTCAATCCATATTTTCGGACCCCCCCCCCCCGCCCCATACCTATTGGATGATCTTTGATCCCTTCAACCGAAACCTATTGGATGGACTTGTGCGCGAGAATTTAATTAATTTAAATTAATTTAAATTTAAATTAATTAATTTAAATGAGCGAGAGCTGCGCGACTTTTTCCGATAAATTGTGGAAAATCAAAAACATGGTCGCGGTCTCGAACCGTTGAGAGTGGAAGCGAGGAGCTTAACCACTTGGCCACAGGGGCAGTTGAAAGGTATGGGATAATTGTTGACTTTATGATGAAAATTCCGAAAAATTGTGAAAAATCAAAAACATGGTAGTGGACTCGAACCGTTGAGAGTGGAAGCGAGGAGCTTAACCACTTGGCCACAGGGTGAGTTGAAAGGAATGGGATAATTGTTGACTAAATGGTGAAAAATTTTCCCCTTTGCTTCACCACAAGCGCTGCGGAGGCGGGCGTGTGGCGGCGAGAGACCAAACTTTTTTTTAATAACAGGAATTAAGTTTTATTATAAACAATAATTTATTATTTTTAAACAGTTAAATGTTTAAAAATTTGTCTTTAACAAAAAAATTCCAATAACAATTAAAATTATACCAAATTCTTATAAGAAAAAAATAATGCATTGTAAAAAAAGTAAGTTACACTACTTTGATTGAAAAAATATTGGTGGTTGTCTTTGAATATTTTTCATTTCTTCAATCATGGTTTCCGCTTCGCTTGGGGATATATGACCTCTCCTCTTGAGGAATTTAATTATTATGAACCAACAGAGTAGAAAAACAGGGAAGGCAAATGCATAATGTGAAAGGAGCAAAAGATGAAAAAGAGTGTCATTAGTCTCATCTGATGAACGTAACACCTCAATTCCTTCTTTCGTCGTGTTATTCATTTTTCTCTAATATAATTTTGAGCTTTATTTATAAATTTACCCAAGCTTCGAGTCGGAGACAATGTGTCGATTATAATCAATCATAATCATTTGGTCAAATTCTCCGAGAACAATCATTTCCACTCCTCCCTTTGGAATTGGTGAATCAAATGTGGCCCTAATACTGGTTGTACCGCTTCTCAACAGCTCAAATCCACAGCTATCGTCTAAGGTTGAATTCAAAGAGATGACAAAAAAGGCCCATCCATTTTTGAATTGATTCATTGAAACGTCAAATGAACGTTCTGAATTAGCCATGCCCAACGCTTCATACATCTCCACGAATGCTCTTACATAGTAATTCTTTGAAAAATTTAATTTATGTGGTACAACGGGATAGACCATGCCCCCAGCATGTACTGAAATTTCTCGCAAATCAAATGGATCGAACTTGAAGGGCGTCAATTTGTAATCACCATTAAAAGCCGAGTTACTGACCAACGCTATTGTTACACGACGAGGTATTGTCGAGCTGAACACGTTGTATTCAAATTCGTAGCGCCCACTGCTAATGTATGAAGATTTGATTTCGGTTTTACGAACAGCATAAGTAGCAGGCTGCTTTTCTAGTGTCTTGTAAAGATTCATGTTGAGTGAGGGCTGAACCTCAATCATTTTAGCGTAAATTTTAACATCGTGCACGGTCAAACGGTACTTTGTGTCGTCATTAGCTTTAAGTGTTTGCAAAAGAAATGCGTCTTTCGCTTTGTAAATTGTGAACAACAAATCCAAATTATTTAACAGGTAGAGTTCTTGGTTTCCCAAGTCAAAGTCAAGGCGAGAGAGGAACTGTGCATTATTACCACCTTTAAAAACTTTACAACGTTCTTTAAATCCATCATCCGTTGGATCATCGTGACGTTCCGTGTGATAATATCCCGTTGAGCCGAGAAAGTTCTTTTTTGCATTTACTGGAAAGCTCAATTCATTGGTAATGTAGGCTTTGTATGGATATAAATTTCCGCTATCGTAAACTTCAGTGTTTCCAACGGTCACTTTTAATTGCTGAACAAACGTTTGCCCAATTCCTTGAATTGCTGACACGCTGACATCAGTGTCCTCTATAGCTATCCATTTGTCAATAGCTCCCGGTTTTTCAATGGACAATTCAAGATAGAGATAGATTCGTGACAAATCAGTCCACAAATTATCACTGTATAACCTAAAGAGATATGGTGATTCCTGAGTGATTGTCGCCAAGGGAAGAACTTGACGAAAGAATGAACGAACGACCGCCACATTTGTTGGAGGTATTGAGAAAATGTTTAAACCACTGTTTATTGCCAAAGGACTGTTTTCACTAATCTTTTGAGGGCAAGTCATTTTTTAGTAAGCTCCCAATGAGTCAACACGTAAACGTTTGTTTTTGGTCTTAACAACCATAGGTGGTCCAATTGAAGATTGGAGCTTATTTATATTTTTTCTTCTAATTTTTCCATACCGTGGTATGGTTTCTTTCTTGTATTTTTTAAAATCAAATCCCTGTCCTTTTTGGTTTTCAATGTTATTTGCTGCCGTTTCCAAAAGGTTTTTAAGTCCTGTTTTACCCTCGCTGACGAGAGACTCCTTCAAATCTTTACCTTCTAATACATTTGTTAACACTCGATTCCCGCTTTCAAGCCCCTGACGTGCAATTGACGATCCAATTTGTTTCCCTATCGGTAAAAGAAATCTCATTAAGCTTCTAAATACTGAACCGATACCAGCACCGCGCTGATATGGTACACCACGAAAAATATTGTAACCTCCATATTGAATAAATTCGTGCGAGAATGTAGACCAATCCACTTGGTGGGGATCAAAATCGACATGCATTTTTGTGAAAAAACTATATTTTTTCAACTATTTATATTTATTATTCTTGTAACAAAAGAACTGACAAGTGTGTCAGGTGTTGTTTTTCCAAAATGCAAAAATCTTACAATCTTTTCAAAGGGAGTTCCCAGACATCTATTAAACAAAAAGAAGAGCACATGACGACCACACACACTTGAATTGGGAGATTGAAGTAGAATTATACTATAACGAATTTGTTTGAATCTTGACAAATAATTTGCAATGTGTATGCTAGGTGGTGGCCAAATGCCCAACGAGTCATAGTATTCAATGTGTGACGGAGAAGGACTGTAAGCACAAACCCAATGTGATCCTTTAGAGGTGATTGGGTCAATATTCATTACCAGACAATTTGGAAATTTTACCATTTCCATATTTGGTATCTGGTCAGCCGCAAAACAGCCGATATAAGTCTGTTTTGTGAGTGGGCTTGTCGATAAAATTTTATCAATTTCCAAGGTATTCATCTTCAGAAGTAGGACAGTTTTCGGAAATGTAAAGTTAATGTACATATTCCATATTGGAATGGCATTAGGCTCCCGCTATTTGTACGAATTTCGATCAGGAGTTCAGAAATTTCCTTAATTAAAATTTTGTGATATTGTATTGCTAAAAATTGTTCTTCAACTATTTCATCAGGTTTTCCTCGAATTGTGACGATGCGTAACACTGGTGCTGTGACATCACCAATCATCATTGGTTCAATGAGATCGGGAGTATAAACTTGAAAAGATGATACGCCACCATTCATATCTGGCATAAATTTTGCTTCATTTTCCGATGTCGTAAAATCTGTACTGTCAAAGCCTAAGATATACGCAAGTTGTGAAGAAATTTTAACCCTCCTTACATATCGCTGATCAAATATTAACTCGAAACGATTTTTGTTGATATCAAAAATAAATCGGCAAACGAGCCTAACTTTACGGTACGCTTGAACCCACGCTTCCATTCCCATTTCTTTCGTTGCATCAAGAATTGTACGGTCCTCCTCTACCATATTTTTAATTTCTTCGTTCAATTTTGCTCTGATCATTTCTTCGAGTATGTCCAAATCGGGACCACTTAAATTTGAAAAATATTCATCCAATTTATGTTGGTATGATTCATTGTCATCAGCAGACATTCTCAACGGAATTTTGCTCGTCTCCGCGCGCTTCTCACGCGCTAAAAGACCTTGAGTCACACCAAAAAGGTCAACCATTGTTTCAATGTCCGTCAATAAGGCTTCTAGAAGTTTTTCTTCATCTCGAATACTTCGTTTCTCTCTCGTTTTTCGTTTTATGTATTCTTCTCTAGCCCCACGACGAGCAGAGTTTGTAGCATGCGAAAAAGAATTCTGTGCGGTTCGTACCTTTTTTGCTAACGGTTCACTTCCTTCGCCCAAGAGCCTATACAGAGTTTTACCCAAGTCAATTGGATTTGTGACATTCGATGGTGGTACTTCAATACGCACCGTATTTCCTGTTTGCCATTCAACTTCTACAAATTGCTGTTCAACAGTACCAATCGAAGGCCAAGTATGAGGATATACAATAACAGCGAGTCCAACTTCCCATTCGGAGTTGAATTGTAGTTTTCGTGGTAAACGAACCCGGAATGAATTTGTCTTGTTACCTTCAACATTTGTATTTGAAGGAAGAACAATGTAAAAAGAATTGGATGGCATTTTTTTTAAAAGATAAAGCGCAATAAAGTTTTTATATATTTTTCTCGGAGATAGAACTCAATGGAACCCAGCTATTGAATTTAATACTGTATCCTTTCCATTTTACCAGAACGTATTCAATACCATTTTGTTTTTTCTTCTTCAAAATTTGTTCAATATCATATAGTGATTCTTTGTTTTTGAGAATTTTGCATAAATCATTGGAATAAAACCATCCCTTTATAATTTCGTTGCTATCGTCACTTAATCTGTAGACAACGGGCGAGCGTTCTGTATGTACTTCTGCTACCGTAAATATTTCATCGGTAAATCGTGGTAAATAACCCTTTTGGAATACATGTTTGTATTTTTCTATTCTCACACGGTCGCCCACTTTGAATTTAGGACTCTTTTTTGGAAATTTTTTCGCTTCATTATATAACTTTTGTCTCAGTTCCTCTGCATTTTCAAAATTTACGTCAGCAGGTCGCATTCCAATGGAGGAGTTTATAGACTGATTAATGCCCTTAACAATGTCCTGAACTACCTCAATCCATTTGTAAGTGTCTCTTTCGGTGAAGTAACGATATAAACGTTCTTTTATACTACGATTGGCACGCTCAGCCATACCAGCGTGGAATTGAGGGGAAGTCAGCATGCAAAAATGTTCAACATCTTTTGTATCAAAATATTTTTTTACTGAATGAGCTGTAAATTCTTTCCCTTGATCAGTCAAAATTTTCCATGGAATGTACTTGCTTCTCATAAAGATATTATCAAATGCTTTAATTATGTTTATACTTGTTTTTGACTTTACAGGCTCAACAAATATTTGTCTACTTAGAGTGTCAATGCAAACTAACAAATATTTGAATCCACGATTATGTTTTGCAAGTCTATCAAGAATGGCCAAATCTGCCTGCCATTCGGTATGTAATCCAGGAGCTAATGTTGGTAAGTGTCTGTAGCGACGCTTGGCTTGCCGATGTAACGTATAAGTTCGTTGTGTGTACAAGAAATTTTGAACATCTGCTCTCGTGATTTTTCTTTGCCGTTTTTTCGCCTCTCTCAACAATGGTTCAAGGCTCGTGAATGCGACTGGTGAATTTATGTCTTTATACAAAAACTCGAGTAATCGCTGTTTCTTCAAATCCATAACGAAGGCTTAAATTTTATCATAGCCTTTTTATAAACTCCCGTGCCAATTTGACCTTCAGAAAAGAGACGTTTACTCAAAAGCGGATTTTGTTTGGCTCTAGCAACAAACTCTTTGAGTGCTGTTGGTTCTTTGGTATTTGCACGCTTGTCTTTGTTTAACAAATGCGCAACAATATCTTCTATATTACTCGTTCTAAGAACATGGCCATTTGTTTTGATAATCTGTCCATCCTCATTGATTCCCAAGGCCTCAGAGTTTTTATAAATGTAATTTATAATATCCCCTTGGTCAAATGTTTCTGCATCTTCAAAAACTTCATTTTCTTCATCTTTTCTTGTTTTACCAAGTTTGATATTACGACGTCTACGAGCAACCGGTCTTCTTACCAGATTAAAAGGTTTTGGCATAGCCTCTGTCATTTCCTGTAGGTTTTGCAATTTAACATCAACAGGGCGTTCCTCCTCATCTTTATTTAATTTTTTGAGGCGTTTAAATTCTTGTTCATATTTAAATGCCCTCTCATCATCGTTAATTTCATCATCATTTTTAATTTGCTTAATTCGTGATCTAACTAATCCAAGAGGACTTCCATCTTGAGGTGACGTCAGACTCTGATAAATCTCCTCTGGAACGAGCAAATACCGCTTTGTGTATTGCATTTTTAAAATTATTTATTGTTTTTTGTGGCGTTATTTATAATTTGCAATTAAATTTGAAACCAAGGGCAAAACAATTGAAGAGAGCAATCCAGCTATGGCGGAATTCCCGCACCGTGTTGCAATAATATTCGTTTTGCGGAACGAGAACAACGTGTTCTGGCTAGATGACGCAAAATCTGAGCATGTGTTTTCAATTTTTTTAAATGTTCAGGCTTTAGAGGAACCCGTCCTTTTAAAATATTAAGACAAATCTCTACGATACATAAAAGCTGTTCATCTGATGCTCTCTGTATAAGTTGTTTGGAATTTTTTGCATTACAAATACTCTCTAAAAAATTTGTATTCTTTGTAATTAAATTGGAAACATTCATTTTTGAACGTAAACAATTATCTTTTCATCATATATATGTGTTCTCAACCGTAAAATTTCAAGACTTTCTGGATGCATGTCAACTAGGAGATAACCAAAATTTTTTGAACATGCGTTACGGTATGACTCCATAAAATGAGCTGTCCTTGAAGGAAAAAGATGTGTGGCTAAAGTACGAATTTGAAGCTCACCGGCTGGGTTCCGCATTAACACCAAATAATGTGAATTTCCACGCGCGACACGCAACTCTTTATTAAAGAGGTGTTGAGTAACTAGAATTATGCTAACTCCCCAATTATGTGAACCGCGAGTAAAGAGTGTGTCTAAATATTGCTGTCTCATACCAACCAATAAATCGTCCAACACCAGCAACAATTTTTCCTTTTTGGCATTTCCTTTAATGTAGTCTTCAGCAGGAACTCCATTGTGAACAGTGACTGTTATATTGTCAATTCTCCCATTGCGTTGTAAATTTAAAATATTCGGATTCAGCTCCCCGTAACAATACAATACACGCTCAATTGGTACTGAAATAATTTTGTCCAAGTTACGTAATAATCTCATTATCCATTCCGACTTTCCACTTCCCGTACTTCCTGACACAATCATTGTGAATGGATGACGAAACTGTACATCCGTATGATCAAAAGTTTCCTCCATTTTTAATTACATTTAGATTTAAAACTCTATATATAACTTTTAATTCTGTTAATTTAAAAAAAATGGATTTAATTCTCGCCACTGATTGGATGAATAACGCTTACCCGGAAATGGAACAGGACAAGGCTAACATGTCACCAAAGGAAGACCCTAGTTGGATTAGTCTCATTGATGAAGAGGAAAAGCGGGAGCCTATAGCTATTGTGCAAATCGATGAGGAAGAGGAGAAACAAAGAAAAAGTTTGTCTTTTAGTGTTATTTTTTTTAATTAAAATTTAGATCCTCCCGGAAATTGCGACTGTCGAGAGAAGCGTCGTTGCTTTATTCCGCTTGTTGACCACTTGTGCAAGAAATTTGAGTGTTCCGCCCACGAGTTACACGTACTCTTCAAAGACTTGGGGAAGCGTCGCGCCATCGTTGAACACCTACGCTCTTCTCAATTGTGCACCTCCCACCTGCGTCCATCGATACGGAATTTCCCAGTTCGCTGCAACGATCTCTCCATTTTGGATGCTCACTCAGTCCCTGCATACCGTGGTTACCTCGGAATCACGGTGTTTATTCTTTTTATTTTTTTTATTTCTCAAAATATTTTAGGTTCGAATGCACTATTACATCAAACACGGTATTCGATTGCGTCATTCAAATTTGCCTTGTGTTGTTGAATTTGGCGGTGGAGATCATAAGACTTTCTTCCCATTAGAAGCTTTGAATATTGTTATTTAGATGTTTTCTGTATCAAATTGTACTGTTGTTTTTAAAATAAATGCTCAACCACTAACAATTGAACAATTTTTGACTATTGCACAACATGGAGCCAATACTGAGTACAACCCACGCCGTTTCCACGCCATCATCATGCGAATCCGTTCATCAAACAAAAAAACAGTGGCTGCTCTAATTTTTCAGTCGGCACGTGTCGTCCTAACCGGCGTACCCCACCCAGACAGAGCAAGAGTGTTTGCGAAACGAGTTTTGCGAAGAATACAACATACACAAAACACCATCTTCGATATCCATGAGATGCGTGTGGTCAACATTGTGGGTGTGAAAACCTTTCCACAACGAATCTATGTGGAGCGCCTCGTAACAAGACTGGGTGGTGTTTACGATCCAAGTATTTTCCCAGCACTTCGATGCAAATTGGAAAATGATGCAACGTGTCTCATCTATATCTCGGGAAAAATCATTATAACTGGTGTCAATTCAATTGATAATTTACACAATTTATTTCAATATCTCTCAAGTGTGATTCCCAAATTTTTTCGTTGAGATTATAATTTTTTATTCATTGATAATAAATTTTCAAAACCATCCAGAATAACCCGGTCGAGTTGGGTCAGGGTCAATCAATGTTCTCTTTCTTCGTTCAGCCGTAGGTTGTATTGGTGGATGTGATACATCCTCCACATATCCAAATGCAACGATGGGCTCCACCTCCTCCGTACACGTAGAGATCATCGTTGTCGATGACGTCATCACTAAAATTTAAAATTATTTGTTGTGAAAATTAAAAAAAAAATCTGACATAGGTCCGTCAATGTTATATGTAGCCAGTGTCAGATCCTTCATTGCTTCAAAATTCAGTAATTGTTGAGTGGCGTACGATAATCTGAAGCTTCGTATTTTTAGGTTGGCCCGCTCATCAGTTCCGTCTCGTGCTGTGTGCCGAATTCCATAATTTTTTGGACCACCAGCTACAAATTCCACAATTCGACGATCAACATGCTCACGCTTCATTTGTCCAAGTGCCTCGCCTTCCGGAACACACCGCCCACCCATCTTGTTCACGTAGTAGATTGAGTCAGTGTCTAAAATTATCTAACATTTTTTTTCTATTGTATTCGCAAACCACAATAAAGAAGCTCAGCCCCTTCCAGTGCAATCACTTTTTCCATGTATGAATAGAGATGAAGTCTCGCGTACGATGTGACGTATATTGCGACTGGAAGACAGTTTGTGAGGGGTGCCTTTGCAAACTCGGGACGCTTCCTGACAACAACTCGGTCCATATGCTCGGAGACGTGGACAAAGTCCAGTTTGTCTAATGTTGGATCGTCCAAGAGTTGATGGAATTCCGCTGGAGTGCGCGTGTACTTTATCTGCGTGAAACCCACGCGCTGTGCCATTTTTCCCCTAAACATTTTTTTTTTGTTCAAATAGAAGTTTAAAAACGTATACCACAGAGAATTTGCCAATGTTTTGGCAATGAGGCGGAGCCCTGGGTTGGGTGTCATTTTCGTTGAGTCTAATTGGATGCCTTCCGTGCGCATGAAATTATCCACGAATTCTTTACGTTGTTCATCTGTCTCACACCCTTCCGGCCACCCAGTCGCTTGGACTTTGAGACCAACGAATGTATTGACATATTTGCTGAACAAGTCGTCGTCCCACTCGTCATAGTTCCAAACCTTTTTTTTTTATATTTTTTTTTCGTTATTTTTAATGTACCTCAAAGAGATCAACGACAATATAGCCGAGTTGAAGTGCCTTGTTCAATTCCATGTGCGTGTATGCGCACACCCAAGAACGCTTTTCGTCACCATGTTGACATGGACGTTGCTGGCGTCTGTCCGCACACCAAGCACAGAGTGGAAAGGTGAAACGTCCATCTTTGGTGCGATAGCCCAGCAACGGGACACGAATTAGGCGCGGTGCGAGCACTCGTACAAGTAAAAGTCCCCGGAACATGTTATTTGACGAACATGTCCAGGGAAGTGGGGCCGTGGGTGGATGAAGCAATACCTCACGCGTGAGAACACGTGGATTCCCCACTGGGAAAGGATTCACCTTCTAAATTCAAATTTAAATTCAAATTTATTGAGAAAAAGCACCATGACGTAGGGATATAGGCTAACTATATCAATGCACAATATCTCTTCATCGTCTGAGCACACATGATGAAGTTTGAAGGGCTCCGTACGACCACCACGGAGTGCATCGTTTCGTGGATCCAATGGACACGGGACAAATACTGCTTCGAAACGCTGCTTGAGCTCCAAATCGCGTCGGAGCCGTTCTTTCCACTCACAACCCCATACGACGTGAAGCTCACATCCATGGGTATGTTCGAGTTCAAAGAGTCGCCGCATCGTCCTTTCGTATAAATCCTCCGCAGTTCTCCCAGCAGCCAACTTTTGTCTTCGATTTGGAAAACAGTCGGGACATCCTTTAATCGTTTAAGATTTTTATTTGAAAATTAAGACGATAAAACACCATGATAGTAGCAACCCATCCACTCGATGGCCAGTGGACGAAGCGGAGGCTCTCGTCGCCAGAGGCCGTCCACACGATAGCCTGTGTCTTCAATGTTGGCCTCTCCCACAGACCAATCCGCGCACTGCACTTGGGCTCCAGGGTTTTCAAGCTCGAAGAACCGGATGTATCGGCGGGATTCGGCGGAAGCTCGTCGTCCACGGAGGTATCCTCCCTCAGGTGAGTGAACCAAACGGTTGAACGGTAGAAAACAACGTCGGAGCGTTGATAAAGCCAGACCAGCAGCTGTTGAAGACACCAAAAAGGGATCGAGGCCCTGAGTGTGTTCTCCGATGAGTTTTCGAAAGCGCAACACGGATTCTCGAAGAATGGCAACATCATTTATGCAGTACATGATCAGCTGCTCACGGAGTTGGAAACGAGCATCACCATTGTTATTACAATGCCATCGAAGAAATTTTTCCCGTTTATCAGCTTTCATCGTGTTTGGTGAGTAGAATTCGATAGGCGGAAGCCCATCGAGTCGTTGATGTAGATGTTGTCGTTTAATGTACAAATATGGAAAGAATGGTTTCACAGTTGCGAGATGTTGTGGCAGATCAAAACTTTTTACGAGTGCATCCAATTCACAAAAGAAGTAATTGATGGAGTCTTTAAAAGTTATTCGCCGCTGATTCATGCCACGAAGCTTCATTGAATAGATTTTTAGACCGCTGGTGCACAAACGTTTTGGTGGGTAACTCCGACGATGTAGTGCTTCGAGTACCAGATGAAAGTCGTATTTTCCTCCGTTATGAGCGATACAAATGGTGTGTGCTTTTCTTGATCCATGATGGATAAGAAAGTCGAGAAATTGGTCTACGGGGTCAGAAGCTTCGTTATCAAAAGAATGAAAAAATAAACGACGGTTGTTGAATACAGGAGCTCCTTCCGGCTGAGGAGTATTATCCCCAGGAGCATTTACAAAAGGTGGTGACATCCATTGACGCATCTGTTGACCTCTCACTCTTCCACATAGGCAAACGCAACCGGGTGCGCGCTGACCTTGCCCATCGTTGATGTTGATTCCAGCTCGAATGCAAGGTTCACAAATGAATTCAGCAACTATTAGCAAAGGTACATGTTTATGGGCGACTTGGTTGTTGAGCTGTAGTGGGCGCTCCTGGGATGTTTCGGCATCGAAGAAGCAAAGACGAAGTGGTAGCAGTTCATCTCGCTCATCATCATCATCATCATTAATATCATCCCCGTTTTCAACATCATCTTCATCTTCATCACCTTCTCCTCCCAGATTGTTGATTATGAAATCAATATCATTTTCATCCTCATTGTTGTTGTTGTTGTTGTTGTTGTTGTTGTTGTTGTGTCGTCGTTGTTGTGAACAGGACCAAGCATTGGTAAAGGTGGTGCAACACCAATCGGTTGGATGTAGCAAGGTTCATCCAACATATGTGGACCTTTGCAACGAAAGCAATCAACTGGCCCAATAGCACGACGTATCGAGGGGCATTGATGGATTCCAAAATAGGCAACACGACCGCATGTGGGACAAAAACGTCGCCATTGACAAAGTGAACGCCGTTGTCTATGTCCGCGCCCATCAATTGGAGCAGGGGCATCATTCGCCAAATGATATTCATAACAGTTGTCATTTGGGAAAATGAAACCACATTCGGTACATTTTCGTGAACTGAAACAGAAACACCGGCTCTTGTAAGCAAATGAACGGCCTGAGTCCCATGTTGGTATTGACGACTTGCGTATGTGTTGAACGCTCCACGACCACCTCCATTTGGCATTTGTGTCTCACGATCACAAAGTCCAAGAAGAACAGCACGCGCGAGGCAGTAACGATCGTTGGGGTTCACAACACGAACTATTGACTGCACGTTGTGTGATAAGTGATGTTCGTTATCCAAATCGCACGCACCTATATTTTATTTTATCAAAATTTTAAATTTTTTTTTTTATCAACCCCCTCGCTGAGCATCGACACGAACGGATTCCAAAGGCCACACAGCGAGAACTTTGGTGACGGTCGTTCCAGAAAGCAAGTCTATTCCAGCGGCCGATTGCTCATTGAGTCTTTCGATAGCTGCAGCAAGTGCTGCCGCGTTGTTTTGTTCAGGTGGCCGAAGTCGGATCACGTAGGGTCGATCAAACCCCGGCGGTTGGAGCTGCAGTCCAACTAGGATTGGACTCGGGTGCCCCTCTAAGACACGGTCGAGAAGGTGTTGAATGAGGATCTCCATCACAAGGTCGGGACGCTCATTGTCCTCCAAAGGCAAGAACCTGATTTCACACACTTCCCCTCTCGTGTTTCTCAGTGTGTTTCTCATTGGTGTTGTACGTTCAATTACGAAGGAGTCATCAATCGAACGATTCACCTTTTAAAATATCGTTGGACTAATTTGTAAACAATGATCTCTGATCCTGGCCTTTGTTTTAAGAGCAAATCAGTTACAATAAAATAAACGAACACTTTCACCCACCCTTCTCTCGGGAGGTCGCGTACGGATTGGTATGCCAAAACGGTGATGAAGTGTCTAATATAATTTTTATTCCACGGAAATTATAAAAATGCTGAGAAGAAATATCATTTCCTCACGTTGTTATTGTTCACATCCTCTTCATTGGTTTGGTTAAAACGGAGCTGATTACGTGAACCATTCAAATTTCCATTTACCTATATAATTTTTTTTTAATTTTTTTTTTAATAAAATCAGACCACATCATTGCGACCACTTCCCGTCTGAATTTGAACCGGTTGAGCCTTAATTAAATTATACACAACTTTAGTTAATTTTTAAAAACTTGAATTTGTTCCCCCAAAATAGATGCGATTGAGTGACGAAGTCCAACTGATTCATTAGGACAAGCATTGGTTGTTTGCTAATCAGTGATTTTTTTTTAATAATAATAATAATAAAAATTACCTGGTGTATTGGGTGAGGAATTATGGTAGCATTTCTACCATCAACGCCAATTCGGTACCAACAATCCAGTCGCTGATACCGTGAACGTGCCATACAGTTCATGAACCAGTAAGCAGTTCCAATGGACAATGACGCCAAAACACCCGCTTGAGTTTGCCATCCCGAAGCTTCAATCCGATGACCATCGGCATTGCGCAACACAACATTAGTCACAGAAAGCAATCCTGCGGGAGTCTGTTGTTCGGGCCGGTGATCAATTGAAACAACGATCAGACAGAGCGGTCTTGGAACACAAATTTAAAATCTTCACCATCAAAAAAACATACGGTAAAGGTTGGCCAATTTGGGTAACGCATCCATTCAAGAACTGAATATTGTGCGTTCCATCGGTGCAGAATACATTCTTGAACAATTAGAATGGAAATTAATATAAATGACAAATCTATGTTGGCTAGTCAGATCTATTGAGTAAAACAACCCATTTTTTTAATGATATATTAATATTAAATGTGCCAAAATATACATTTCCAAGTGCTGACTGTCCTTGCTGAAGTTGATTATGATTGGAGTTTGCCATGGAGAAAAATTTAAATGGTAAGTTCACTAATTCTTATAAAAATAAAAGTAAATTATTAATTATTATTATTAATGAATTCATAAAATAAAATGGAACGAAGTAAAAAATCAAAATTCTTTTTTATTGGAATAATACTTTAATAACTCTGGATTAATAAAAGGAAAATAGTATTAAGGTTTTAGTGATGCTAATAAAATTAAAATTAAATGTAAAAAAAAATCATAAAATAAAATAAATGTGACGAAGTAAAAAAAATTAATTTCTATTGGAATAATTTTTATTAGTTTTTTAAAGGTTAACAAAGTGAAATAACAAAAAAGGGGGGGGGTATGGTATGGTATGATATGGTATGATATGGTATGGTATGATATGGTATGATATGGTATGGTATGGTATGTTATGTTAGTTATGCTAGTTATGTTAGTTATGTTAGTTATGGTATGTTATGGTATGGTATGGTATGATATGGTATGGTATGATATGGTATGTATGGTATGTTATGTTAGTTATGTTAGTTATGGAGAAAAATTTAAATGGTAAGTTCACTAATTCTTATAAAAATAAATTATTAATTATTATTATTATTAATGAATTCATAAAATAAAATGGAACGAAGTAAAAAATCAAAATTTTTTTTATTGGAATAATACTTTAATAACTCTGGATTAATAAAAGGAAAATAGTATTAAGGTTTTAGTGATGCTAATAAAATTAAAATTAAATGTAAAAAAATCATAAAATAAAATAAATGGGACGAAGTAAAAAAAAATTAATTTCTATTGGAATAATTTTTATTAGTTTTTTAAAGGTTAACAAAGTGAAATAACAAAAAAAGGGGGGGGGGTATGGTATGGTATGGTATGGTATGGTATGGTATGGTATGGTATGGTATGGTATGATATGGTATGTTATGTTAGTTATGTTAGTTATGTTAGTTATGTTAGTTATGAATGTTATGGTATGGTATGGTATGATATGATATGATATGGTATGGTATGGTATGGTATGGTATGGTATGGTATGGTATGGTATGGTATGGTATGGTATGGTATGGTATGGTATGGTATGGTATGGTATGGTATGGTATGGTATGGTATGGTATGGTATGGTATGGTATGGTATGGTATGGTATGGTATGGTATGGTATGGTATGGTATGGTATGGTATGGTATGGTATGGTATGGTATGGTATGGTATGGTATGGTATGGTATGGTATTATTATTAATTAAGCAGTTAAAAGCAGTTATTTATAAAGCATTATTTATTATTATTAAAGCTTTAATTATTATTATTAATTGTTAATTCCTACCTAATTATGGGAGCGCCGTGCGGACTAGAACCCCAAAGCATTTAATCAAAAGCGTTAACCACTATGCTACGGCGCTCCCATTCGCTAATTATTATTTCTAATATTTATATTCAAAAATTAATTTAAATATATATATTTTTTTAATTACAAATTAAAATAAAGCGTCAAAAATACTTGCGCAATGGATTAGAGCCCTTTTCAGACCAAAATAACGAGTTCGAACAAAATGTCGAAAAGTCGAACATTGTTCGAACTCTGCCAAAATGATCAGGAAGACATTTCCAGACAGGGGGTTACTCCAAGGGGGGTCGAAATGTTGTTATTTTTGCTCCAAAACGACGTTTAGACCCACTTTTTGGAGTTCGAACAAATTTCATTTGTTATTTTCGCTCACAGAGCACTTGTAAGACCTCAAAAGAGACTTTAAATGTTTGTACAGTGACTGGGAGCCCTGGGTTATTGAAAATAAAAAGTTCGAACAAAAGGTCGAAAAGTCGAACATTGTTCGAACTCTACAAAAATGATCAGGAAGACATTTCCAGACAGGGGGTTACTCCAAGGGGGGTCGAAATGTTGTTATTTTTGCTCCAAAACGACGTTTAGACCCACTTTTTGGAGTTCGAACAAATTTCATTTGTTATTTTCGCTCACAGAGCACTTGTAAGACCTCAAAAGAGACTTTAAATGTTTGTACAGTGACTGGGAGCCCTGGGTTATTGAAAATAAAAAGTTCGAACAAAAGGTCGAAAAGTCGAACATTGTTCGAACTCTACAAAAATGATCAGGAAGACATTTCCAGACAGGGGGTTACTCCAAGGGGGGTCGAAATGTTGTTATTTTTGCTCCAAAACGACGTTTAGACCCACTTTTTGGAGTTCGAACAAATTTCATTTGTTATTTTCGCTCACAGAGCACTTGTAAGACCTCAAAAGAGACTTTAAATGTTTGTACAGTGACTGGGAGCCCTGGGTTATTGAAAATAAAAAGTTCGAACAAAAGGTCGAAAAGTCGAACATTGTTCGAACTCTACAAAAATGATCAGGAAGACATTTCCAGACAGGGGGTTACTCCAAGGGGGGTCGAAATGTTGTTATTTTTGCTCCAAAACGACGTTTAGACCCACTTTTTGGAGTTCGAACAAATTTCATTTGTTATTTTCGCTCACAGAGCACTTGTAAGACCTCAAAAGAGACTTTAAATGTTTGTACAGTGACTGGGAGCCCTGGGTTATTGAAAATAAAAAGTTCGAACAAAAGGTCGAAAAGTCGAACATTGTTCGAACTCTACAAAAATGATCAGGAAGACATTTCCAGACAGGGGGTTACTCCAAGGGGGGTCGAAATGTTGTTATTTTTGATCTCTGTCAAATAAAACCCGTAATAACTTTACTAAAAGCTATCATACAGACTTGTGTTATAGTACATGCAATAGCGGATATTCTCTAAAACAATCCTTCATGAACATATTTTTTTTTTACGATATATTTTAAAAATTACGTTTTTTTTTTTGTGACAGGAGCAAACCTCATTTTTTTTTTGAAGCGCAAACTAATTTCATTAACCATTTTACGGTCACAAAGTACTTGGCTGACCTCGCAAGAATTAGAATGTTTCGCGCACAAAATCCAGTAATCATTATATCAAGGAATTGAGTAATGTTAAAAATCTGAATTTAAAAACGAATATTAATGTAGTGTAATTAATATAAATAATTTAATGCGTTTAAAATTTTTTAATTTAAGTTACAATTTTTTCATATTTTAAAAATTATTTAAAAATATTTAAAATAGCATTAATAATTATAATAAAATGAGAACGATAATTGTTATTGATTTAAGATAATTGAAAAAATGAAGAAACTAACGTTTTACATGAACTTAAATATCCGTATAGACGTCAAAGGGTGAAGCATAAAATCAATTAATTGAAAAAATCGGGAAAAGAATCGTCCACCATCACTCTCTCATCATCACACGTGCGTCTTCACAGCGCTTGTGGTGAAGCAAAGGGAAAAATTTTTCACCATTTAGTCAACAATTATCCAGTTCCTTTCAACTCACCCTGTGGCCAAGTGGTTAAGCTCCTCGCTTCCACTCTCAACGGTTCGAGTCCACTACCATGTTTTTGATTTTTCACAATTTTTCGGAATTTTCATCATAAAGTCAACAATTATCCCATACCTTTCAACTGCCCCTGTGGCCAAGTGGTTAAGCTCCTCGCTTCCACTCTCAACGGTTCGAGACCGCGACCATGTTTTTGATTTTCCACAATTTATCGGAAAAAGTCGCGCACTATTTAAATTATTAATTTAAATTTAAATTAATTTAAATTAATTAAATTCTCGCGCACAAGTCCATCCAATAGGTTTCGGCTGAAGGGATCAAAGATCATCCAATAGGTATGGGGCGGGGGGGGGGGGGGGGTCCGAAAATTGGATTGAAAAAAATCGATAATCAAAGTACTCGTACATTGTAGTCAGCTATTATCCTCTAAATATATCTATATAAATTTGCTTAAAGGAATTGTAAATCGGAGATTATTAGCGTGTATCAACTCGATCCTTCCGCAACACTGATACAGTTTATTTTAAGAGGTAAGGAGCTGAAAGTGTGAGACTTATACAAAGTTGCTATTAGAAATAATTAAATGAAAGATAATTAGCGCTTATAACTCTATCCTTCTGCAACGCCGATTCAATTTATATTTATGCCATAAAGTTCTGAAATTGCCATGAAAATAGTAAATAGAGAATCTCACAATTTCCGCTACTTAATCTCTAAATATAAACTGCATCAGTGTTGTAGAAGGGGCTTGTTAATAATATTCTCAGATTTATTATTTTCTCTATCACCCTTGTGAAATTCAGAAAATTCCAGCTCGTTATCATCTAAATATAAACTGCATCAGTGTTGTGGAAATATCGAGTTGATAGCGCTAATCATACCCGGTTTATTATTTTCACGATCTCCCTTTTGAAATTCTCAAAATTTCAGCTATTATCCTCTAAATATATCTATATAAATTTGCTTAAAGAAATTGTAAATCGGAGATTATTAGCGTGTATCAACTCGATCCTTCCGCAACACTGATACAGTTTATTTTAAGAGGATAAGGAGCTGAAAGTGTGAGACTTATACAAAGTTGCTATTAGAAATAATTAAATGAAAGATAATTAGCGCTTATAACTCTATCCTTCTGCAACGCCGATTCAATTTATATTTATGCATAAAGTTCTGAAATTGCCATGAAAATAGTAAATAGAGAATCTCACAATTTCCGCTACTTAATCTCTAAATATAAACTGCATCAGTGTTGTAGAAGGGGCTTGTTAATAATATTCTCAGATTTATTATTTTCTCTATCACCCTTGTGAAATTCAGAAAATTTCAGCTCGTTATCATCTAAATATAAACTGCATCAGTGTTGTGGAAATATCGAGTTGATAGCGCTAATCATACCCGGTTTATTATTTTCACGATCTCCCTTTTGAAATTCTCAAAAATTTCAGCTATTATCCTCTAAATATATCTATATAAATTTGCTTAAAGGAATTGTAAATCGGAGATTATTAGCGTGTATCAACTCGATCCTTCCGCAACACTGATACAGTTTATTTTAAGAGGATAAGGAGCTGAAAGTGTGAGACTTATACAAAGTTGTATTAGAAATAATTAAATGAAAGATAATTAGCGCTTATAACTCTATCCTTCTGCAACGCCGATTCAATTTATATTTATGCCATAAAGTTCTGAAATTGCCATGAAAATAGTAAATAGAGAATCTCACAATTTCCGCTACTTAATCTCTAAATATAAACTGCATCAGTGTTGTAGAAGGGGCTTGTTAATAATATTCTCAGATTTATTATTTTCTCGATCACCCTAGTGAAATTCTCACAATGTCAGTTCATTATCCTCTAAATATAAACTGTAACAGTGTTGTGGAAATATCGAGTTGATAGCGCTAATCATACCCGGTTTATTATTTTCACGATCTCCCTTTTGAAATTCTCAAAATTTCAGCTATTATCCTTTAAATATATCTATATAAATTTGCTTAAAGAAATTGTAAATCGGAGATTATTAGCGTGTATCAACTCGATCCTTCCGCAACACTGATACAGTTTATTTTAAGAGGATAAGGAGCTGAAAGTGTGAGACTTATACAAAGTTGCTATTAGAAATAATTAAATGAAAGATAATTAGCGCTTATAACTCTATCCTTCTGCAACGCCGATTCAATTTATATTTATGCCATAAAGTTCTGAAATTGCCATGAAAATAGTAAATAGAGAATCTCACAATTTCCGCTACTTAATCTCTAAATATAAAATGCATCAGTATTGTAGAAGGGGTTAATAATATTCTCCGATTTATTATTTTCTCGATCACCCTAGTGAAATTCTCACAATGTCAGTTCATTATCCTCTAAATATAAACTGTAACAGTGTTGTGGAAATATCGAGTTGATAGCGCTAATCATACCCGGTTTATTATTTTCACGATCTCCCTTTTGAAATTCTCAAAATTTCAGCTATTATCCTCTAAATATATCTATATAAATTTGCTTAAAGAAATTGTAAATCGGAGATTATTAGCGTGTATCAACTCGATCCTTCCGCAACACTGATACAGTTTATTTTAAGAGGATAAGGAGCTGAAAGTGTGAGACTTATACAAAGTTGCTATTAGAAATAATTAAATGAAAGATAATTAGCGCTTATAACTCTATCCTTCTGCAACGCCGATTCAATTTATATTTATGCCATAAAGTTCTGAAATTGCCATGAAAATAGTAAATAGAGAATCTCACAATTTCCGCTACTTAATCTCTAAATATAAACTGCATCAGTGTTGTAGAAGGGGCTTGTTAATAATATTCTCAGATTTATTATTTTCTCTATCACCCTTGTGAAATTCAGAAAATTTCAGCTCGTTATCATCTAAATATAAACTGCATCAGTGTGTGGAAATATCGAGTTGATAGCGCTAATCATACCCAGTTTATTATTTTCACGATCTCCCTTTTGAAATTCTCAAAATTTCAGCTATTATCCTCTAAATATATCTATATAAATTTGCTTAAAGAAATTGTAAATCGGAGATTATTAGCGTGTATCAACTCGATCCTTCCGCAACACTGATACAGTTTATTTTAAGAGGATAAGGAGCTGAAAGTGTGAGACTTATACAAAGTTGCTATTAGAAATAATTAAATGAAAGATAATTAGCGCTTATAACTCTATCCTTCTGCAACGCCGATTCAATTTATATTTATGCCATAAAGTTCTGAAATTGCCATGAAAATAGTAAATAGAGAATCTCACAATTTCCGCTACTTAATCTCTAAATATAAACTGCATCAGTGTTGTAGAAGGGGATTGTTAATAATATTCTCAGATTTATTATTTTCTCTATCACCCTTGTGAAATTCAGAAAATTTCAGCTCGTTATCATCTAAATATAAACTGCATCAGTGTTGTGGAAATATCGAGTTGATAGCGCTAATCATACCCGGTTTATTATTTTCACGATCTCCCTTTTGAAATTCTCAAAATTTCAGCTATTATCCTTTAAATATATCTATATAAATTTGCTTAAAGGAATTGCAAATCGGAGATTATTAGCGTGTATCAACTCGATCCTTCCGCAACACTGATACAGTTTATTTTAAGAGGATAAGGAGCTGAAAGTGTGAGACTTATACAAAGTTGTTATTAGAAATAATTAAATGAAAGATAATTAGCGCTTATAACTCTATCCTTCTGCAACGCCGATTCAATTTATATTTATGCCATAAAGTTCTGAAATTGCCATGAAAATAGTAAATAGAGAATCTCACAATTTCCGCTACTTAATCTCTAAATATAAACTGCATCAGTGTTGTAGAAGGGGCTTGTTAATAATATTCTCAGATTTATTATTTTCTCTATCACCCTTGTGAAATTCTCACAATGTCAGTTCATTATCCTCTAAATATAAACTGTAACAGTGTTGTGGAAATATCGAGTTGATAGCGCTAATCATACCCGGTTTATTATTTTCACGATCTCCCTTTTGAAATTCTCAAAATTTCAGCTATTATCCTCTAAATATATCTATATAAATTTGCTTAAAGAAATTGTAAATCGGAGATTATTAGCGTGTATCAACTCGATCCTTCCGCAACACTGATACAGTTTATTTTAAGAGGATAAGGAGCTGAAAGTGTGAGACTTATACAAAGTTGCTATTAGAAATAATTAAATGAAAGATAATTAGCGCTTATAACTCTATCCTTCTGCAACGCCGATTCAATTTATATTTATGCCATAAAGTTCTGAAATTGCCATGAAAATAGTAAATAGAGAATCTCACAATTTCCGCTACTTAATCTCTAAATATAAACTGCATCAGTGTTGTAGAAGGGGCTTGTTAATAATATTCTCAGATTTATTATTTTCTCTATCACCCTTGTGAAATTCAGAAAATTTTAGCTCGTTATCATCTAAATATAAACTGCATCAGTGTTGTGGAAATATCGAGTTGATAGCGCTAATCATACCCGGTTTATTATTTTCACGATCTCCCTTTTGAAATTCTCAAAATTTCAGCTATTATCCTTTAAATATATCTATATAAATTTGCTTAAAGGAATTGCAAATCGGAGATTATTAGCGTGTATCAACTCGATCCTTCCGCAACACTGATACAGTTTATTTTAAGAGGATAAGGAGCTGAAAGTGTGAGACTTATACAAAGTTGTTATTAGAAATAATTAAATGAAAGATAATTAGCGCTTATAACTCTATCCTTCTGCAACGCCGATTCAATTTATATTTATGCCATAAAGTTCTGAAATTGCCATGAAAATAGTAAATAGAGAATCTCACAATTTCCGCTACTTAATCTCTAAATATAAACTGCATCAGTGTTGTAGAAGGGGCTTGTTAATAATATTCTCAGATTTATTATTTTCTCTATCACCCTAGTGAAATTCTCAAAATGTCAGTTCATTATCCTCTAAATATAAACTGTAACAGTGTTGTGGAAATATCGAGTTGATAGCGCTAATCATACCCGGTTTATTATTTTCACGATCTCCCTTTTGAAATTCTCAAAATTTCAGCTATTATCCTCTAAATATATCTATATAAATTTGCTTAAAGAAATTGTAAATCGGAGATTATTAGCGTGTATCAACTCGATCCTTCCGCAACACTGATACAGTTTATTTTAAGAGGATAAGGAGCTGAAAGTGTGAGACTTATACAAAGTTGCTATTAGAAATAATTAAATGAAAGATAATTAGCGCTTATAACTCTATCCTTCTGCAACGCCGATTCAATTTATATTTATGCCATAAAGTTCTGAAATTGCCATGAAAATAGTAAATAGAGAATCTCACAATTTCCGCTACTTAATCTCTAAATATAAACTGCATCAGTGTTGTAGAAGGGGCTTGTTAATAATATTCTCAGATTTATTATTTTCTCGATCACCCTAGTTAAATTCTCACAATGTCAGTTCATTATCCTCTAAATATAAACTGTAACAGTGTTGTGGAAATATCGAGTTGATAGCGCTAATCATACCCGGTTTATTATTTTCACGATCTCCCTTTTGAAATTCTCAAAATTTCAGCTATTATCCTCTAAATATATCTATATAAATTTGCTTAAAGAAATTGTAAATCGGAGATTATTAGCGTGTATCAACTCGATCCTTCCGCAACACTGATACTTGCTATTAGAAATAATTAAATGAAAGATAATTAGCGCTTATAACTCTATCCTTCTTCAACGCCGATTCAATTTATATTTATGCCATAAAGTTCTGAAATTGCCATGAAAATAGTAAATAGAGAATCTCACAATTTCCGCTACTTAATCTCTAAATATAAACTGCATCAGTGTTGTAGAAGGGGCTTGTTAATAATATTCTCAGATTTATTATTTTCTCGATCACCCTAGTGAAATTCTCACAATGTCAGTTCATTATCCTCTAAATATAAACTGTAACAGTGTTGTGGAAATATCGAGTTGATAGCGCTAATCATACCCGGTTTATTATTTTCACGATCTCCCTTTTGAAATTCTCAAAATTTCAGCTATTATCCTCTAAATATATCTATATAAATTTGCTTAAAGAAATTGTAAATCGGAGATTATTAGCGTGTATCAACTCGATCCTTCCGCAACACTGATACAGTTTATTTTAAGAGGATAAGGAGCTGAAAGTGTGAGACTTATACAAAGTTGCTATTAGAAATAATTAAATGAAAGATAATTAGCGCTTATAACTCTATCCTTCTGCAACGCCGATTCAATTTATATTTATGCCATAAAGTTCTGAAATTGCCATGAAAATAGTAAATAGAGAATCTCACAATTTCCGCTACTTAATCTCTAAATATAAACTGCATCAGTGTTGTAGAAGGGGCTTGTTAATAATATTCTCAGATTTATTATTTTCTCTATCACCCTTGTGAAATTCAGAAAATTTCAGCTCGTTATCATCTAAATATAAACTGCATCAGTGTTGTGGAAATATCGAGTTGATAGCGCTAATCATACCCGGTTTATTATTTTCACGATCTCCCTTTTGAAATTCTCAAAATTTCAGCTATTATCCTTTAAATATATCTATATAAATTTGCTTAAAGGAATTGCAAATCGGAGATTATTAGCGTGTATCAACTCGATCCTTCCGCAACACTGATACAGTTTATTTTAAGAGGATAAGGAGCTGAAAGTGTGAGACTTATACAAAGTTGCTATTAGAAATAATTAAATGAAAGATAATTAGCGCTTATAACTCTATCCTTCTGCAACGCCGATTCAATTTATATTTATGCCATAAAGTTCTGAAATTGCCATGAAAATAGTAAATAGAGAATCTCACAATTTCCGCTACTTAATCTCTAAATATAAACTGCATCAGTGTTGTAGAAGGGGCTTGTTAATAATATTCTCAGATTTATTATTTTCTCGATCACCCTAGTGAAATTCTCACAATGTCAGTTCATTATCCTCTAAATATAAACTGTAACAGTGTTGTGGAAATATCGAGTTGATAGCGCTAATCATACCCGGTTTATTATTTTCACGATCTCCCTTTTGAAATTCTCAAAATTTCAGCTATTATCCTCTAAATATATCTATATAAATTTGCTTAAAGAAATTGTAAATCGGAGATTATTAGCGTGTATCAACTCGATCCTTCCGCAACACTGATACAGTTTATTTTAAGAGGATAAGGAGCTGAAAGTGTGAGACTTATACAAAGTTGCTATTAGAAATAATTAAATGAAAGATAATTAGCGCTTATAACTCTATCCTTCTGCAACGCCGATTCAATTTATATTTATGCCATAAAGTTCTGAAATTGCCATGAAAATAGTAAATAGAGAATCTCACAATTTCCGCTACTTAATCTCTAAATATAAACTGCATCAGTGTTGTAGAAGGGGCTTGTTAATAATATTCTCAGATTTATTATTTTCTCTATCACCCTTGTGAAATTCAGAAAATTTCAGCTCGTTATCATCTAAATATAAACTGCATCAGTGTTGTGGAAATATCGAGTTGATAGCGCTAATCATACCCGGTTTATTATTTTCACGATCTCCCTTTTGAAATTCTCAAAATTTCAGCTATTATCCTTTAAATATATCTATATAAATTTGCTTAAAGGAATTGCAAATCGGAGATTATTAGCGTGTATCAACTCGATCCTTCCGCAACACTGATACAGTTTATTTTAAGAGGATAAGGAGCTGAAAGTGTGAGACTTATACAAAGTTGCTATTAGAAATAATTAAATGAAAGATAATTAGCGCTTATAACTCTATCCTTCTGCAACGCCGATTCAATTTATATTTATGCCATAAAGTTCTGAAATTGCCATGAAAATAGTAAATAGAGAATCTCACAATTTCCGCTACTTAATCTCTAAATATAAACTGCATCAGTGTTGTAGAAGGGGCTTGTTAATAATATTCTCAGATTTATTATTTTCTCTATCACCCTTGTGAAATTCAGAAAATTTCAGCTCGTTATCATCTAAATA
This sequence comes from Heterodera glycines, assembly GCA_004148225.2. Taxonomy (NCBI): domain Eukaryota; kingdom Metazoa; phylum Nematoda; class Chromadorea; order Rhabditida; family Heteroderidae; genus Heterodera; species Heterodera glycines. The sequence goes on along the minus strand of CP049713.1, from coordinate 10,079,919 downwards.
TAAACTGCATCAGTGTTGTGGAAATATCGAGTTGATAGCGCTAATCATACCCGGTTTATTATTTTCACGATCTCCCTTTTGAAATTCTCAAAATTTCAGCTATTATCCTCTAAATATATCTATATAAATTTGCTTAAAGAAATTGTAAATCGGAGATTATTAGCGTGTATCAACTCGATCCTTCCGCAACACTGATACAGTTTATTTTAAGAGGATAAGGAGCTGAAAGTGTGAGACTTATACAAAGTTGCTATTAGAAATAATTAAATGAAAGATAATTAGCGCTTATAACTCTATCCTTCTGCAACGCCGATTCAATTTATATTTATGCCATAAAGTTCTGAAATTGCCATGAAAATAGTAAATAGAGAATCTCACAATTTCCGCTACTTAATCTCTAAATATAAACTGCATCAGTGTTGTAGAAGGGGATTGTTAATAATATTCTCAGATTTATTATTTTCTCTATCACCCTTGTGAAATTCAGAAAATTTCAGCTCGTTATCATCTAAATATAAACTGCATCAGTGTTGTGGAAATATCGAGTTGATAGCGCTAATCATACCCGGTTTATTATTTTCACGATCTCCCTTTTGAAATTCTCAAAATTTCAGCTATTATCCTTTAAATATATCTATATAAATTTGCTTAAAGGAATTGCAAATCGGAGATTATTAGCGTGTATCAACTCGATCCTTCCGCAACACTGATACAGTTTATTTTAAGAGGATAAGGAGCTGAAAGTGTGAGACTTATACAAAGTTGCTATTAGAAATAATTAAATGAAAGATAATTAGCGCTTATAACTCTATCCTTCTGCAACGCCGATTCAATTTATATTTATGCCATAAAGTTCTGAAATTGCCATGAAAATAGTAAATAGAGAATCTCACAATTTCCGCTACTTAATCTCTAAATATAAACTGCATCAGTGTTGTAGAAGGGGCTTGTTAATAATATTCTCAGATTTATTATTTTCTCGATCACCCTAGTGAAATTCTCACAATGTCAGTTCATTATCCTCTAAATATAAACTGTAACAGTGTTGTGGAAATATCGAGTTGATAGCGCTAATCATACCCGGTTTATTATTTTCACGATCTCCCTTTTGAAATTCTCAAAATTTCAGCTATTATCCTCTAAATATATCTATATAAATTTGCTTAAAGAAATTGTAAATCGGAGATTATTAGCGTGTATCAACTCGATCCTTCCGCAACACTGATACAGTTTATTTTAAGAGGATAAGGAGCTGAAAGTGTGAGACTTATACAAAGTTGCTATTAGAAATAATTAAATGAAAGATAATTAGCGCTTATAACTCTATCCTTCTGCAACGCCGATTCAATTTATATTTATGCCATAAAGTTCTGAAATTGCCATGAAAATAGTAAATAGAGAATCTCACAATTTCCGCTACTTAATCTCTAAATATAAACTGCATCAGTGTTGTAGAAGGGGCTTGTTAATAATATTCTCAGATTTATTATTTTCTCTATCACCCTTGTGAAATTCAGAAAATTTCAGCTCGTTATCATCTAAATATAAACTGCATCAGTGTTGTGGAAATATCGAGTTGATAGCGCTAATCATACCCGGTTTATTATTTTCACGATCTCCCTTTTGAAATTCTCAAAATTTCAGCTATTATCCTTTAAATATATCTATATAAATTTGCTTAAAGGAATTGCAAATCGGAGATTATTAGCGTGTATCAACTCGATCCTTCCGCAACACTGATACAGTTTATTTTAAGAGGATAAGGAGCTGAAAGTGTGAGACTTATACAAAGTTGTTATTAGAAATAATTAAATGAAAGATAATTAGCGCTTATAACTCTATCCTTCTGCAACGCCGATTCAATTTATATTTATGCCATAAAGTTCTGAAATTGCCATGAAAATAGTAAATAGAGAATCTCACAATTTCCGCTACTTAATCTCTAAATATAAACTGCATCAGTGTTGTAGAAGGGGCTTGTTAATAATATTCTCAGATTTATTATTTTCTCGATCACCCTAGTGAAATTCTCACAATGTCAGTTCATTATCCTCTAAATATAAACTGTAACAGTGTTGTGGAAATATCGAGTTGATAGCGCTAATCATACCCGGTTTATTATTTTCACGATCTCCCTTTTGAAATTCTCAAAATTTCAGCTATTATCCTCTAAATATATCTATATAAATTTGCTTAAAGAAATTGTAAATCGGAGATTATTAGCGTGTATCAACTCGATCCTTCCGCAACACTGATACAGTTTATTTTAAGAGGATAAGGAGCTGAAAGTGTGAGACTTATACAAAGTTGCTATTAGAAATAATTAAATGAAAGATAATTAGCGCTTATAACTCTATCCTTCTGCAACGCCGATTCAATTTATATTTATGCCATAAAGTTCTGAAATTGCCATGAAAATAGTAAATAGAGAATCTCACAATTTCCGCTACTTAATCTCTAAATATAAACTGCATCAGTGTTGTAGAAGGGGCTTGTTAATAATATTCTCAGATTTATTATTTTCTCGATCACCCTAGTGAAATTCTCACAATGTCAGTTCATTATCCTCTAAATATAAACTGTAACAGTGTTGTGGAAATATCGAGTTGATAGCGCTAATCATACCCGGTTTATTATTTTCACGATCTCCCTTTTGAAATTCTCAAAATTTCAGCTATTATCCTCTAAATATATCTATATAAACTAGCGGGTGCGTGAACCGTCGGCTATTTAGCTGGGATAAAGCGCTTCGCGCTTTGGGAGCTTCGCTACCTAGACAAGCTATGGGTTGTGAAGATATTTGGAAATTTTTAAAAAATTATCTGGGACTTTTAGGCCGCTTCGCGGCCTCGAACGGGCGCTTTGCGCCCGTTTTTTAAATTCGGTGATTTTTAGGCTGCTTCGCGGCCTCAGACGGGCGCTTCGCGCCCGTTTCTAATTTTTGTTGTGCTTTTCGGCCGCTTCGCGGCCGTTTTTTAAATTGTGTTGAGTCGGACGGGCGCTTCGCGCCGTTATTAAATTTTGATGGACTCAGACGGGCGCTTCGCGCCCGTTTTTAAATTTGTTGGCCTTGGACGGGCGCTTCGCGCCCGTTATTTAAAGTTTGTTGGTTCATACGGGCGCTTCGCGCCCGTTATTCAAATTTTGTTGGCCTTACAGAGATTAGAAGAGGTACAACAGTGATTAGAAGAGGTACAACAGTGATTAGTAGAGGTACAACAGTGATTAGAAGAGGTACAAAAGTGATTAAAAGAGGTACAACAGTGATTAAAAGAGGTACAAAAGTGATTAGAAGAGGTACAACAGTGATTAAAAGAGGTACAACAGTGATTAAAAGAGGTACAACAGTGATTAGAAGAGGTACAAAAGTGATTAAAAGAGGTACAACAGTGATTAAAAGAGGTACAAAAGTGATTAGAAGAGGTACAACAGTGATTAGAAGAGGTACAAAAGTCTAACTTGTTATGAGATGTACAAAAATAATTTCATAATTTTAAATATAATTTTATAGAATTAGGTTTATTTAAAAATTTTAAAAAAACAAAATAATAAAAAATGTAAAAGTTTATTTTTTAATTAATAAACGGAATAATTTATTTTACTTTATTTTGAAATGAATTATTATGCATCCAAATTTTTAAATCTAATTTTGCTTAAAAATAAATCTATTTTTCAAAAAGAAAAATTAAATTTAATTAAAATAATTTTGTTAATAATAATAAAACAAAAAATAATTTCTTTAATTAAAAAAAAAATAAATTTAAATAATTTAAAACAAATCTTCAAATTAATTATAAACAGTGAAAATAACCCAAAAATGCATAGAAAAATAATGTACACCGTCCGGGTCCGAACCTGCCTCTCCCCTCCTCATAAGGGTGCCTTAGAATCCCCAATCACACAGGGATTCTGAGGTCTTAACTATGTCAAAAGTAAAATCTGATTACGTATTCGTGATCAGGGACCCAAATAACCCATAAAGACATATTTTTTGAAGATTTTTGGTGAAAAAATTTTTCAACTCAAAAATCCTATGCTCACCCCTTTGGTCCCGAATCCCAAAATCGGTTTTATTTTTGTAACAATTCGTAAGAAAGTGATAAAAATGTTAAATAAAATTTATATTATAAAGAAAAAAATTGCGGATTTTTGTAGTATTTTACTTTTACAGTATGACCTTTCAGAACTGAGTTATGAATTTTTTTCTGAAAAATCGAAAATTTTCAGAAATTCTGGAATAACTTTTTTTCTTTTTAAGATAGAAATCCCAAATAAATCCCATAAAATTCTCCTGATTTTTCTCTATTTTAATAATATATTTGCATGAAAATTTATCCACCCTTCGATTTGTTATGAATTTTCGAAAATTAACCCAAAATCCCGAAGGCCAAAAAATTGACGAATTTTCAAAAATTTTTAAAAAATTCCAAAAAATCTGAAACGAAAAACAAAGGTCATATTCGTGCTCAGCACCTCAAAATACCCCAGAAAAATATTTTACACCCCCTTTTCAACCCAAAAAAAAAATTCCGAAAATTTCTAGGGGGCCTAGCTCGAAAATTTTTGAAAATTTCCGGCCATATAATACACTATTCGATAGCATTTTAAAAGCTCTACAATTTTGCCCTAAGGCGTTTTTTCGCTAAAATCAACCCCTGACGAGTTATGGGCCTGGGACTGAAATGTCCCGCTCAGGTCAAAAATTTTTTCTATTTCCGGGAAAAAATTGAAATTTTTTCAAAAATATTACCAATCGATAGAGCATCAAAAACGGTTGCTTGAAAGTTGTCTCCGTTTCTCTGGGAAAAATCGTTAAAAAATCATAAAATTCAAAAACCAAAAAAAACGTTTTTTTAGGCCTAACTCGAAAATTTTTGAAAATTTTCGAAATTTTAAAATTTGCAAAAATCGAGCTCATTGAGCTCTACAAAAAGTCCGCTGGCGCCCCCTGGCTCAGATCAAACCCGGGCGTGCTATTCGCCTGGTACTGCAGTGTCCAAAAAAAGTGATTCTTACGTTGCCTAACCTACAGGTCAGGCCTTTGATCTGATCAAAAAATTTTTGCTGGCAAAGTTGTAGGCCACAGTTGGGGGGTGTGCCTTTTGGGGTTCACTAAGCCCTAAGAGCAAAAGCAAAAATTTTCGTAACACTGAGACTGTCAGCAAAGTCAGTTTTTGCGCCCCTGGTACTCAGTTGGACGTCGGACAAAAAAACCTATAGTTTTCCCAGATGCCCCGTCCCAAGATGCATACGTATGCAAAATTTCAACTCCCTACCTATTCTCGATCACGAGAAATTGGTTTTAGCAACGAAACCCCTTACCGATATAACATATATATAACTAGCGGGTGCGTGAACCGTCGGCTATTTAGCTGGGAAAAAGCGCTTCGCGCTTTGGGAGCTTCGCTACCTAGGCTGTGAAGCGATTCATATTGATCGAATTGGTTGCGGAGGTTTTTTTGAATTTTAAAAAAATTATTAGGGGTTTTTAGTCCACATCGAGGCTCAAGACGGGCGCTTCGCGCTCGTTTTTCAAATTTTGCTGGCCTTGGACGGGCGCTTCGCGCCCGTTTCTAAATTTTGTTGAACTTGGACGGGCGCTTCGCGCCCGTATTTAAATGTTGTTGAGCTCATACGAGGTACAAAAATTGTTGGAAGATGTGCTGGAAGAGGTACAACAGTGATTAGGAGAGGTACAACAGTGATCAGAAGAGGTACAACAGTGATTAGGAGAGGTACAACAGTGATCAGAAGAGGTACAACAGTGATTAGGAGAGGTACAACAGTGATCATAAGAGGTACAACAGTGATTAGGAGAGGTACAACAGTGATTAGGAGAGGTACAACAGTGATTAAAAGAGGAAAACAGTGATGAGAAGAGGTACAGCAGTGATGAGAAGAGGTACAACAGTGTGAGAAGAGGTACAAAAGTGATGAGAAGAGGTACAACAGTGATGAGAAGAGGTATAAAAGTGATTAAAAGAGGTACAATAGTGATTAAAAGAGGAAGAACAGTGATTAGAAGAGGTACAACTGTGATTGAAGAGGTACAATAGTGATTAAAAGAGGAAGAACAGTGATCAGAAGAGGTACAACAGTGATTAGAAGAGGTACAACAGTGATTAGAAGAGGTACAACAGTGATGAGAAGAGGTACAACAGTGATTAGAAGAGGTACAACAGAGATTGAAGTGGTACAAATTTGATGAAGAGGTACAAAAGTGATAAAAGAGGTACAAAAGTGATTAGAAGAGGTGCAACAGAGATTGAAGAGGTACAAATTTGATAAGAGGTACAAAAGTGATAAAAGAGGTACAAAAGTGATTAGAAGAGGTGCAATAGTGATTAGAAGAGGTACAAATTTGATGAAGAGGTACAAAAGTGATAAAAGAGGTACAAATTTGATGAAGAGGTACAAAAGTGATAAAAGAGGTATAAAAGTGATTAGAAGAGGTGCAACAGTGATCAGAAGAGGTGCAACAATGATCAGAAGAAGTGCAACAGTGATCAGAAGAGGTACAAAATTGTTAGAAGAGGTACAAAAGTGTTTAGAAGAGGTACAACTGTGATTGATTAGAAGAGGTACAAAAATTGAATGCAATTTATTATAAATTTTAAAAAATAAATTAATTATTCCTTTTATTAATTAAAAAGAGAATTTTGAAATGTACAATAATTGAATATTTAAATTAATATGAAATTAATTTTTATAAACAATTAAAAAAATATATGAAATTCTTTATTAAAAGATAATTATTATTTTTTACATAAATTCTTTTATTATTAATTTACAACAAATCTTTAAATATAAATTGATACAACAGTGATTAGTAAATTCATTAAATTAAAATGAAAATATTTTTAACAAATTTAATTAAAAAAATACATGAAATTCTATCAATTAAAAAAAAATTAATTTAAACTTATAAAATTTATTTATCAAAAAAAAATTAAATTAAATATAATTTTTTATTTATTAACTCAACAAAATATTTTAAATTAATTAAAATCATTGAAAATAACTTAAAAATGCACAAAAAAATAATGTTACACCGTCCGGATTCGAACCTGCCCCCCCCCCTCAAAATGATGCCTCAGAATCCCCATTCACACAGGGATTCTGAGGTCTTGACTATGTCAAAAGTAAAATCTGATCACGTATTCGTGATCAGCGGCCCAAATAACCCCTAAAGACATGTTTTTGGATGGTTTTTGATGGAAAAATTTTCCCACTCAAAAATCATGGTCACACCCCTTTGGTCCCGAATGCCAAAATCACTTTTATTTCTATAACTTTTTTCAAAAAAGTGATAATAAGCTAAATTAAAATTTATAAAATAGAGCAAAAAATTGCGGATTTTTTGAGTATATTATTTTTATAAAATACTTTTTCAGAAGGGAGTTCTGAATTTTTTTCTGAAAAATCGAATTTTTCCAGAAATTCTGGAATAACTTTTTTCATATTGATGTTAGAAAACCTAAATAAATCCCATAAAATTCTCCTGATTTTTCTCTATTTTTGAAGCTTTATTTGCTCAAAATTGGTCGACCCTTAGGCTAGATATGAATTTTCAAATTTTAGCCCAAAATCCTGAGGGTCAAAAAATTGCCAAATATTTTTGAATTTTTAAAAAATTCTAAAATTTCCTAAACTGAAAATTAACATCAGATTCGTGCTCAGCACATCAAAATACCCCAGAAAAATATTTTTGACCCCCATTTTCAACCCAAAAAAAATTTTCGAAAATATCTAGGGGGCCTAGCTCGAAAATTTTTGAAAATTTTACATCATGTAGTACACCATTCGATAGCATTTAAAATGCTCTACAAAAATGTTCTAAGACAATTTTTCGCTAAAATCAACCCCTGACGAGTTATGGACCCGGGACTCAAATGTCCCGCTCAGGCCAAAAATTTTTTCTATTTCCGGGAAAAAATCGAAATTTTTCCGAAAAAAATACCAGTCGATAGAGCTCGAAAAACTATGTTTTGGAAGTGGTATCCGTTTCTCTGGGAAAAATCGTTAAAAAATCCTAAAATTCAAAAACCCGAAAACCGTTTTTTAGGCCTAGCTCGAAAAATTTTCAAAATTTTCGAAATTTTAAAACTTGGTTGGATAGCCTTTCAAATACTACACATTTTTGCTCAGAAACAATTTTTCGGTCAAAGCAACCCTGGCGAGTTATTCGCCTGGTACTGAAGTGTACATTTTGAGCACACTTCAATTAGCCAAGCGTGCAGGCCAGGGGGTGGCTCTAATAAAAAAATAAAAAATACCAGCATGTAGAGGACAGTTGTGGGGAGTGCCCTCACAGCGGGCACTTTTTGATTCGAGTTTTAGAAAAAAAGTTAGGGGCCCTAAACTGCAAGAAAAAGTGAGAAATCAGTCCCCGGGACTCAGTCGTCCGCGCTGAATTTTTCTCTATAATTTTCCCAGATGCGCCTCAAAAAGTTGTAAGACCCTTCCACTACTTTCAGGGCGCTCCCGGCCTTCGGCCGGGAGATTTTGTTTTTGCAGACGAAACTCCTTGTCAATATAACATATATAGTAACTAGGGTGACCAGTTGGCTATGGTGTGCATGCGTGGCTTGGTAATATATGGCCCTCATTTGTTATTTTAAAACATTAATTGCATTAGTGTGATGTTTTAAAGCGCTATCGCGCTATGGGACGCGGCTTCGCCGCGTCGCTAGAAAGTGATGTTATTTAGCAATTCATCGCAGCCTGAGGACGGGCGCTTCGCGCCCGTAGCTCGCCTTTTAATTTTGTTGAGAACATTTGGCCGCTTCGCGACCCCAGGACGGGGGCTTCGCGCCCTTTTTTAAATTTTTTAGGGGACATTTGGCCGCTTCGCGACCCCAGGACGGGGGCTTCGCGCCCTTTTTTAAATTTTTTAGGGGACATTCGGCCGCTTCGCGGCATCAGGACGGGCGCTTCGCGCCCGTTTTTAAATTTTTTGGGGGGACATTCGGCCGCTTCGCGGCCTCAGGACGGGCGCTTCGCGCCCGTTTTTAATTTTGTTGGGAACATTCGGCCGCTTCGCGGCCTCAAGACGGGCGCTTCGCGCCCGTTTTTTAATTTTGTGGGGAACATTCGGCCGCTTGGCGGCCTCAGGATGGGCGCTTCGCGCCCGTTCTTTAATTTTTTTGAGAGCATTCGGCCGCTTCGCGGCCTCAGGACGGGCGCTTCGCGCCCGTTTTTTAATTTTTTGGGGGGACATTCGGCCGCTTCGCGGCCTCAGGACGGGCGCTTCGCGCCCGTTTTTTAATTTTTTGGAGACATTCGGCCGCTTCGCGGCATCAGGACGGGCGCTTCGCGCCCATTTTTAATTTTGTAGAGAACATTCGGCCGCTTCGCGGCCTCAGGACGGGCGCTTCGCGCCCGTTTTTAAATTTTTTGGGGGGACATTCGGCCGCTTCGCGGCCTCAGGACGGGCGCTTCGCGCCCGTTTTTAATTTTGTTGGGAACATTCGGCCGCTTCGCGGCCTCAAGACGGGCGCTTCGCGCCCGTTTTTTTAATTTTTTGGGGGGACATTCGGCCGCTTCGCGGCCTCATGACGGGCGCTTCGCGCCCGTTTTTTATTTTTTTGGAGAATTCGGCCGCTTCGCGGCCTCAGGACGGGCGCTTCGCGCCCGTTTTTTAATTTTTTGGGTGGACATTCGGCCGCTTCGCGGCCTCATGACGGGCGCTTCGCGCCCGTTTTTTAATTTTTTGGGGGAATTTGGCCGCTTCGCGGCCTCAGGACGGGCGCTTTGCGCCCGTTTTTTAATTTTTTGGAGACATTCGGCCGCTTCGCGGCACCAGGACGGGCGCTTCGCGCCCGTTTTTAATTTTGTAGAGAACATTCGGCCGCTTCGCGGCCTCAGGACGGGCGCTTCGCGCCCGTTTTTAAATTTTTTGGGGGACATTCGGCCGCTTCGCGGCCTCAGGACGGGCGCTTCGCGCCCGTTTTTAATTTTGTTGGGAACATTCGGCCGCTTCGCGGCCTCAAGACGGGCGCTTCGCGCCCGTTTTTTAATTTTGTGGGGAACATTCGGCCGCTTGGCGGCCTCAGGACGGGCGCTTCGCGCCCGTTCTTTAATTTTGTTGAGAGCATTCGGCCGCTTCGCGGCCTCAGGACGGGCGCTTCGCGCCCGTTTTTTAATTTTTTGGGGGGACATTCGGCCGCTTCGCGGCCTCATGACGGGCGCTTCGCGCCCGTTTTTTAATTTTTTGGGGGAATTCGGCCGCTTCGCGGCCTCAGGACGGGCGCTTCGCGCCCGTTTTTTAATTTTTTGGAGACATTCGGCCGCTTCGCGGCATCAGGACGGGCGCTTCGCGCCCATTTTTAATTTTGTAGAGAACATTCGGCCGCTTCGCGGCCTCAGGACGGGCGCTTCGCGCCCGTTTTTAAATTTTTTGGGGGACATTCGGCCGCTTCGCGGCCTCAGGACGGGCGCTTCGCGCCCGTTTTTAATTTTGTTGGGAACATTCGGCCGCTTCGCGGCCTCAAGACGGGCGCTTCGCGCCCGTTTTTTAATTTTTTGGGGGGACATTCGGCCGCTTCGCGGCCTCATGACGGGCGCTTCGCGCCCGTTTTTTATTTTTTTGGGGAATTCGGCCGCTTCGCGGCCTCAGGACGGGCGCTTCGCGCCCGTTTTTTAATTTTTTGGGTGGACATTCGGCCGCTTCGCGGCCTCATGACGGGCGCTTCGCGCCCGTTTTTAATTTTGTAGAGAACATTCGGCCGCTTCGCGGCCTCAGGACGGGCGCTTCGCGCCCGTTTTTAAATTTTTTGGGGACATTCGGCCGCTTCGCGGCCTCAGGACGGGCGCTTCGCGCCCGTTTTTAATTTTGTTGGGAACATTCGGCCGCTTCGCGGCCTCAAGACGGGCGCTTCGCGCCCGTTTTTTAATTTTGTGGGGAACATTCGGCCGCTTGGCGGCCTCAGGACGGGCGCTTCGCGCCCGTTCTTTAATTTTGTTGAGAGCATTCGGCCGCTTCGCGGCCTCAGGACGGGCGCTTCGCGCCCGTTTTTTAATTTTTTGGGGACATTCGGCCGCTTCGCGGCCTCATGACGGGCGCTTCGCGCCCGTTTTTTATTTTTTTGGGGAATTCGGCCGCTTCGCGGCCTCAGGACGGGCGCTTCGCGCCCGTTTTTTAATTTTTTTGGGGACATTCGGCCGCTTCGCGGCCTCAGGACGGGCGCTTCGCGTCCGTTTTTAATTTTGTTGGGAACATTCGGCCGCTTCGCGGCCTCAGGACGGGCGCTTCGCGCCCGTTTTTTTATTTTTTGGGGACATTCGGCCGCTTCGCGGCCTCAGGACGGGCGTTTCGCGCCCGTTTATTAATTTTGTTGGGAACATTCGGCCGCTGCGCGGCCTCAGTACGGGCGCTTCGCGCCATTTTTAATTTTTTTGGGGAAATTCGGCCGCTTCGCGGCCTCAGGACGGGCGCTTCGCGCCCGTCTTTTAATTTTTTTGGGGACATTCGGCCGCTTCGTGGCCTCAGTACGGGCGCTTCGCGCCATTTTTAATTTTTTTGGGGAAATTCGGCCGCTTCGCGGCCTCAGGACGGGCGCTTCGCGCCGTCTTTTAATTTTTTTGGGGACATTCGGCCGCTTCGTGGCCTCAGGACGGGCGCTTCGCGCCCGTTTTTTAAAATAAATTAAAAAAATAATAAACACGGCCTGGGTCCGAACATGCCGCCCCACCCCTCAGAATCCCCAATCACACAGGGATTCTGAGGTCTTGACTATGTCAAAAGTAAAATCTGATCACGTATTCGTGATCAGCGGCCCAAATAACCCCTAAAGACATGTTTTTGCAAGATTTTTGGTGAAAAAATTTTCCTCTCAAAAATCATGGTCACACCCCTGTGGTCCCAAATTCCAAAATCACTTTTATTTCTATAACTTTTTTCAAAAAAGTGATAAAAAGCTAAAATAAAATTTATAAAATAGAGCAAAAAATTGCGGATTTTTTGAGTATATTTTTTTTATAAAATACTTTTCAGAAGGGAGTTAGGAATTTTTTCTGAAAAATCGAATTTTTCCAGAAATTCTGGAATAACTTTTTTATTTTGTAAGATAGAAATTCCAAATAAATCTCATAAAATTCTCCTAATTTTTTGCTATTTTTCAAACTTTATTCACTAAATTTGACCAAAAACGAAGAGAGTTATGAATTTTTAAAATTTCACTGGATTTTCCGGGGCTCAAATTTTTGACGATTTTTCAAAAAAATTTTAAACACTTACCAAAAAGTCTGAAACTAAAAATAAAGTATATTTTCGAGTTCAGCACCTTAAATTAGGCCATAAAAATGCATTTTGGCTAATTTAGGAGCAAAAAAATTTTTCATGAAATGCAAAACCATGGGGTCCCCCCTATGGTTTTGAATTTCAAAATCACAATTAATTTCATAACTTTTTTTAAACTCGTGATAAAAACATGAGATAAAGCACATTAGATTGGGCTTAAAATTCTCTACAAAAAAGCTCTTAGACGATTTTTTGATAAAATCAACTCCTGACGAGTTATTGAGCCAGAACTGAAATTGAGGCCTAGCAACCAAAATTTTCTATTTCCAAAAAAATTTTAAAAAATTTTTCTGAAAATGACACCAATCGATAGAGCATCAAAAACGGTTGCTTGAAAGTGGTCTCCGTTTTCCCCGGAAAAATCTGTAAAAAATACTAAAATTCAAAAACCTCAAAAGTGATGAGGGGGCCTAGCTCGAAAATTTCTGAAAATTTCAGAAATTTAAAAAATTGACAAGATAGAGCTCGTCGAGCTGTACAATAAGTACACTGGTGCCGCACAGCTCAGCGCAATGCCCAGCGAGTTATTCCCGAAAAACACAAAAACCGGAAAATTGGAAAAAAATTTTTACAATTTTTTGCAGGCCAGGGCTTTGGTGCTAGGGGCTAGGTCAAGAAAGAAAAATTTCCCAAACATTCCAACTTAGTCGCCTCCCAGCAGAAGTTTTTTGCTCCAGGTTCCCAGAAAAAAGTTATGGCCCCAAAACTGCATGCATTTTTCCTCAAAAAGCCGTTTCAGCGCCGCTGGCGCTGAACTGGCCCCCAGATCAAAAAGTCTATAGTTTTCCCAGATGCGCCGTCAAAAGTTGGTTAAGCAATGTCACACTTAAAACCCACCCCCGGCGCCCGTTCCCGAGATTTTGGTTTTAGCAACGAAACACGATTTGATTTTATAGTATATAAACTAGCGGGTGCGTGAACCGTCGGCTATTTAGCTGGGATAAAGCGCTTCGCGCTTCTTGAGCTTCGCTACCTAGATTAGCTATCGGGTTGTGAAAAGATTTGGAATTTTTAAAAAATTATCAGCGATTTTTAGGCCGCTTCGCGGCCTCGAACGGGCGCTTCGCACCCGTTTCTAATTTTTGTTGTGCTTTTCGGCCGCTTCGCGGCCGTTTTTTAAATTGTGTTGAGTCGGACGGGCGCTTCGCGCCCGTTATTAAATTTTGATGGACTCAGACGGGCGATTCGCGCCCTTTTTGTGGCCTTTTTAGGCCGATTTGCGGCCTCGAACGGCCGCTTCGCGCCGTTTTTTAAATTTTAGAACAGATACAAAAGTGATTAGAAGAGGTAGAACTGTGATTAGAAGAGGTACAACAGAGATGAGAAGAGGTACAACAGTGATTAGAAGAGGTAGAACTGTGAATTAGAAGAGGTACATACAGAGATGAGAAGAAGGTACAACAGTGATTAGAGAGGTGCAACAGTGATTAGAAGAGGTACAATGTGATTAGAAGAGGTACAATGGTGATGAGAAGAGGTACAATGGTGATTAGAAGAGGTACAATGGTGATTAGAAGAGGTACAATGGTGATTAGAAGAGGTACAATGGGTGATGAGAAGAGGTACAATGTGATTAGAAGAGGTACAATGGTGATTAGAAGAGGTACAATGGTGATGAGAAGAGTACAACGATGATTTGAAGAGGTACCAATGGTGATTAGAAGAGGTACAATGGTGATTAGAAGAGGTACAATGGTGAATTAGAAGAGGTACAATGGTGATTAGAAGAGGTACAATGGTGATGAGAAGAGGTACAACGATGATTTGAAGAGGTACAATGGTGATTAGAAGAGGGACAATGGTGATGAGAAGAGGTACAATGGTGATGAGAAGAGGTACAACGATGATTTGAGAGGTACAATGGTGATTAGAAGAGGTACAATGGTGATTAGAAGAGGTACAGGTGATGAGAAGAGGTACAATGGTGATTAGAAGAGGTACAATGGTGATTAGAAGAGGTACAATGGTGATTAGAAGAGGTACAATGGTGATTAGAAGAGGTACAATGGTGATTAGAAGAGGTACAATGGTGATGAGAAGAGGTACAATGGTGATTAGAAGAGGTACAATGGTGATTAGAAGAGGGACAATGGTGATTAGAAGAGGTACAATGGTGATGAGAAGAGGTACACGATGATTTGAAGAGGTACAATGGTGATTAGAAGAGGTACAATGGTGATGAGAAGAGGTACAATGGTGATTAGAAGAGGTACAATGGTGATTAGAAGAGGTACAATGGTGATTAGAAGAAGGTACAATGGTGATGAGAAGAGGTACAACGATGATTCGAAGAGGTACAATGGTGATTATAAGAGGTACAATGGTGATTAGAAGAGGTACAATGGTGATGAGAAGAGGTACAATGGTGATTAGAAGAGTACAATGGTGATTAGAAGAGGTACAATGGTGATTAGAAGAGGTACAATGTGATTAGAAGAGGTACAATGGTGATTAGAAGAGGTACAATGGTGATGAGAAGAGGTACAATGGTGATTAGAAGAGGTACAATGTGATTAGAAAGGGACAATGGTGATTAGAAGAAGGTACAATGGTGATGAGAAGAGGTACAACGATGATTTGAAGAGGTACAATGGTGATTAGAAGAGGTACAATGGTGATGAGAAGAGGTACAATGGTGATTAGAAGAGGTACAATGGTGATTAGAAGAGGTACAATGGTGATTAGAAGAGGTACAATGGTGATGAGAAGAGGTACAATGGTGATTAGAAGAGGTACAACGGTGATTAAAATACATGAAATTCTATCAATTAAAAAAAAAATTAATTTAAACTTATAAAATTTATTCATCAAAAAAATAATAATTTAAATATAATTTTTTATTTATTAACTCAACAAAATATTTTAAATTAATTAAAATCATTAAAAATAACGTAAAAATGCACAGAAAAATAATGTTACACCGCCCGGATTCGAACTTCCCCCCCCCCTCAAAATGATGCCTCAGAATCCCCAATCACACGGGGATTCTGAGGGCTTAACGATGTCAGAAGTAAAATCTGATCACGTATTCGTGATCAGCGGCCCTAATAACCCCTAAAGACATATTTTTGGAAGATTTTTGGTGAAAAAATTTCTCAACTCAAAAATCATGTGCTCCCCCCTTTGACCGAATCCCAAAATCACTTTTATTTTTATAACAATTCGCAAAAAGAGATAAAAATGTAAAATAAAATTTATATTATAGAGAAAAAAATTGCGGATTTTTATAGTATATTACTTTTACAGAATGACTTTTCAGAAGCGAGTTCTGAATTTTTCTGAAAAATCTAAAATTTCCAGAATTTCTGGAATAACTTCTTTCATATTGAAGTTAGAAAACCCAAATAAATCCCATAAAATTCTCCTGATTTTTCTCTATTTTTAAAGCTTTAATTCACTTAAATTGACCAGTTCTTCATTGAGTTATGAATTTTCAAATATTAACCCAAAATCCCAAGGGTCAAAAAATTGAAAAATATTTTCGAATTTTTAAAAAATTCCAAAATTTCCTAAACTGAAAATGAACATCAGATTCGTGCTCAGCACATCAAAATACCCCAGAAAAATATTTTTGACCCACATTTTCAACCCAAAAAAAATTTCCGAAAATTTCTAGGGGGCCTAGCTCGAAAAATTTTGAAAATTTTCGAACATGTAGTACACCATTCGATAGCATTTAAAAAGCTCTACAATTTTGCCCTAAGGCGTTTTTTCGATAAAACTAACCCCTAACGAGTTATGGAGCCGGGACTCAAATGTCCCGCTTAGGCCAAAAATTTTTTCTATTTCCGGGAAAAAATCGAAATTTTTCCGAAAAAAATACCAGTCGATAGAGCTCGAAAAACCTATGTTTTGGAAGTGGTCTCCGTTTCTCTGGGAAAAATCGTTAAAAAAATCCTAAAATTCAAAAACCCGAAAACCGTTTTTTAGGCCTAACTCGAAAAATTTTGAAAATTTTCGAAATTTTAAAATTTCAAAAAATCGAGCTTTCAAAGGCTCTACAATAAGTTCGCTAGCCACCCCCCGCTCAGATCAAACCCTGGCGCGGCATTCACTGGTACTGAAGTGTACTTTTTTGAGCACGCTTCAGTTAGCCAAGCGTGCAGGCCAGGGGGTGGCTCTATTAAAAAAAATAAAAAATACCAGCATGTAGAGGACAGTTGTGGGGAGTGCCCTCACAGCGGGCACTTTTTGATTCGGGTTTTAGAAAAAAAAGTTACAGGCCCTAAACTGCAAGAAAAAGTGAGAAATCGGTCCCCGGGACTCAGTCGTCCGCGCTGAATTTTTCTCTATAGTTTTCCCGGATGCTCCTCAAAAAGTTGTAAGACCCTTCCACTACTTTCAGGGCGCTCCCGGCCTTCGGCCGGGAGAAAATGGTTTTAGCAACGAAACTCAAAACCTATATAACATATATACTAGCGGGTGCGTGAACCGTCGGCTATTTAGCTGGGATAAAGCGCTTCGCGCTTCTTGAGCTTCGCTACCTAGATTAGCTATCGGGTTGTGAAAAGATTGGAATTTTTAAAAAATTATCAGCGATTTTTAGGCCGCTTCGCGCCTCGAACGGGCGCTTCGCACCCGTTTCTAATTTTTGTTGTGCTTTTCGGCCCTTCGCGGCCGTTTTTTAAATTGTGTTGAGTCGGACGGGCGCTTCGCGCCCGTTATTAAATTTTGATGGACTCAGACGGGCGATTCGCGCCCTTTTTGTGGCCTTTTTAGGCCGATTTGCGGCCTCGAACGGCCGCTTCGCGCCGTTTTTTAAATTTTAGAAAGATACAAAAGTGATTAGAAGAGGTAGAACTGTGATTAGAAGAGGTACAACAGAGATGAGAAGAGGTACAACAGTGATTAGAAGAGGTAGAACTGTGATTAGAAGAGGTACAACAGAGATGAGAAGAGGTACAACAGTGATTAGAAGAGGTGCAACAGTGATTAGAAGAGGTACAATGGTGATTAGAAGAGGTACAATGGTGATGAGAAGAGGTACAATGGTGATTAGAAGAGGTACAATGGTGATTAGAAGAGGTACAATGGTGATTAGAAGAGGTACATGGTGATGAGAAGAGGTACAATGGTGATTAGAAGAGGTACAATGGTGATTAGAAGAGGTACAATGGTGATGAGAAGAGGTACAACGGTGATTAGAAGAGGTACAATGGTGATTAGAAGAGGTACAATGGTGATTAGAAGAGGTACAATGGTGATTAGAAGAGGTACAATGGTGATTAGAAGAGGTACAATGGTGATGAAGAAGAGGTACAAACGATGATTTGAAGAGGTACAATGGTGATTAGAAGAGGAACAATGGTGATGAGAAGAGGTACAATGGTGATGAGAAGAGGTACAACGATGATTTGAAGAGGTACAATGGTGATTAGAAGAGGTACAATGGTGATTAGAAGAGGTACAATGGTGATGAGAAGAGGTACAATGGTGATTAGAAGAGGTACAATGGTGATTAGAAGAGGTACAATGGTGATTAGAAGAGGTACAATGGTGATTAGAAGAGGTACAATGGTGATTAGAAGAGGTACAATGGTGATGAGAAGAGGTACAATGGTGATTAGAAGAGGTACAATGGTGATTAGAAGAGGTACAATGGTGATTAGAAGAGGTACAATGGTGATGAGAAGAGGTACAACGATGATTAGAAGAGGTACAATGGTGATTAGAAGAGGTACAATGGTGATGAGAAGAGGTACAATGGTGATTAGAAGAGGTACAATGGTGATTAGAAGAGGTACAATGGTGATTAGAAGAGGTACAATGGTGATGAGAAGAGGTACAAACGATGATTCGAAGAGGTACAATGGTGATTATAAGAGGTACAATGGTGATTAGAAGAGGTACATGGTGATGAGAAGAGGTACAATGGTGATTAGAAGAGGTACAATGGTGATTAGAAAGAGGTACAATGGTGATTAGAAGAGGTACAATGGTGATTAGAAGAGGTACAATGGTGATTAGAAGAGGTACAATGGTGATGAGAAGAGGTACAATGGTGATTAGAAGAGGTACAATGGTGATTAGAAGAGGTACAATGGTGATTAGAAGAGGTACAATGGTGATGAGAAGAGGTACAACGATGATTTGAAGAGGTACAATGGTGATTAGAAGAGGTACAATGGTGATGAGAAGAGGTACAATGGTGATTAGAAGAGGTACAATGGTGATTAGAAGAGGTACAATGGTGATTAGAAGAGGTACAATGGTGATGAGAAGAGGTACAATGGTGATTAGAAGAGGTACAACGGTGATTAAAATACATGAAATTCTATCAATTAAAAAAAAATTAATTTAAACTTATAAAATTTATTCATCAAAAAATAATAATTTAAATATAATTTTTTATTTATTAACTCAACAAAATATTTTAAATTAATTAAAATCATTAAAAATAACGTAAAAATGCACAGAAAATAATGTTACACCGCCCGGATTCGAACTTCCCCCCCCCCTCAAAATGATGCCTCAGAATCCCCAATCACACGGGGATTCTGAGGGCTTAACGATGTCAGAAGTAAAATCTGATCACGTATTCGTGATCAGCGGCCCTAATAACCTAAAGACATATTTTTGGAAGATTTTTGGTGAAAAAATTTCTCAACTCAAAAATCATGTGCTCCCCCCTTTGGACCCGAATCCCAAAATCACTTTTATTTTTATAACAATTCGCAAAAAAGAGATAAAAATGTAAAATAAAATTTATATTATAGAGAAAAAAATTGCGGATTTTTGTAGTATATTACTTTTACAGAATGACTTTTCAGAAGCGAGTTCTGAATTTTTTTCTGAAAAATCTAAAATTTCCAGAATTTCTGGAATAACTTCTTTCATATTGAAGTTAGAAAACCCAAATAAATCCCATAAAATTCTCCTGATTTTTCTCTATTTTTAAAGCTTTAATTCACTTAAATTGACCAGTTCTTCATTGAGTTATGAATTTTCAAATATTAACCCAAAATCCCAAGGGTCAAAAAATTGAAAAATATTTTCGAATTTTTAAAAAATTCCAAAATTTCCTAAACTGAAAATGAACATCAGATTCGTGCTCAGCACATCAAAATACCCCAGAAAAATATTTTTGACCCACATTTTCAACCCAAAAAAAATTTCCGAAAATTTCTAGGGGGCCTAGCTCGAAAAATTTTGAAAATTTTCGAACATGTAGTACACCATTCGATAGCATTTAAAAAGCTCTACAATTTTGCCCTAAGGCGTTTTTTCGATAAAACTAACCCCTAACGAGTTATGGAGCCGGGACTCAAATGTCCCGCTTAGGCCAAAAATTTTTTCTATTTCCGGGAAAAAATCGAAATTTTTCCGAAAAAATACCAGTCGATAGAGCTCGAAAAACTATGTTTTGGAAGTGGTCTCCGTTTCTCTGGGAAAAATCGTTAAAAAATCCTAAAATTCAAAAAACCCGAAAACCGTTTTTTAGGCCTAACTCGAAAAATTTTGAAAATTTTCGAAAATTTTAAAATTTCAAAAAAATCGAGCTTTCAAAGCTCTACAATAAGTTCGCTAGCCACCCCCCGCTCAGATCAAACCCTGGCGCGGCATTCACCTGGTACTGAAGTGTACTTTTTGAGCACGCTTCAGTTAGCCAAGCGTGCAGGCCAGGGGGTGGCTCTATTAAAAAATAAAAAATACCAGCATGTAGAGGACAGTTGTGGGAGTGCCCTCACAGCGGGCACTTTTTGATTCGGGTTTTAGAAAAAAAAGTTACAGGCCCTAAACTGCAAGAAAAAGTGAGAAATCGGTCCCCGGGACTCAGTCGTCCGCGCTGAATTTTTCTCTATAGTTTTCCCGGATGCTCCTCAAAAAGTTGTAAGACCCTTCCACTACTTTCAGGGCGCTCCCGGCCTTCGGCCGGGAGAAAATGGTTTTAGCAACGAAACTCAAAACCTATATAACATATATACTAGCGGGTGCGTGAACCGTCGCTTTTAGCTGGGAAAAAGCGCTTCGCGCTTTGGGAGCTTCGCTACCTAGGCTGTAAAGCGATTCAAATTGATCGAATTGGTTGGAGAGGTTTTTTTTGAATTTTTAAAAAATTATTAGAGTTTTTAGTCCACATCGAGGCTTCACGACGGGCGTTCGCGCCCGTTTATTAGCTATTAGGCCGTTTTGCGGCCTCAGTCGGGCGCTTCGCGCCCGTTTTCAAATTTTGTTGTCCTTGGACGAGCGCTTCGCGCCCGTTTCTAAATTTTGTTGAACTTGGACGGGCGCTTCGCGCCCGTATTTAAATGTTGTTGAGCTCAGACGAGGTACAAAATTATTGGAAGATGTGTGAAGAGGTACAGCTGTGATTAGAAGAGGTACAAAAGTGATTAGAAGAGGTACAACTGTGATTAGAAGAGGTACAACAGCGATTAAAAGTGGTACAAACAGTGATTAAAAAGGTACAAAAGTAATTAAATAGGTAAAAAATGATAAAAGAGGTACAAAAGTGATAAGGAGAGGTACAACAGTGATTAGATGAGGCACAACATTGAATAGAAGAGGGACAAGGTACAACAGTGATTAAAAGAGGTACAATGGTGATTAGAAGAGGTACAACTGTGATTAGAAGAGGTACAAAATTGTTAGAAGAGGTACAAAAGTGATTAGAAGAGGTACAAGTGATTAGAATAGGTACAACTGTGATTAGAAGAGGTACAACTGTGATTAGAAGAGGTACAACAGTGATTAGAAGAGGTACAAAATTGAATAGAAGAGGTACAACAATGATTAGAAGAGGTACAAAAGTGATTAAAAGAGGTACAAAAGTGATTAGAAGAGGTACAACTGTGATTAGAAGAGGTACAACAGTGATTAGAAGAGGTACAAGTGATTAGAATAGGTACAACTGTGATTAGAAGAGGTACAAGTGATTAGAATAGGTACAACTGTGATTAGAAGAGGTACAACTGTGATTAGAAGAGGTACAACAGTGATTAGAAGAGGTACAACATTGAATAGAAGAGGTACAACAATGATTAGAAGAGGTACAACAGTGATTAGAAGAGGTACAAGTGATTAGAATAGGTACAAAAGTGATTAGAAGAGGTACAAGTGATTAGAATAGGTACAACTGTGATTAGAAGAGGTACAACTGTGATTAGAAGAGGTACAGTGATTAGAAGAGGTACAACATTGAATAGAAGAGGTACAACAATGATTAGAAGAGGTACAAAAGTGATTAAAAGAGGTACAAAAGTGATTAGAAGAGGTACAACTGTGATTAGAAGAGGTACAACAGTGATTAGAAGAGGTACAAAATTGTTAGAAGAGGTACAAAAGTGATTAGAAGAGGTACAAGTGATCAGAATAGGTACAACTGTGATTAGAAGAGGTACAACATGGTTTAAAATTAAATAAATAATGAAAAGTTTTTATAAAAATGTAATTCAAATAAAAAAAATGTAATTTATTATTAATAAAATAAAAAATATTTTAAATGAATAAAACAATGAAAACACGAAAAAATGGTAGTTATTAATTAAAAAACAACGTTGGAAATTATTAATTGAATATTTATTTAATTTGAAATTAAATTATTTTTTTACAAATTCAAAAAAAATAATGAAATTCTTTAATTAAAAAAAAAATTTAAATAATTTAAAAGAAATCTTCAAATTAATTATTCGTGCCCGTTTTTTAAATTTGTTTGGGCCAGACGGGCGCTTCGCGCCCGTTTTTTAGGGGTACAACAGTGATTAGAAGAGGTGCAACAGTGATTCATTAAATTAAAAATGAAAATATTTTTTAACAAATTTAATTAAAAAAATACATGAAATTCTATCAATTAAAAAAATAATTAATTTAAACTTATAAATTTATTTATCAAAAAAAAATTAAATATAATTTTTTATTTATTAACTCAACAAAATATTTTCAATTAATTAAAATATGTAAAAACAGCAAAAAATACAAAGAAAATAATTTACACCGTCCGGACTCGAACTTCGCCCCCCCCCCAAAAATGAATGCCTCAGAATCCCCAATCACACAGGGATTCTGAGGTCTTGACTATGTCAAAAGTAAAAACTGTTTACGTATTCATGATCAGCGGCCCAAATAACCCCTAAATACATGTTTTTGGTAGATTTTTTGGTGAAAAAATTTCTCAACTCAAAAATCATGTGCTCCCCTTTGGTCCCGAATCCCAAAATCACTTTTATTTTTATATCTTTTTTTAAAAATGTGATAAATGTAAAATAAAATTTATATTATAGAGAAAAAAATTGCGGATTTTTCTAGTATTTTACTTTTCCCGAATAGCTTTTAAGAAGGCAGCTACGAATTTTTTTCTGAAAATTCGAATTTTTCCAAGAAATTCTGGAATAACTTTTTTCCTTTTTTAGATAGAAATTCCAATAAAGTCCATAAAATTCTCCTGATTTTTCTCTATTTTTTAGGCTTTATTCCTGTAAAAATTGATCAACCCTTCGATTTGTTATGAATTTTCAAATATTAAGCCAAAATCCCGAGGGCCAAAAAATTGCCAAAAAATAAAGAATTTTTAAAAAATTCTAAAATTTACTAAACTGAAAATTAACATCAGATTCGTGCTCAGCACATCAAAATACCCCAGAAAAATATTTTTGACCCACATTTTCAACCCAAAAAAAATTTCCGAAAATTTCTAGGGGGCCTAGCTCGAAAATTTTTGAAAATTTCCGGCCATATGGCACACATTCGATAGAGCTTAAAAAACTCTACAATTTTGCCCTAAGGCATTTTTTGTCTAAAACCGACCCCTGACGAGTTATGGGCCCGGGACTCAAATGTCCCGCTCAGGCCAAAAAATTTTTCTATTTCCGGGAAAAAATCGAAAATTTTCCGAAAAAAATACCAGTCGATAGAGCTCGAAAAACTATGTTTTGGAAGTGGTCTCCGTTTCTCTGGGAAAAATCGTTAAAAAATCCTAAAATTCAAAAACCCGAAAACCGTTTTTTAGGCCTAACTCGAAAAATTTTGAAAATTTTCGAAATTTTAAAACTTGGTTTAATAGCCTTTCAAATACTACACATTTTTGCTCAGAAACAATTTTTCGGTCAAAGCAACCCCTGGCGAGTTATTCGCCTGGTACTGAAGTGTACTTTTTGAGCACACTTCAGTTAGCCAAGCGTGCAGGCCAGGGGGTGGCTCTAATAAAAAAATAAAAAATACCAGCATGTAGAGGACAGTTGTGGGGAGTGCCCTCACAGCGGGCACTTTTTGATTCGGGTTTTAGAAAAAAAGTTAGGGGCCCTAAACTGCAAGAAAAAGTGAGAAATCGGTCCCCGGGACTCAGTCGTTCCGCGCTGAATTTTTCTCTATAGTTTTCCCGGATGCACCTCAAAAAGTTGTAAGACCCTTCCACTACTTTCAGACCCGTCCCATTAGCCGTTAAGCTCAAATTAGTTTTTGAAACGAAACTCCTTGTCAATATAACGTATATATTAACTAGCGGGTGCGTGAACCGTCGGCTATTTAGCTGGGAAAAAGCGCTTCGCGCTTTGGGAGCTTCGCTACCTAGGCTGTAAAGCGATTCAAATTGATCGAATTGGTTGGAGAGGTTTTTTTGAATTTTTAAAAAATTATTAGGAGTTTTTAGTCCACATCGAGGCTCACGACGGGCGCTTCGCGCCCGTTTATTAGCTTATTAGGCCGTTTTGCGGCCTCAGTCGGGCGCTTCGCGCCCGTTTTTCAAATTTTGTTGTCCTTGGACGAGCGCTTCGCGCCCGTTTCTAAATTTTGTTGAACTTGGACGGGCGCTTCGCGCCCGTATTTAAATGTTGTTGAGCTCAGACGAGGTACAAAATTATTGGAAGATGTGTGGAAGAGGTACAGCTGTGATTAGAAGAGGTACAAAAGTGATTAGAAGAGGTACAACTGTGATTAGAAGAGGTACAACAGCGATTAAAAGTGGTACAACAGTGATTAAAAAAGGTACAAAAGTAATTAAAATAGGTAAAAAATGATAAAAGAGGTACAAAAGTGATAAGGAGAGGTACAACAGTGATTAGATGAGGCACAACATTGAATAGAAGAGGGACAAGGTACAACAGTGATTAAAAGAGGTACAATGGTGATTAGAAGAGGTACAACTGTGATTAGAAGAGGTACAAAATTGTTAGAAGAGGTACAAAAGTGATTAGAAGAGGTACAAGTGATTAGAATAGGTACAACTGTGATTAGAAGAGGTACAACTGTGATTAGAAGAGGTACAACAGTGATTAGAAGAGGTACAAAATTGAATAGAAGAGGTACAACAATGATTAGAAGAGGTACAAGTGATTAAAAGAGGTACAAAAGTGATTAGAAGAGGTACAACTGTGATTAGAAGAGGTACAACAGTGATTAGAAGAGGTACAAGTGATTAGAATAGGTACAACTGTGATTAGAAGAGGTACAAGTGATTAGAATAGGTACAACTGTGATTAGAAGAGGTACAACTGTGATTAGAAGAGGTACAACAGTGATTAGAAGAGGTACAACATTGAATAGAAGAGGTACAACAATGATTAGAAGAGGTACAACAGTGATTAGAAGAGGTACAAGTGATTAGAATAGGTACAAAAGTGATTAGAAGAGGTACAAGTGATTAGAATAGGTACAACTGTGATTAGAAGAGGTACAACTGTGATTAGAAGAGGTACAACAGTGATTAGAAGAGGTACAACATTGAATAGAAGAGGTACAACAATGATTAGAAGAGGTACAAAAGTGATTAAAAGAGGTACAAAAGTGATTAGAAGAGGTACAACTGTGATTAGAAGAGGTACAACAGTGATTAGAAGAGGTACAAAATTGTTAGAAGAGGTACAAAAGTGATTAGAAGAGGTACAAGTGATCAGAATAGGTACAACTGTGATTAGAAGAGGTACAACATGGTTTAAAATTTAAATAAATAATGAAAAGTTTTTATAAAAATGTAATTCAAAAAAAAAATGTAATTTATTATTAATAAAATAAAAAATATTTTAAATGAATAAAACAATGAAAACACGAAAAAATGGTAGTTATTAATTAAAAACAACGTTGGAAATTATTAATTGAATATTTATTTAATTTGAAATTAAATTATTTTTTTTACAAATTCAAAAAAAATAATGAAATTCTTTAATTAAAAAAAATAAATTTAAATAATTTAAAAGAAATCTTCAAATTAATTATTCGTGCCCGTTTTTTAAATTTGTTTGGGCCAGACGGGCGCTTCGCGCCCGTTTTTTAGGGGTACAACAGTGATTAGAAGAGGTGCAACCAGTGATTCATTAAATTAAAATGAAAAATATTTTTTAACAAATTTAATTAAAAAATACATGAAAATTCTATCAATTAAAAAAATAATTAATTTAAACTTATAAAATTTATTTTATCAAAAAAAAAATTAAATATAATTTTTATTTATTAACTCAACAAAATATTTTCAATTAATTAAAATATGTAAAAACAGCAAAAAATACAAAGAAAATAATTTACACCGTCCGGACTCGAACTTCGCCCCCCCCCCCAAAAATGATGCCTCAGAATCCCCAATCACACAGGGATTCTGAGGTCTTGACTATGTCAAAAGTAAAAACTGTTTACGTATTCATGATCAGCGGCCCAAATAACCCCTAAATACATGTTTTTGGTAGATTTTTGGTGAAAAAATTTCTCAACTCAAAAATCATGTGCTCCCCCCTTTGGTCCCGAATCCCAAAATCACTTTTATTTTTATATCTTTTTTTAAAAATGTGATAAAAATGTAAAATAAAATTTATATTATAGAGAAAAAAATTGCGGATTTTTCTAGTATTTTACTTTTCCCGAATAGCTTTTAAGAAGGCAGCTACGAATTTTTTTCTGAAAATTCGAATTTTTCCAGAAATTCTGGAATAACTTTTTTCCTTTTTTAGATAGAAATTCCAAATAAAGTCCATAAAATTCTCCTGATTTTTCTCTATTTTTTAGGCTTTATTCCTGTAAAATTGATCAACCCTTCGATTTGTTATGAATTTTCAAATATTAAGCCAAAATCCCGAGGGCCAAAAAATTGCCAAAAAATAAAGAATTTTTAAAAAATTCTAAAATTTACTAAACTGAAAATTAACATCAGATTCGTGCTCAGCACATCAAAATACCCCAGAAAAATATTTTTGACCCCCATTTTCAACCCAAAAAAAATTTTCGAAAATTTCTAGGGGGCCTAGCTCGAAAATTTTTGAAAATTTCCGGCCATATGGCACACCATTCGATAGAGCTTAAAAAACTCTACAATTTTGCCCTAAGGCATTTTTTGTCTAAAACCGACCCCTGACGAGTTATGGGCCCGGGACTCAAATGTCCCGCTCAGGCCAAAAAATTTTTCTATTTCCGGGAAAAAATCGAAAATTTTCCGAAAAAAATACCAGTCGATAGAGCTCGAAAAACTATGTTTTGGAAGTGGTCTCCGTTTCTCTGGGAAAAATCGTTAAAAAATCCTAAAATTCAAAAACCCGAAAACCGTTTTTTAGGCCTAACTCGAAAAATTTTGAAAATTTTCGAAATTTTAAAACTTGGTTTAATAGCCTTTCAAATACTACACATTTTTGCTCAGAAACAATTTTTCGGTCAAAGCAACCCCTGGCGAGTTATTCGCCTGGTACTGAAGTGTACTTTTTGAGCACACTTCAGTTAGCCAAGCGTGCAGGCCAGGGGGTGGCTCTAATAAAAAAATAAAAAATACCAGCATGTAGAGGACAGTTGTGGGGAGTGCCCTCACAGCGGGCACTTTTTGATTCGGGTTTTAGAAAAAAAGTTAGGGGCCCTAAACTGCAAGAAAAAGTGAGAAATCGGTCCCCGGGACTCAGTCGTCCGCGCTGAATTTTTCTCTATAGTTTTCCCGGATGCACCTCAAAAAGTTGTAAGACCCTTCCACTACTTTCAGACCCGTCCCATTAGCCGTTAAGCTCAAATTAGTTTTTGAAACGAAACTCCTTGTCAATATAACGTATATATTAACTAGGGTGCCCAGTTGGCTATGGTGTGCATGCGTGGCTTGGTAATATATGGCCCTCATTTGTTATTTTAAAACATACAAAACATTATCAATTGAGTTCTGTTGCTGTGGGGAAAGCGCTTCGCGCTCAGGGACGCGGCTTCGCCGCGTCACTAGAAATTGATGTAATTTAGCAATTCATCGCAGCCTCAAGACGGGCGCTTCGCGCCGTTTTTAATTTTTTGGGGGATATTCGGCCGCTTCGCGGCCTCAGGACGGGCGCTTCGCGCCCGTTTTTTAATTTTTGGGGGGACATTCGCCGCTTCGCGGCCTCAGGACGGGCGCTTCGCGCCCGTTTTTTAATTTTTTGGGGGACATTCGGCCGCTTCGCGGCCTCAGGACGGGCGCTTCGCGCCCGTTCTTTAATTTGTTGGGAACATTCGGCCGCTTCGCGGCCTCAGGACGGGCGCTTCGCGCCCTTTTTTTTAATTTTTTGGGGGACATTCGGCCGCTTCGCGGCCTCAGGACGGGCGCTTTGCGCCCGTTTTTTTAATTTTTTTTAGGGACATTCGGCCGCTTCGCGCCTCAGGACGGGCGCTTCGCGCCCGTTTTTTAATTTTTGGGAACATTCGGCCGCTTCGCGGCCTCAGGACGGGCGCTTCGCGCCCGTTTTTTAATTTTTTGGTGACATTCGGCCGCTTCGCTGCCTCAGGACGGGCGCTTCGCGCCCGTTTTTTAATTTTGTTAAGAACATTCGGCGCTTCGCGGCCTCAGGACGGGCGCTTCGCGCCCGTTTTTTAATTTTTTGGGGAACATTCGCCGCTTCGCGGCCTCAAGGACGAGCGCTTCGCGCCCGTTTTTTAATTTTGTGGGAACATTCGGACGCTTCGCGGCTCAGGACGGGCGGTTTCGCGCCGTTTATTAATTTTGTTGGGAACATTCGGCCGCTTCGCGGCCTCAGGACGGGCGCTTCGCGCCCGTTCTTTAATTTTGTTGGGAAACATTCGGCCGCTTCGCGGCCTCAGGACGGGCGCTTCGCGCCCGTTTTTTAATTTTTTGGGGGACATTCGGCCGCTTCGCGGCTCAGGACGGGCGCTTCGCGCCATCTCAAATAAACATATTTTATAGAGAAAAATATTGCGGATTTTATGAATATTTAAATATTCCTTAAGCATTTTTTTGGAATGAGTTATGAACTTTTTAATAAAAAAATAAATATTTCCAGAAATCCAAGCCTAACTTTTGAATTTTCGGCATTATAAACCTAATAAAAAATTATAAATTCAGGCATATTTTTCTCAATTTTACGCTTAAATTGAGATGAATTGACCCTTTTGAGAGAGTTATAATTTTCAAAACTTCCTGGATTTTTCGTGGCCCAATTTTTGATGTTTTTTTCAAAATTTTTTACCACTCTCCAAAATATCCGAAACTCAATATAAAGTGTATATTCGTGCCCTGCACCTCAAATTACCCCAGAAAAGTATTTTTTGGCAATTTTAGAAGCAAAAAAATTTTCCATGAATTTCGAAACCATGGGGTCCCCCCTTTGGTTTTGCATTTAAAAAATCCGTTTTTATTTTATAACTTTTTTATACTCATGTTAAAAATATGGGATAAAACACATTGGATAGAGCTTAAAATTCTCTACAAAAAATGCTCTTGCAAGATTTTTGGCTAAAATCAACTCCCGACGAGTTATAGGCCCGGGACTGAAATGTCCCGGTCAGAGCAAAAAAATTTTTCTATTTCCGGAAAAAAACCAAAATTTTTCTGAAAATGTCACCAATCGATAGAGCTCGAAAAACTATGTTTTGGAAGTGGTCTCCGTTTTTCCTGGAAAATTCGTTAAAAAATCAGAAAATTAAAAAAACCAAAAAACCGTTTTTTAGGCCTAGCTCGAAAATTTCTGAAAATTTTAAAAATCCAAAAACACGGTTGGATAGAGCTCAAAAAATTACTTATAATCATTTTCTATGTGCACTTGATATAACAAATCCCGCAGAGTTATTCCCGAAAAACGAAATTCCGGTTTTCGAGTTGGCAATTTTTGCTCACTTGTACACGGAATACGGTTAGTCGTAGCAAAAATGATCAACACCAATTTTGTAGAGGACACTTGTGCGGAGTGCCCTCCCAGCGGACATTTTCGATCAGACCAAAACCCATAGTTTTACAGGCTCTTGAAAAAAGCAAAAAGCCATTTCAGCGCCGCTGGCGCTCAGTTGGCCGCCGGACCGGAATGCCTATAGTTTTCCTGAATGCGCCGTCAAAAGTTACCCCTGCATGCCAAATTTCAGCTCCCCCCGATTAGCGGTTCCGGAGATTTTTGTTTTAGCAACGAAACACGATTTGATTTTATAGTATATAAACTAGGGTGACCAGTTGGCTATGGTGTGCATGCGTGGCTTGGTAATATATGGCCCTCATTTGTTATTTTAAAACATTAATTGCATTAGTGTGATGTTTTAAAGCGCTATCGCGCTATGGGACGCGGCTTCGCCCGCGTCGCTAGAAAGTGATGTTATTTAGCAATTCATCGCAGCCTGAGGACGGGCGCTTCGCGCCCGTAGCTCGCCTTTTAATTTTGTTGAGAACATTTGGCCGCTTCGCGACCCCAGGACGGGGGCTTCGCGCCCTTTTTTAAATTTTTTAGGGGACATTTGGCCGCTTCGCGACCCCAGGACGGGGCTTCGCGCCCTTTTTTAAATTTTTTAGGGGACATTCGGCCGCTTCGCGGCATCAGGACGGGCGCTTCGCGCCCGTTTTTAAATTTTTTGGGGGACATTCGGCCGCTTCGCGGCCTCAGGACGGGCGCTTCGCGCCCGTTTTTAATTTTGTTGGGAACATTCGGCCGCTTCGCGGCCTCAAGACGGGCGCTTCGCGCCCGTTTTTTAATTTTGTGGGGAACATTCGGCCGCTTGGCGGCCTCAGGATGGGCGCTTCGCGCCCGTTCTTTAATTTTTTTGAGAGCATTCGGCCGCTTCGCGGCCTCAGGACGGGCGCTTCGCGCCCGTTTTTTAATTTTTTTGGGGGGACATTCGGCCGCTTCGCGGCCTCAGGACGGGCGCTTCGCGCCCGTTTTTTAATTTTTTGGAGACATTCGGCCGCTTCGCGGCATCAGGACGGGCGCTTCGCGCCCATTTTTAATTTTGTAGAGAACATTCGGCCGCTTCGCGGCCTCAGGACGGGCGCTTCGCGCCCGTTTTTAAATTTTTTGGGGGGACATTCGGCCGCTTCGCGGCCTCAGGACGGGCGCTTCGCGCCCGTTTTTAATTTTGTTGGGAACATTCGGCCGCTTCGCGGCCTCAAGACGGGCGCTTCGCGCCCGTTTTTTAATTTTTTGGGGACATTCGGCCGCTTCGCGGCCTCATGACGGGCGCTTCGCGCCCGTTTTTTATTTTTTTGGAGAATTCGGCCGCTTCGCGGCCTCAGGACGGGCGCTTCGCGCCCGTTTTTTAATTTTTTGGGTGGACATTCGGCCGCTTCGCGGCCTCATGACGGGCGCTTCTCGCCCGCTTTTTAATTTTTTGGGGGAATTTGGCCGCTTCGCGGCCTCAGGACGGGCGCTTTGCGCCCGTTTTTTTAATTTTTTGGAGACATTCGGCCGCTTCGCGGCACCAGGACGGGCGCTTTGCGCCCGTTTTTAATTTTGTAGAGAACATTCGGCCGCTTCGCGGCCTCAGGACGGGCGCTTCGCGCCCGTTTTTAAATTTTTTGGGGGGACATTCGGCCGCTTCGCGCCTCAGGACGGGCGCTTCGCGCCCGTTTTTAATTTTGTTGGGAACATTCGGCCGCTTCGCGGCCTCAAGACGGGCGCTTCGCGCCCGTTTTTTTAATTTTGTGGGGAACATTCGGCCGCTTGCGGCCTCAGGACGGGCGCTTCGCGCCCGTTCTTTAATTTTGTTGAGAGCATTCGGCCGCTTCGCGGCCTCAGGACGGGCGCTTCGCGCCCTGTTTTTAATTTTTTGGGGGGACATTCGGCCGCTTCGCGCCTCATGACGGGCGCTTCGCGCCCGTTTTTTAATTTTTTGGGGGAATTCGGCCGCTTCGCGGCCTCAGGACGGGCGCTTCGCGCCCGTTTTTTAATTTTTTGGAGACATTCGGCCGCTTCGCGGCATCAGGACGGGCGCTTCGCGCCCATTTTTTAATTTGTAGAGAACATTCGCCGCTTGCGGCCTCAGGACGGGCGCTTCGCGCCCGTTTTTAATTTTTTTGGGGGGACATTCGGCCGCTTCGCGGCCTCAGGACGGGCGCTTCGCGCCCGTTTTTAATTTTGTTGGGAACATTCGGCCGCTTCGCGGCCTCAAGACGGGCGCTTCGCGCCCGTTTTTTAATTTTTTGGGGGGACATTCGGCCGCTTCGCGGCCTCATGACGGGCGCTTCGCGCCCGTTTTTTTATTTTTTTGGGGAATTCGGCCGCTTCGCGGCCTCAGGACGGGCGCTTCGCGCCCGTTTTTTTAATTTTTTGGGTGGACATTCGGCCGCTTCGCGGCCTCATGACGGGCGCTTCGCGCCGTTTTTAATTTTGTAGAGAACATTCGGCCGCTTCGCGGCCTCAGGACGGGCGCTTCGCGCCCGTTTTTAAATTTTTTGGGGGGACATTCGGCCGCTTCGCGGCCTCAGGACGGGCGCTTCGCGCCCGTTTTTAATTTTGTTGGGAAATTCGGCCGCTTCGCGGCCTCAAGACGGGCGCTTCGCGCCCGTTTTTAATTTTGTGGGGAACATTCGGCCGCTTGGCGGCCTCAGGACGGGCGCTTCGCGCCCGTTCTTTAATTTTGTTGAGAGCATTCGGCCGCTTCGCGGCCTCAGGACGGGCGCTTCGCGCCCGTTTTTTAATTTTTTGGGGGGACATTCGGCCGCTTCGCGGCCTCATGACGGGCGCTTCGCGCCCGTTTTTTTATTTTTTGGGGAATTCGGCCGCTTCGCGGCCTCAGGACGGGCGCTTCGCGCCCGTTTTTAATTTTTTTGGGGACATTCGCCGCTTCGCGGCCTCAGGACGGGCGCTTCGCGTCCGTTTTTAATTTTGTTGGGAACATTCGGCCGCTTCGCGGCCTCAGGACGGGCGCTTCGCGCCCGTTTTTTTATTTTTTTTGGGGACATTCGGCCGCTTCGCGGCCTCAGGACGGGCGTTTCGCGCCCGTTTATTAATTTTGTTGGGAACATTCGGCCGCTGCGCGGCCTCAGTACGGGCGCTTCGCGCCATTTTTAATTTTTTTGGGGAAATTCGGGCCGCTTCGCGGCCTCAGGACGGGCGCTTCGCGCCCGTCTTTTAATTTTTTTGGGGACATTCGGCCGCTTCGTGGCCTCAGTACGGGCGCTTCGCGCCATTTTTAATTTTTTTGGGGAAATTCGGCCGCTTCGCGGCCTCAGGACGGGCGCTTCGCGCCGTCTTTTAATTTTTTGGGGACATTCGGCCGCTTCGTGGCCTCAGGACGGGCGCTTCGCGCCCGTTTTTTAATAAATTAAAAAAATAATAAACACGGCCTGGGTCCGAACATGCCGCCCCACCCCTCAGAATCCCCAATCACACAGGGATTCTGAGGTCTTGGACTATGTCAAAAGTAAAATCTGATCACGTATTCGTGATCAGCGGCCCAAATAACCCCTAAAGACATGTTTTTGGAAGATTTTTGGTGAAAAATTTTCCTCTCAAAAATCATGGTCACACCCCTGTGGTCCAAATTCCAAAATCACTTTTATTTCTATAACTTTTTTCAAAAAAGTGATAAAAAGCTAAAATAAAATTTATAAAATAGAGCAAAAAAATTGCGGATTTTTTGAGTATATTTTTTTTAAAATACTTTTTCATCAGGGGAGTTAGGAATTTTTTTGAAAAATCGAATTTTTCCAGAAATTCTGGAATAACTTTTTTATTTTGTAAGATAGAAATTCAAATAAATCTCATAAAATTCTCCTAATTTTTTGCTATTTTTCAAAACTTTATTCCACTAAATTTGACCAAAAACGAAGAGAGTTATGAATTTCAAAATTTCACTGGATTTTCCGGGGCTCAAATTTTGACGATTTTTCAAAAAATTTTAAACACTTACCAAAAAGTCTGAAACCAAAAATAAAGTATATATTCGTCTTCAGCACCTTAAATTAGGCCATAAAAATGCATTTTGGCTAATTTAAGGAGCAAAAAAATTTTTCATGAAATGCAAAACCATGGGGTCCCCCTATGGTTTTGAATTTCAAAATCACAATTAATTTCATAACTTTTTTTAAACTCGTGATAAAAACATGAGATAAAGCACATTAGATTGGGCTTAAAATTCTCTACAAAAAAGGCTCTTAGACGATTTTTTGATAAATCAACTCCTGACGAGTTATTGAGCCAGAACTGAAATTGAGGCCTAGCAACCAAAATTTTCTATTTCCAAAAAAATTTTAAAAAATTTTTCTGAAAATGACACCAATCGATAGAGCATCAAAACGGTTTGCTTGAAAGTGGTCTCCGTTTTCCCCGGAAAAATCTGTAAAAAAATACTAAAATTCAAAAACCTCAAAAGTGATGAGGGGGCTAGCTCGAAAATTTCTGAAATTTCAGAAAATTTAAAAAATTGACAAGATAGAGCTCGTCGAGCTGTACAATAAGTACACTGGTGCCCGCACAGCTCAGCGCAATGCCCAGCGAGTTATTCCCGAAAAACACAAAAACCGGAAAATTGGAAAAAAATTTTTACAATTTTTTGCAGGCCAGGGCTTTGGTGCTAGGGGCTAGGTCAAGAAGAAAAAAATTTCCCAAACATTCCAACTTAGTCGCCTCCCAGCAGAAGTTTTTTGCTCCAGGTTCCCAGAAAAAAGTTATGGCCCCAAAACTGCATGCATTTTTCCTCAAAAAGCCGTTTCAGCGCCGCTGGCGCTGAACTGGCCCAGATCAAAAAGTCTATAGTTTTCCCAGATGCGCCGTCAAAAGTTGGTTAAGCAATGTCACACTTAAAACCCACCCCCGGCGCCCGTTCCCGAGATTTTGGTTTTAGCAACGAAACACGATTTGATTTTATAGTATATAAACCTAGGGTGACCAGTTGGCTATGGTGTGCATGCGTGGCTTGGTAATATATGGCCCTCATTTGTTATTTTAAAACATTAATTGCATTAGTGTGATGTTTTAAAGCGCTATCGCGCTATGGGACGCGGCTTCGCCGCGTCGCTAGAAAGTGATGTTATTTAGCAATTCATCGCAGCCTGAGGACGGGCGCTTCGCGCCCGTAGCTCGCCTTTTAATTTTGTTTGAGAACATTTGCCGCTTCGCGACCCCAGGACGGGGCTTCGCGCCCTTTTTTAAATTTTTTAGAGAACATTTGGCCGCTTCGCGACCCCAGGACGGGGGCTTCGCGCCCTTTTTTAAATTTTTTAGGGGACATTCGGCCGCTTCGCGGCATCAGGACGGGCGCTTCGCGCCCGTTTTTAAATTTTTTGGGGGACATTCGGCCGCTTCGCGGCCTCAGGACGGGCGCTTCGCGCCCGTTTTTAATTTTGTTGGGAACATTCGGCCGC
Source organism: Heterodera glycines (assembly GCA_004148225.2). Taxonomy (NCBI): domain Eukaryota; kingdom Metazoa; phylum Nematoda; class Chromadorea; order Rhabditida; family Heteroderidae; genus Heterodera; species Heterodera glycines. The sequence continues at coordinate 10,045,180 of CP049713.1, read as the reverse complement.
TTCGCGGCCTCAAGACGGGCGCTTCGCGCCCGTTTTTTAATTTTGTGGGGAACATTCGGCCGCTTGGCGGCCTCAGGATGGGCGCTTCGCGCCCGTTCTTTAATTTTTTTGAGAGCATTCGGCCGCTTCGCGGCCTCAGGACGGGCGCTTCGCGCCCGTTTTTAATTTTTTGGGGGGACATTCGGCCGCTTCGCGCCTCAGGACGGGCGCTTCGCGCCCGTTTTTTAATTTTTTGGAGACATTCGGCCGCTTCGCGGCATCAGGACGGGCGCTTCGCGCCCATTTTTAATTTTGTAGAGAACATTCGGCCGCTTCGCGGCCTCAGGACGGGCGCTTCGCGCCCGTTTTTAAATTTTTTGGGGGGACATTCGGCCGCTTCGCGGCCTCAGGACGGGCGCTTCGCGCCCGTTTTTAATTTTGTTGGGAACATTCGGCCGCTTCGCGGCCTCAAGACGGGCGCTTCGCGCCCGTTTTTTAATTTTTTGGGGGGACATTCGGCCGCTTCGCGGCCTCATGACGGGCCGCTTCGCGCCCGTTTTTTATTTTTTTTGGAGAATTCGGCCGCTTCGCGGCCTCAGGACGGGCGCTTCGCGCCCGTTTTTTAATTTTTTGGGTGGACATTCGGCCGCTTCGCGGCCTCATGACGGGCGCTTCGCGCCCGTTTTTTAATTTTTTGGGGGAATTTGGCCGCTTCGCGGCCTCAGGACGGGCGCTTTGCGCCGTTTTTTAATTTTTTGGAGACATTCGGCCGCTTCGCGCACCAGGACGGGCGCTTCGCGCCCGTTTTTAATTTTGTAGAGAACATTCGGCCGCTTCGCGGCCTCAGGACGGGCGCTTCGCGCCCGTTTTTAAATTTTTTGGGGGGACATTCGGCCGCTTCGCGGCCTCAGGACGGGCGCTTCGCGCCCGTTTTTAATTTTGTTGGGAACATTCGGCCGCTTCGCGGCCTCAAGACGGGCGCTTCGCGCCCGTTTTTTTAATTTTGTGGGGAACATTCGGCCGCTTGGCGGCCTCAGGACGGGCGCTTCGCGCCCGTTCTTTAATTTGTTGAGAGCATTCGGCCGCTTCGCGGCCTCAGGACGGGCGCTTCGCGCCCGTTTTTTAATTTTTTGGGGGGACATTCGGCCGCTTCGCGGCCTCATGACGGGCGCTTCGCGCCCGTTTTTTAATTTTTTGGGGAATTCGGCCGCTTCGCGGCCTCAGGACGGGCGCTTCGCGCCCGTTTTTTAATTTTTTGGAGACATTCGGCCGCTTCGCGGCATCAGACGGGCGCTTCGCGCCCATTTTTAATTTTGTAGAGAACATTCGGCCGCTTCGCGGCCTCAGGACGGGCGCTTCGCGCCCGTTTTTAAATTTTTTGGGGGGACATTCGGCCGCTTCGCGGCCTCAGGACGGGCGCTTCGCGCCCGTTTTTAATTTTGTTGGGAACATTCGGCCGCTTCGCGGCCTCAAGACGGGCGCTTCGCGCCCGTTTTTTAATTTTTTGGGGGGACATTCGGCCGCTTCGCGGCCTCATGACGGGCGCTTCGCGCCCGTTTTTTATTTTTTTGGGGAATTCGGCCGCTTCGCGGCCTCAGGACGGGCGCTTCGCGCCCGTTTTTTAATTTTTTGGGTGGACATTCGGCCGCTTCGCGGCCTCATGACGGGCGCTTCGCGCCCGTTTTAATTTTGTAGAGAACATTCGGCCGCTTCGCGGCCTCAGGAGGGCGCTTCGCGCCCGTTTTTAAATTTTTTGGGGGGACATTCGGCCGCTTCGCGGCCTCAGGACGGGCGCTTCGCGCCCGTTTTTAATTTTGTTGGGAACATTCGGCCGCTTCGCGGCCTCAAGACGGGCGCTTCGCGCCCGTTTTTAATTTTGTGGGGAACATTCGGCCGCTTGGCGGCCTCAGGACGGGCGCTTCGCGCCCGTTCTTTAATTTTGTTGAGAGCATTCGGCCGCTTCGCGCCTCAGGACGGGCGCTTCGCGCCCGTTTTTAATTTTTTGGGGGACATTCGGCCGCTTCGCGGCCTCATGACGGGCGCTTCGCGCCCGTTTTTTATTTTTTTGGGAATTCGGCCGCTTCGCGGCCTCAGGACGGGCGCTTCGCGCCCGTTTTTTAATTTTTTTGGGGACATTCGGCCGCTTCGCGGCCTCAGGACGGGCGCTTCGCGTCCGTTTTTTAATTTTGTTGGGAACATTCGGCCGCTTCGCGGCCTCAGGACGGGCGCTTCGCGCCCGTTTTTTTTATTTTTTGGGGACATTCGGCCGCTTCGCGGCCTCAGGACGGGCGTTTCGCGCCCGTTTATTAATTTTGTTGGGAACATTCGGCCGCTGCGCGGCCTCAGTACGGGCGCTTCGCGCCATTTTTAATTTTTTTGGGGAAATTCGGCCGCTTCGCGCCTCAGGACGGGCGCTTCGCGCCCGTCTTTTAATTTTTTTGGGGACATTCGGCCGCTTCGTGGCCTCAGTACGGGCGCTTTCGCGCCATTTTTAATTTTTTTGGGGAAATTCGGCCGCTTCGCGGCCTCAGGACGGCGCTTCGCGCCCGTCTTTTAATTTTTTTGGGGACATTCGGCCGCTTCGTGGCCTCAGGACGGGCGCTTCGCGCCCGTTTTTTAATAAATTAAAAAAATAATAAACACGGCCTGGGTCCGAACATGCCGCCCCACCCTCAGAATCCCCAATCACACAGGGATTCTGAGGTCTTGACTATGTCAAAAGTAAAATCTGATCACGTATTCGTGATCAGCGGCCCAAATAACCCCTAAAGACATGTTTTTGGAAGATTTTGGTGAAAAAATTTTCCTCTCAAAAATCATGGTCACACCCCTGTGGTCCCAAATTCCAAAATCACTTTTATTTCTATAACTTTTTTCAAAAAAGTGATAAAAAGCTAAAATAAAATTTATAAAATAGAGCAAAAAATTGCGGATTTTTTGAGTATATTTTTTTTATAAAATACTTTTTCAGAAGGGAGTTATGAATTTTTTTCTGAAAAATCGAATTTTTCCAGAAATTCTGGAATAACTTTTTTATTTTGGAAGATAGAAATTCCAAATAAATCTCATAAAATCTCCTAATTTTTTGCTATTTTTCAAACTTTATTCCACTAAATTTGACCAAAAACGAAGAGAGTTATGAATTTTCAAAATTTCACTGGATTTTCCGGGGCTCAAATTTTGACGATTTTTCAAAAAATTTTAAACACTTACCAAAAAGTCTGAAACTAAAAATAAAGTATATTTTCGAGTTCAGCACCTTAAATTAGGCCATAAAAATGCATTTTGGCTAATTTAGGAGCAAAAAATTTTTTCATAAAATGCAAAACCATGGGGTCCCCCCTATGGTTTTTAATTTCAAAATCACAATTAATTTCATAACTTTTTTTAAATTCGTGATAAAAACATGAGATAAAGCACATTAGATTGGGCTTACAATTCTCTACAAAAAAGCTCTTAGACGATTTTTTGATAAAATCAACTCCTGACGAGTTATTGAGCCAGAACTGAAATTGAGGCCTAGCAACCAAAATTTTCTATTTCCAAAAAAATTTTAAAAAATTTTTCTGAAAATGACACCAATCGATAGAGCATCAAAAACGGTTGCTTGAAAGTGGTCTCCGTTTTCCCCGGAAAAATCTGTAAAAAATACTAAAATTCAAAAACCTCAAAAGTGATGAGGGGGCCTAGCTCGAAAATTTCTGAAAATTTCAGAAATTTAAAAAATTGACAAGATAGAGCTCGCCGAGCTGTACAAAAAGTTCAGCGGCGCCAACACGCTCAGCGCAATGCCCAGCGAGTTATTCCCGAAAAACCGAAAAACCGAAAAATTGGAAAAAATTTTTTACAATTTTTTGCAGGCCAGGGCTTTGGTGCTAGGGGCTAGGTCAAGAAGAAAAAAATTTCCCAAACATTCCAACTTAGTCGCCTCCCAGCAGAAGTTTTTTGCTCCAGGTTCCCAGAAAAAAGTTATGGCCCCAAAACTGCATGCATTTTTCCTCAAAAAGCCGTTTCAGCGCCGCTGGCGCTGAACTGGCCCCCAGATCAAAAAGTCTATAGTTTTCCCAGATGCGCCGTCAAAAGTTGGTTAAGCAATGTCACACTTAAAACCCACCCCCGGCGCCCGTTCCCGAGATTTTGGTTTTAGCAACGAAACACGATTTGATTTTATAGTATATAAACTAGCGGGTGCGTGAACCGTTGGCATTTTAGCTGGGAAAAAGCGCTTCGCGCTTCTTGAGCTTCGCTACCTAGATTAGCTCTGGTTGTGGAGATTTGGAATTTTTAAAAAAATTATCTGGGACTTTTAGGCCGCTTCGCGGCCTCGAACGGGCGCTTCGCGCCCGTTTTTTAAATTTTGTTGGGCTTATACGGCGCTTCGCGCCCGTTTCTAAATTTGTTGGGCTATTAAGGCCGCTTCGCGCCTCAGACGGGAGCTTCGCGCCCGTTTTTTTAGCTTGTTAGGCCGCTTCGCGGCCTCAGTCGGCGCTTCGCGCCGGTTTTTCAATTTTGTTGGCCTTGAACGGGCGCTTCGCGCCGTTTTTTAAATCCGTTGAACTCATACGGGCGCTTCGCGCCCGTTTTTTAGCTTGTTAGTCCGCTTCGCGGCCTCAGTCGGCGCTTCGCGCCGGTTTTTCAATTTTTGTTGCCTTGAACGGGCGCTTCGCGCCCGTTTTTTAAATTCGTTGAACTCATACGGGCGCTTCGCCCGTTTTTTTAAATTTTGAGGTACAACAGCGATTAGAAGATGATTAGAGAGGTACAACAGTGATTAGAAGTGGTACAACAGTGATTAGAAGAGGTTCACAGTGATTAGAAGTGGTACAACAGTGATTAGAAGAGTGATTAGAAGAGGTACAACAGCGATTAGAAGAGGTACAACAGCGATTAGAAGAGTGATTAGAAGAGTACAACAGTGATTAGAAGTGGTACAACAGCGATTAGAAGAGTGATTAGAAGAGTACAATTAGTGATTAGAAGAGGTACAACGTGATTAGAAGAGGTACAACAGCGATTAGAAGTGTACAACGTGATTAGAAGAGTACAACAAGCGATTAGAATAGTGATTAGAAGAGGTACAACAGTGATTAAAAGTGGTACAAAAATTGAATGCAATTTATTATAAATTTTAAAAAATAAATTAATTATTCCTTTTATTAATTAAAAAAGAGAATTTTGAAATGTACAATAATTGAATATTTAAATTAATATGAAATTAATTTTATAAATTCAATTAAAAAAAATATGAAATTCTTTATTAAAAGATAATTATTATTTTTTACATAAATTCTTTTATTATTAATTTACAACAAATCTTTAAATATAAATTGATACAACAGTGATTAGTAAATTATTAAATTAAAATGAAAATATTTTTAACAAATTTAATTAAAAAAATACATGAAATTCTATCAATTAAAAAAATAATTAATTTAAACTTATAAAATTTATTTATCAAAAAAAAAATTAAATTAATATATTTTTTATTTTATTAACTCAACAAAATATTTTAAATTAATTAAAATCATTGAAAATAACGTAAAAATGCACAAAAAAATAATGTTACACCGTCCGGATTCGAACCTGCCCCCCCCCCTCAAAATGATGCCTCAGAATCCCCAATCACACAGGGATTCTGAGGTCTTGACGATGTCAAAAGTAAAATCTGATCACGTATTCGTGATCAGCGGCCCAAATAACCCCTAAAGACATATTTTTGGAAGATTTTGTGAGAAAAATTTTTCCACTCAAAAAAACCATGTGCTCCCCCCTTTGGACCCGAATCACAAAATCAATTTTATTTTTATATCTTTTTTTTAAAAATGTGATAAAAAATGTAAAATAAAATTTATATTATAGAGAAAAAAAATTGCGAATTTTTGTAGTATTTTACTTTTCCCGAATAGCTTTTCAGAAGGCAGCTACGAATTTTTTTCTGAAAAATCTAAAATTTCCAGAATTTCTGGAATAACTTTTTCATATTGATGTTTAGAAAACCTAAATAAATCCCATAAAATTCTCCCGATTTTTTGCTATTTTTAAAGCTTTAATTCACTTAAATTGACCGGTCCTCCATTGAGTTATGAATTTTCAAATTTTAACCCAAATTTCCAAGGACCAAAAAATTGCCAAAAAATAAAGAATTTTTAAAATATTCCAAAAAATCTGAAACTTAAAATAAACATCATATTTGTGCTCAGGACCCTAATTTACCCCAGAAAAATATTTTTCACCCTCTTTTTCAACCCAAAAAAAATTTTTGAAAATTTCTAGGGGGCCTAGCTCGAAAATTTTTGAAAATTTCCCTTCATATAGTATACCATTAGATAGAGCTTAAAAAGTTCTACAATTTTGCTCTAAGGCAATTTTTCGCTAAAACCAACCCCCGACGAGTTATGGGCCCGGGACTCAAATGTCCCGCTCAGGCCAAAAATTTTTTCTATTTCCGGAAAAAAATCGAAAATTTTCTAAAAATGTCACCAATCGATAGAGCTCGAAAAACGGTTGCTTGAAAGTGGTCTCCGTTTTTCTGGGAAAATTCGTTAAAAAATCATAAAATTCAAAAACCAAAAAATCGTTTTTTAGGCCTAGCTCGAAAATTTTTGAAAATTTTCGAATTTTTTAAATTTGGAAAAATCGGGCTTACCAAACTCTACAATAAGTTCGCTGGCCACCCCACGCTCAGTTCAAACCCTTACGAGCTATTCGCCTGGTACTGAAGTGTCCAAAAAAAGTGATTCTTACGTTGCCTAACCTACAGGTCAGGCCTTTGATCTGATCAAAAATTTTTTGCTGGCAAAGTTGTAGGCCATAGTTGGGGCATTTCGCTTTTGGGGTCCGCTAAGCTCTGAAAGCAAAAGCAAAAAATTTCGTAACACTGAGACTGGCGGCAAAGTCAGTTTTCGAGCCGCTGGACTCAGTTGGCCACCGGACCAAAAAATCCGTATTTTTCCCGGATGCGCCGTCTCGAGTTACCCCTGTGTGCAAAATTTCAGCCCCCCAGCTATTTCCCGTTCTTCTCAAATTAGTTTTTGAAACGAAACTCCTTATCATTCTAACGTATATATAACTAGCGGGTGCGTGAACCGTCGGCATTTTCGCTGGGAAAAAGCGCTTCGCGCTTTGGGAGCTTCGCTACCTAGACTGTGAAGCGATTCAAATTGATCGATTTGGTTGGAGAGATTTTTTTGAATTTTTAAAAAATTATTAGAGGCTTTTAGTCCACATCGAGGCTCAAGACGGGCGCTTCGCGCCCGTTTTTTAAATCTGTTGAACTTATACGGGCGCTTAGCGCCCGTTTTTTAGCTTGTTAGGCGCTTCGCGCCCGTTTTTCAATTTTTGTTGGGCTTTGACGGCCGCTTCGCGGCCGTTATTAAATTTTGATCGACTCAGACGGGCGCTTCACGCCCGTTTCTAATTTTTGTTGTTCTTTTCGGCCGCTTCGCGGCCGTTTTTTAAATTTTAGAACAGATACAAAAGTGATTTTAAGAGGTACAACATTGATCAGAAGAGGTACAACGGTGATTAGAAGAGGTACAACGGTGATTAGAAGAGATACAACTGTGATCAGAAGAGGTACAACAGTGATTAGAAGAGGTACAACTGTGATTGATTAGAAGAGGTACAACTGTGATTAGAAGAGGTACAACAGTGATTAGAAGAGGTACAATAGTGATTAAAAGAGGAAGAACAGTGATTAGAAGAGGTAAAAAAAATGATGAGAAAAGGCACAACAGTGATGAGAAGAGGTACAAAAGTGATTAAAAGAGGTACAATAGTGATTAAAAGAGGAAGAACAGTGATTAGAAGAGGTACAACTGTGATTAGAAGAGGTACAACTGTGTTTGATTAGAAGAGGCACAACAGTGATGAGAAGAGGTACAAAAGTGATTAAAAGAGGTACAATAGTGATTAAAAGAGGAAGAACAGTGATCAGAAGAGGTACAACAGAGATTAGAAGACGGTACAAATTTGATAAGAGGTACAAAAGTGATAAAAGAGGTACAAAAGTGATTAGAAAGGATGCAACAGTGATCAGAAGAGGTACAACTGTGATTAAAAGAGGTACAACTGTGATCAGAAGAGGTACAAAATTGTTAAAAGAGGTACAAAAGTGATTAGAAGAGGTACAACTGAGATTGATTAGAAGAGGTACAAAAATTGAATGCAATTTATTATAAATTTTAAAAATAAATTAATTATTCCTTTTATTAATTAAAAAGAGAATTTTGAAATGTTACAATAATTGAATATTTAAAATTAAAATGAAATTAATTTTATAAATTCAATTAAAAAAATATGAAATTCTTTATTCAAAGATAATTGTTATTTTTACATAAATTCTTTTATTATTAATTTACAACAAATCTTTAAATATAAATTGATACAACAGTGATTAGTAAATTCATTAAATCTAAAAGAAAATATTTTTAACAAATTAATTAAAAAAATACATGAAATTCTATCAATTAAAAAAATAATTAATTTAAACTTATAAAATTTATTTATAAAAAAAAAATTAAATTAAATATAATTTTTTATTTATTAACTCAACAAAATATTTTTAAATAAATTAAATTCATTGAAAATAACGTAAAAATGCCACAAAAAAATAATGTTACACCGTCCGGATTCGAACCTCCCCCCCCTCAAAATGATGCCTCAGAATCCCCAATCACACAGGGATTCTGAGGTCTTGACGATGTCAAAAGTAAAATCTGATCACGTATTCGTGATCAGCGGCCCAAATAACCCCTAAAGACATATTTTTGGAAGATTTTTGTGAGAAAAATTTTTCCACTCAAAAACCATGTGCTCCCCCTTTGGACCCGAATCACAAAATCACTTTTATTTTTATATCTTTTTTTAAAAATGTGATAAAAATTTAAAATAAAATTTATATTATAGAGAAAAAAATTGCGGATTTTTTGTAGTATTTTTACTTTTCTCAAATAGCTTTTCAGAAGGCAGTTACGAATTTTTTTCTGAAAAAATCTAAAATTTCCAGAATTTCTGGAATAACTTTTTTCATATTGATGTTAGAAAACCTAAATAAATCCCATAAAATTCTCCTGATTTTTCTCTATTTTTAAAGCTTTGTTGTATGAAAAATTGACTTACCCTGAGGTTAGTTATGAATTTTCAAATATTAGGCCAAAATCCCGAGGGCCAAAAAATTGCCAAAAAATAAAGAATTTTTAAAAAATTCTATAATTTCCGAAACTTAAAATAGACATCATATTCGTATTCAGCACCTCAAAATAGCCCAGAAAAATATTTTTCACACCCTTTTTCGACCCCAAAAAATTTTTTGAAAATTTCTAGGGGGCCTAGCTCGAAAAATTTTGAAATTTTCCAAACATGTATTACACCATTCGATAGAGTTTCGAAAGCTCTACAATTTTGCTCTAAATCAATTTTTCGATAAACTCAACTCCTGCCGAGTTATGGCCCGGGACTCAAAATGTCCCGCTCAGGCCAAAAATTTTTTCTATTTCCGGGAAAAAAATCGAAATTTTTCCGAAAAAAATACCAGTCGATAGAGCTCGAAAAAAACTATGTTTTGGAAGTGGTCTCCGTTTCTCTGGGAAAAAATCGTTAAAAAATCCTAAAATTCAAAAACCCGAAAACCGTTTTTTAGGCCTAGCTCGAAAAATTTTCAAAATTTTTCGAAATTTTAAAACTTGGTTGGATAGCCTTTCAAATACTACACATTTTTGCTCAGAAACAATTTTTTCGGTCAAAGCAACCCCTGGCGAGTTATTCGCCTGGTACTGAAGTGTACATTTTGAGCACACTTCAATTAGCCAAGCGTGCAGGCCAGGGGGTGGCTCTAATAAAAAAATAAAAATACCAGCATGTAGAGGACAGTTTGTGAGGAGTGCCCTCACAGCGGGCACTTTTTGATTCGGGTTTTAGAAAAAAAGTTAGGGGCCCTAAACTGCAAGAAAAAGTGAGAAATCGGTCCCCGGGACTCAGTTGTCCGCGCTGAATTTTTCTCTATAGTTTTCCCGGATGCTCCTCAAAAAGTTGTAAGACCCTTCCACTACTTTCAGGGCGCTCCCGGCCTTCGGCCGGGAGAAAATGGTTTTAGCAACGAAACTCCTTGTCAATATAACGTATATATTAACTAGCGGGTGCGTGAACCGTCGGCTATTTCGCTGGGAAAAAGCGCTTCGCGCTTTGGGAGCTTCGCTACCTAGATAAGCTATGGGTTATGAAGATATTTGGAATTTTAAAAGATTATCTGGGATTTTTAGGCCGCTTCGCGGCCTCGAACGGGCGCTTTGCGCCCGTTTTTTAAATTTTGTTGGGCTTATACGGGCGCTTCGCGCCCGTTTCTAAATTTGTTGGGCTATTAAGGCCGCTTCGCGGCCTCAGACGGGCGCTTCGCGCCCGTTTCTAAATTTGTTGGGCTATTAAGGCCGCTTCGCGGCCTCAGACGGGCGCTTCGCGCCCGTTTCTAAATTTGTTGGGCTATTAAGGCCGCTTCGCGGCCTCAGACGGGCGCTTCGCGCCCGTTTCTAAATTTGTTGGGCTATTAAGGTCGCTTCGCGGCCTCATACGGGCGCTTCGCGCCGGTTTTTTCAATTTTTGTTGGCCTTGGACGGGCGCTTCGGCGCCCGTTTTTTAAATTCGTTTGAACTCATACGGGCGATTCGCGCCCGTTTTTTAGATTTTGTTGGGCTTATACGGGCGCTTCGCGCCCGTTTCTAAATTTGTTGAGCTATTAAGGCAGCTTCGAGGCCTCAGACGGGCGCTTCGCGCCCGTTTCTAAATTTGTTGGGCTATTAAGGCCGCTTCGCGGCCTCAGACGGGCGCTTCGCGCCCGTTTCTAAATTTGTTGGGCTATTAAGGCCGCTTCGCGGCCTCATACGGGCGCTTCGCGCCGGTTTTTCAATTTTTGTTGGCCTTGGACGGGCGCTTCGCGCCCGTTTTTTAAATTCGTTGAACTCATACGGGCGCTTCGCGCCCGTTTTTTAGCTTGTTAGGCCGCTTCGCGGCCTTGGACGGGCGCTTCGCGCCCGTTTCTAAATTTGTTGGGCTATTAAGGCAGCTTCGCGATTAAATTAAAATGAAAATATTTTTTAACAAATTTAATTTAAAAAATACATGAAATTCTATCAATTAAAAAAATAATTCATTTAAACTTATAAAATTTATTCATTAAAAAAAAATTAATTTAAATATAATTTTTTATTTATTAACCCAAAAAATATTTTAAATGAATAAAAATTGAAAAACACGAAAAAAATGGTAGAAAAATAATGTACACCGCCCGGCTTCGAACTTCGCCCCCCCCCCCTCAAAATGATGCCTCAGAATCCCCAATCACACAGGGATTCTGAGGCCTTAACGATGTCAAAAGTAAAATCTGATCACGTATTCGTGATCAGCGTCATAAAATAGCCCTAATGACATGTTTTTGGAAGATTTTTGACGAAAAAATTTTTTCACTCAAAAATCCTATGCTCACCCCTTTGGTCCCGAACCCCAAAATCACTTTTATTTCTATAACTTTTTTCAAAAAAGTGATAAAAATGTAAAATAAATTTTATAAAATAGAGCAAAAAATTGCGGAATTTTATATTATTTTACTTTTCTCAAATAGCTTTTCAGAAGGCAGTTACGAATTTTTTTCTGAAAAATCTAAAATTTCCAGAATTTCTGGAATAACTTTTTTTAGTTTCATGATAGAAAATCTAAATAAAACCCATAAAATTCTCCTGATTTTTTGCTATTTTTAAAGCTTTGTTGTATGAAAATTGACTTACCCTGAGGTTAGTTATGAATTTTCAAAATTTACCCCAAAATCCCGAGGGTCAAAAAAATTGAAAAAAATTTCGAATTTTTAAAAAATTCTAAAAATTATGAAACGAAAAACAAAGGTCATATTCGTAATCAGCATTTCAAAATACCACAGAAAAAAATTTTTCACCCCCCTTTTCAACCCAAAAAAAATTTTCAAAAATTTCTAGGGGGGCCTAGCTCGAAAATTTTTGAAAATTTTCGAACATGTAGTACACCATTCGATAGCATTTAAAAAGCTCTACAATTTTGCTCTAAGGCCATTTTTGGCTAAAACCAACCCCCGACGAGTTATGGGCCCGGGACTCAAATGTCCCGCTTAGGCCAAAAAATTTTTCTATTTCCTGGAAAAAATCGAAAATTTTCTAAAAACATCACTAATCGATAGAGCTCAAAAAACGATGTTTTGGAAGTGGTCTTCGTTTTCCCTGGAAAAATCGTTAAAAAATCATAAAATTCAAAAACCGAAAAACCGAATTTTAGGCCTAACTCGAAAAATTTTGAAAATTTTCGAAATTTTAAAATTTGGAAAAATCGAGCTCATTGAGCTCTACAATAAGTCCGCTGGCGACCCCCTGCTCCGAGCAAACCCTTACGAGCTATTCGCCTGGTACTGAAGTGTCCAAAAAAAGTGATTCTTACGTTGCCTAACCTACAGGTCAGGCCTTTGATCTGATCAAAAATTTTTTGCTGGCAAAGTTGTAGGCCATAGTTGGGGCATTTCGCTTTTGGGGTCCGCTAAGCTCTGAAAGCAAAAGCAAAAAATTTCGTAACACTGAGACTGGCGGCAAAGTCAGTTTTCGAGCCGCTGGGACTCAGTTGGCCACCGGACCAAAAAATCCGTATTTTTCCCGGATGCGCCGTCTCGAGTTACCCCTGTGTGCAAAATTTCAGCCCCCCAGCTATTCCCGTTCTTCTCAAATTAGTTTTTGAAACGAAACTCCTTATCATTCTAACGTATATATAACTAGCGGGTGCGTGAACCGTCGGCTATTTAGCTGGAAAAAAGCGCTTCGCGCTTTGGGAGCTTCGCTACCTAGGCGCGTTTTAGTCTGTTAGGGTCTTTGCGTCAGCCGACATGCACTTGGTTTCCTCCAATAATTGGAGTTGACACATCGCATAATGCAATGGAAACCGGAAGTGCGTACAAAAGTGATTAGAAGAGGTGCAAAAGTGATTAGAAGAGGTACAACTGTGATTAAAGGAGGTACAAAAGTGATTAAAGGAGGTACAAAAGTGATTAAAAGAGGTACAAAAATGATTAGAAGAGGTACAACTGTGATTAAAGGAGGTACAAAAGTGATTAAAGGAGGTACAAAAGTGATTAAAAGAGGTACAAAAATGATTAGAAGAGGTACAAATTTGATTAGAAGAGGTACAAATTTGATTAGAAGAGGTATAACTGTGATTAAAAGTGGTACAAAAGTGATTCAAAGAGGTACATCAGTGATTAAAAAACGTACAAAACTGATTAAAGGAGGTACAAAAGTGATTAAAAGAGGTACAAAAATGATTAAAAGAGGTACAAAAGTGATTCAAAGAGGTACATCAGTGATTAAAAAACGTACAAAACTGATTAAAGGAGGTACAAAAGTGATTAAAGGAGGTACAAAAGTGATTAAAAGAGGTACAAAAATGATTAGAAGAGGTACAAATTTGATTAGAAGAGGTACAAATTTGATTAGAAGAGGTATAACTGTGATTAAAAGTGGTACAAAAGTGATTCAAAGAGGTACATCAGTGATTAAAAAACGTACAAAACTGATTAAAGGAGGTACAAAAGTGATTAAAAGAGGTACAAAAATGATTAAAAGAGGTACAAAAGTGATTCAAAGAGGTACATCAGTGATTAAAAAAACGTACAAAACTGATTAAAGGAGGTACAAAAGTGATTAAAAGAGGTACAAAAATGATTAAAAGAGGTACAAAAATAATTAAAAGAGGTACAAAAGTGATTCAAAGAGGTATATCAGTGATTAAAAAACGTACAAAAGTGATTAGAAGAGGTACAACAGTGATTAAAAGAGGTACAACAGTGATTAGAAGAGGTGCAACAGTGATTATTAGAGGTACAACAGCGATTAGAAGAGGTTCAACAGTGATTAAAAGAGGTACAACAGTGATTAAAAGAGGTACAACAGTAAATAGAAGAGGTACAACAGTAAATAGAAGAGGTACAACAGCGATTTGAAGAGGTACAACAGTGATTAGAAGAGGTACGACAGTGAAAAAGTGATAGAAAAGTGATTAGAAGAGGTACAACAGTGATCAGATGAGGTACAAAATTGTTAGAAGAGGTACAACAGTGATTAGAAGAGGTACAACAGTCATTAGAAGAGGTACGAAATTGTTAGAAGAGGTACAAAAGTGATTAGAAGAGGTACAACAGTCATTAGAAGAGGTACAAAATTGTTAGAAGAGGTACAAAAGTGATTAGAAGAGGTACAACAGTGATTAGAAGTGGTACAACAGTCATTAGAAGAGGTACAAAATTGTTAGAAGAGGTACAAAAGTGATTAGAAGAGGTACTACAGTGATTAGAAGAGGTACAACTGTAATTAGTAAATTCATTAAATTAAAATGAAAATATTTTTTAACAAATTTAATTTAAAAAATACATGAAATTCTATCAATTAAAAAATAATTCATTTAAACTTATAAAATTTATTCATTAAAAAAAAATTAATTTAAATATAATTTTTTATTTATTAACTCAAAAAATATTTTAAATGAATAAAAATTGAAAAACACGAAAAAAATGGTAGAAAAATAATGTACACCGCCCGGCTTCGAACTTCGCCCCCCCCCTCAAAATGATGCCTCAGAATCCCCAATCACACAGGGATTCTGAGGCCTTAACGATGTCAAAAGTAAAATCTGATCACGTATTCGTGATCAGCGTCATAAAATACCCCTAAAGACATGTTTTTGGAATATTTTCGGTGAAAAAATTTTTCCACTCAAAAATCCTGGTCACCCCCCTTTGGTCCCGAACCCCAAAATCACTTTTATTTCTATAACTTTTTTCAAAAAAGTGATAAAAAGCTAAAATAAAATTTATAAAATAGAGAAAAAAATTGCGGATTTTTATATTATTTTACTTTTCCAAAATATCTTTTCAGAACCGAGTTATGAATTTTTTACTGAAAATTCGAATTTTTCCAGAACTTCTGGAATAACTTTTTTTAGTTTCATGATAGAAAATCTAAATAAAACCCATAAAATTCTCCTGATTTTTTGCTATTTTTAAAGCTTTGTTGTATGAAAATTGACTTACCCTGAGGTTAGTTATGAATTTTTAAAATTTACCCCAAAATCCCGAGGGTCAAAAAAATTGAAAAAAATTTCGAATTTTTAAAAAATTCTAAAAATTATGAAACGAAAAACAAAGGTCATATTCGTAATCAGCATTTCAAAATACCACAGAAAAAAATTTTTCACCCCCCTTTTCAACCCAAAAAAAATTTTCAAAAATTTCTAGGGGGCCTAGCTCGAAAATTTTTGAAAATTTTCGAACATGTAGTACACCATTCGATAGCATTTTGAAAGCTCTACAATTTTGCTCTAAGGCAATTTTTCGCTAAAACCAACCCCCGACGAGTTATGGGCCCGGGACTCAAATGTCCCGCTCAGGCCAAAAATTTTTTCTATTTCCGGAAAAAAATCGAAAATTTTCTAAAAATGTCACCAATCGATAGAGCTCGAAAAATGGTTGCTTGAAAGTGGTCTCCGTTTTTCTGGGAAAATTCGTTAAAAAATCATAAAATTCAAAAACCAAAAAATCGTTTTTTAGGCCTAGCTCGAAAATTTTTGAAAATTTTCGAAAATTTTAAACATGGTTCGATAGCCCTTTAAAAGCTCTACAAAAAGTCCGCTGGCGACCCCCTGCTCCGAGCAAACCCTTACGAGCTATTCGCCTGGTACTGAAGTGTCCAAAAAAAGTGATTCTTACGTTGCCTAACCTACAGGTCAGGCCTTTGATCTGATCAAAAATTTTTTGCTGGCAAAGTTGTAGGCCATAGTTGGGGCATTTCGCTTTTGGGGTCCGCTAAGCTCTGAAAGCAAAAGCAAAAAATTTCGTAACAGTGAGACTGTCGGCAAAGTCGGTTTTTGAGCCGCTGGTACTCAGTTGGCCATCGGTCCGGAAAATCCGTATTTTTCCCAGATGCCCCGTCTCGAGCTACCCCTTGGTGCAAAATTTCAGCCCCCCAGCTATTCCCGTTCTTCTCAAATTAGTTTTTGAGATGAGTTGCCTTGTCAATATAACGTATATATAACTAGCGGGTGCGTGAACAGTCGGCTCTGGGCTGGGAAAAAGCGCTTCGCGCTTTGGGAGCTTCGCTACCTAGATTAGCTCTGGTTGTGGAGATTTGGAATTTTTAAAAAATTATCTGGGACTTTTAGGCCGCTTCGCGGCCTCGAACGGGCGCTTTGCGCCCGTTTTTTAAATTTTGTTGGGCTTATACGGGCGCTTCGCGCCCGTTTCTAAATTTGTTGGGCTATTAAGGCAGCTTCGAGGCCTCAGACGGGCGCTTCGCGCCCGTTTCTAAATTTGTTGGGCTATTAAGGCCGCTTCGCGGCCTCAGACGGGCGCTTGCGCCCGTTTCTAAATTTGTTGGGCTATTAATGCCGCTTCGCGGCCTCAGACGGGCGCTTAGCGCCGGTTTTTCAATTTTTGTTGGCCTTGGACGGGCGCTTCGCGCCCGTTTTTTAAATTCGTTGAACTCATACGGGCGCTTCGCGCCCGTTTTTTAGCTTGTTAGGCCGCTTCGCGCCTCAGTCGGGCGCTTCGCGTCGGTTTTTCAATTTTTGTTGGCCTTGGACGGGCGATTCGCGCCCGTTTTTTAAATTCGTTGAACTCATACGGGCGCTTCGCGCCCGTTTTTTAGCTTGTTAGGCCGCTTCGCGGCCTTGGACGGGCGCTTTGCGCCCGTTTTTAAATTTTGTTGGGCTTATACGGGCGCTTCGCGCCCGTTTCTAAATTTGTTGGGCGATTAAGGCAGCTTCGAGGCCTCAGACGGGCGCTTCGCGCCCGTTTCTAAATTTGTTGGGCTATTAAGGCCGCTTCGCGGCCTCAGACGGGCGCTTGCGCCCGTTTCTAAATTTGTTGGGCTATTAATGCCGCTTCGCGGCCTCAGACGGGCGCTTCGCGCCGGTTTTTCAATTTTTGTTGGCCTTGGACGGGCGCTTCGCGCCCGTTTTTTAAATTCGATGAACTCATACGGGCGCTTCGCGCCCGTTTTTTAAATTCGTTGAACTCATACGGGCGCTTCGCGCCCGTTTTTTAAATTTTGTTGGGCTTATACGGGCGCTTCGCGCCCGTTTCTAAATTTGTTGGGCTATTAAGGCAGCTTCGAGGCCTCAGACGGGCGCTTCGCGCCCGTTTCTAAATTTGTTGGGCTATTAAGGCCGCTTCGCGGCCTCAGTCGGGCGCTTCGCGCCCGTTTTTTAAATTCGTTGAACTCATACGGGCGCTTCGCGCCCGTTTTTTAGCTTGTTAGGCCGCTTCGCGGCCTTGGACGGGCGCTTTGCGCCCGTTTTTTAAATTTTGTTGGGCTTATACGGGCGCTTCGCGCCCGTTTCTAAATTTGTTGGGCTATTAAGGCAGCTTCGAGGCCTCAGACGGGCGCGAAGCGCCCGTTTCTAAATTTGTTGGGCTATTAAGGCCGCTTCGCTGCCTCAGTCGGGCGCTTCGCGTCGGTTTTTCAATTTTTGTTGGCCTTGGACGGGCGCTTCGCGCCCGTTTTTTAAATTCGTTGAACTCATACGGGCGCTTCGCGCCCGTTTTTAGCTTGTTAGGCCGCTTCGCGGCCTTGGACGGGCGCTTAGCGCCCGTTATTTAAATTTTGAGGTACAAAAGTGATTAAAAGAGGTACAACAATGATTAGAAGAGGTACAACAGTGATTGGAAGAGGTACAACAGTAATTAGTAAATTCCATTAAATTAAAATGAAAATATTTTTTAACAAATTTAATTTAAAAAATACATGAAATTCTATCAATTAAAAAATAATTCATTTAAACTTATAAAATTTATTCATTAAAAAAAAATTAATTTAAATATAATTTTTTATTTATTAACTCAAAAAATATTTTAAATGAATAAAAATTGAAAAACACGAAAAAAAAATGGTAGAAAAATAATGTACACGCCCGGCTTCGAACTTCGCCCCCCCCCCCCCTCAAAATGATGCCTCAGAATCCCCAATCACACAGGGATTCTGAGGCCTTAACGATGTCAAGTAAAATCTGATCACGTATTCGTGATCAGCGGCCAAATAACCCCTAAAATCATATTTGGAATATTTGGTGAAAAAATTTTTCAACTCAAAAATCCTATGCTCACCCCTTTTGGTCCCGAACCCCAAAATCACTTTTATTTCTATAACTTTTTTCAAAAAAGTGATAAAAAGCTAAAAATAAAATTTATAAAATAGAGAAAAAATTGCGGATTTTTATATTATTTTACTTTTCCAAAATATCTTTTCAGAACGAGTTATGAATTTTTTACTGAAAATTCGAATTTTCCAGAACTTCTGAATAACTTTTTTTAGTTTCATGATAGAAAATCTAAATAAACCCCATAAAATTCTCCTGATTTTTTGCTATTTTTAAAGCTTTGTTGTATGAAAATTGACTTACCCTGAGGTTAGTTATGAATTTTCAAAATTTACCCCAAAATCCCGAGGGTCAAAAAAATTGAAAAAATTTCGAATTTTTAAAAAAATTCTAAAAAATTATGAAACGAAAAAACAAAGGTCATATTCGTAATCAGCATTTCAAAATACCACAGAAAAAAATTTTCACCCCCCTTTTCAACCAAAAAAAATTTTCAAAAATTTCTAGGGGGCCTAGCTCGAAAATTTTTGAAAATTTTCGAACATGTACTACACCATTCGATAGCATTTTGAAAGCTCTACAATTTTGCTCTAAGGCAATTTTTCGCTAAAACCAACCCCGACGAGTATGGGCCCGGGACTCAAATGTCCCGCTCAGGCCAAAAATTTTTTCTATTTCCGGAAAAAAATCGAAAATTTTCTAAAAATGTCACCAATCGATAGAGCTCGAAAAATGGTTGCTTGAAAGTGGTCTCCGTTTTTCTGGGAAAATTCGTAAAAAATCATAAAATCAAAAAACCAAAAAATCGTTTTTTAGGCCTAGCTCGAAAATTTTTGAAAATTTTCGAAAATTTTAAACATGGTTCGATAGCCTTTAAAAGCTCTACAAAAAGTCCGCTGGCGACCCCCTGCTCCGAGCAAACCCTTACGAGCTATTCGCCTGGTACTGAAGTGTCCAAAAAAAGTGATTCTTACGTTGCCTAACCTACAGGTCAGGCCTTTGATCTGATCAAAAATTTTTTGCTGGCAAAGTTGTAGGCCATAGTTGGGGCATTCGCTTTTGGGGTCCGCTAAGCTCTGAAAGCAAAAGCAAAAAATTTCGTAACACTGAGACTGGCGGCAAAGTCAGTTTTCGAGCCGCTGGGACTCAGTTGGCCACCGGACCAAAAAATCCGTATTTTTCCCGGATGCGCCGTCTCGAGTTACCCCTGTGTGCAAAATTTCAGCCCCCCAGCTATTCCCGTTCTTCTCAAATTAGTTTTTGAGATGAGTTGCCTTGTCAATATAACGTATATATAACTAGCGTGTTGTGGCGCAGTAATTGCTCGGTGTAGACAGTATGCTTTACACAGTAATTGCTCGGTGTAGACAGTATGCTTTGCACAGTAATTGCTCGGTGTAGACAGTATGCTTTGCACAGTAATTTTTTGGTATATATGGGGGCGGGCGCTGACATGAGCGCTTCGCGCAAAGGACTTCGTTGCTAGTGCATGCGCGGCTTCAAATTTTGTTGGAGTCAAACGGGCGCTTCGCGCCCGTTTTTTAATTTGTTGGGAATTTTCGGCAGCTTCGTGGCCTTAGGACGGGCGCTTCGCGCCCGTTTTTTAATTTTGTGGGCCAGACGGGCGCTTCGCGCCCGTTGTTTAATTTTGTGGGGAACATTTGGCCGCTTCGCGGCCTCAGGACGGGCGCTTCGCGCCCGTTTTTTATCTTGTTAGGCCATTTCGCGGCCTCAGTCGGGCGCTTCGCGCCGGTTTTTCAATTTTTGTTGGCCTTGGACGGGCGCTTCGCGCCCGTTTTTTAAATTCGTTGAACTCATACGGGGCTTCGCGCCCGTTTTTTAGCTTGTTAGGCCGCTTCGCGGCCTCAGTCGGGCGCTTCGCGCCTGTTTTTCAATTTTTTTTTGGCCTTGTACGGGCGCTTAGCGCCCGTTATTTAAACTTTGTTTACCTCAAACGGGCGCTTCGCGCCCGTTTTTTAGCTTGTTAAGCTGCCTCGCAGCCTTAGCCGGGCGCTTCGCGCCCGTTTTTCAATTTTTGTTGGCCTTGTACGGGCGCTTAGCGCCCGTTATTTAAACTTTGTTTACCTCAAACGGCCGCTTCGCGCCCGTTTTTAAATTTTGACGGCATTCGGCGCTTCGCGGCCTCAGTCGGGCGCTTCGCGCCCGTTTTTTAAATTCGTTGAACTCATACGGGGCTTCGCGCCCGTTTTTTTAGCTTGTTAGGCGCTTCGCGCCCGTTTTTCAATTTTTGTTGGCCTTGTACGGGCGCTTAGCGCCCGTTATTTAAACTTTGTTTACCTCAAACGGCCGCTTCGCGCCCGTTTTTAAATTTTGACGCGGCATTCGGCCGCTTCGCGGCCTCAGTCGGGCGCTTCGCGCCCGTTTTTTAAATTCGTTGAACTCATACGGGGCTTCGCGCCCGTTTTTAGCTTGTTAGGCCGCTTCGCGGCCTCAGTCGGGCGCTTCGCGCCTGTTTTTCAATTTTTTTTGGCCTTGTACGGGCGCTTAGCGCCCGTTATTTAAACTTTGTTTACCTCAAACGGGCGCTTCGCGCCCGTTTTTTAGCTTGTTAAGCTGCCTCGCAGCCTTAGCCGGGCGCTTCGCGCCCGTTTTTCAATTTTTGTTGGCCTTGTACGGGCGCTTAGCGCCCGTTATTTAAACTTTGTTTACCTCAAACGGCCGCTTCGCGCCCGTTTTTAAATTTTGACGCGGCATTCGGCCGCTTCGCGGCCTCAGTCGGGCGCTTCGCGCCTGTTTTTCAATTTTTTTTGGCCTTGTACGGGCGCTTAGCGCCCGTTATTTAAACTTTGTTTACCTCAAACGGGCGCTTCGCGCCCGTTTTTTAGCTTGTTAAGCTGCCTCGCAGCCTTAGCCGGGCGCTTCACGCCCGTTTTTCAAATTTTGTTGGGCTTGGGCGGGCGCTTCGCGACCGTTTTTTAAATTTGTTTGGGCCAGACGGGCGCTTCGCGCCCGTTTTTTAAATTTGTTTGGGCCAGACGGGCGCTTCGCACCCATTTAAATTTTGTTGGGGCCAAACGGGCGCTTCGCGTCCGTTTTTTAAAATCTATTCATCAAAAAAAATTTTATATAAATACACGAAATTCTTTATTTAAAAAATAGTAATTAATTTTTAAATTAAACTTTTATTCATCAAAAAATAATTTATAATTTACTAAAGGTTTTTCATTTAATTAAAAACATTTAAAATAAGCCAAAAATAAATATAAAAATAATGTGTTACCGTCCGGGTTCGAACTTGCCCTATTTAAAAAATTTTGAATTTTTATTAAAAAAACTTTGAAGCTTATAATAATTTAAATTTATTTAGATTGAAATGAAATTAAATTGAATATTTATTTAATTTGAAATGAAATTAATTTTTTTGCAAATTCAAAAAATAAATAATGAAAATTTTTAATTAAAAAAAAATTAATTTAAATAATTTACAACCAAAATATTTTAAATTAATTAAAATCATTAAAAATAACGTAAAATGCATAGAAAAATAAAGTACAACCGCCCGGATTCGAACTTCCCCCCCCCTCCCCCTCAAATGATGCCTCAGAATCCCAATCACACAGGGATTCTGAGGTCTTATCGATGTTAAAAAGTAATATCTGATCACGTATTCGTGATCAGCGTCATAAAATAGCCCTAATGACATGTTTTTGGAAGATTTTTGTCGAAAAAATTTTTCCACTCAAAAATCCTATGCTCACCCCTTTGGTCCCGAATCTCAAAATCACTTTTATTTTTATAAAAATTCTTAAAAAAGTGATAAAAATGCCAAATAAAATTTATATAATAGAGAAAAAAATTGCGGATTTTTTCATTATTTAAAATTTCAAAAACACCTTTACAGAACCGAGTTCTGAATTTTTTTCTGGAAAATCGAAAATTTCCAGAATTTCTGGAATAACTTTTTTTCTTTTGAATATTATAAAACCAATTAAATCTCATAAAATTCTCATGATTTTTCTCTATTTTTAAGGTTTTATTCCTTTAAAATTGATCAACCATTCGATTTGTTATGAATTTTCCAATATTAGCCCAAATTTCCAAGGGCCAAAAAATTGCAAAAAAATAAAGAATTTTTAAAAAATTCCAAAAATCATGAAACTTAAAATAGACATCATATTCGTGCTCAGCACATCAAAATACCCCAGAAAAATATTTTTCACCACCCTTTTCAAGCCTAAAAAAATTTTCGAAAATTTCTAGGGGGCCTAGCTCGAAAATTTTTGAAATTTTCCGGGCATATAGCACACCGTTCGATAGAGCTTAAAATTCTCTACAAAAATGTTCTAAGACGATTTTTGGCTAAAACCAATCCCTGACGAGTTATGGGCCCGGGACTCAAATGTCCCGCTGAGGCCAAAAAAATTTTCTATTTCCGGGAAAAAATCGAAATTTTTCCGAAAAAAATACCAGTCGATAGAGCTCGAAAAACTATGTTTTGGAAGTGGTCTTCGTTTTTCTGGGAAAATTCGTTAAAAATTCTTAAAATTCAAAAACCCAAAAACCGTTTTTTAGGCCTAGCTCGAAAAATTTTGAAAATTTTCGAAATTTTTAAATTTCAGAAAATCGAGCTTCCAAAACTCTACAATAAGTCTGCTGGGCACCTTTCCCTCAGATCAAACGCCGACGCGGTATTCGCCTGGTACTGAAGTGTACTTTTTGAGCACGCTTCAGTTGCCATTTTCTGCAGGCCAGGGGGTGGCTCTATTAAAAAAATAAAAAATACCAGCATGTAGAGGACACTTTGGCGGGGTGCCCTCGCAGCGGGCATTTTTTGATTCGAGTTTTATAAAAAAAGTTATGGGCCTTCAAACGCAAGCAAAAGTGAGAAATTAGCCGCCGGGACTCAGTTGGCCACCGGAGCGGAAAACCTATAGTTTTCCTGAATGCGCCTCAAAAAGTTGTAAGACCCTTCCACTACTTTCAGACCCCTCCCGACAGCCGTTCGACTCAAATTAGTTTTTAAGACGAAACCCCCTTTTTAATATATACGTTATATTGACAAGGAGTTTCGTTGCTAAAACCATTTTCTCCCGGCCGAAGGCCGGGAGCGCCCTGAAAGTAGTGGAAGGGTCTTACAACTTTTTGAGGCGCATCCGGGAAAACTATAGAGAAAAATTCAGCGCGGACGACTGAGTCCCGGGGACCGATTTCTCACTTTTTCTTGCGTTTGTTAGCCCATAACTTTTTTTCTAAAACTCGGAAAAAAAAATTCCCGCTGGGAGGGACCCAAGTTGGAGTGTCCTCGACAACTTTGCCAGCGAACCCTAAGCCCTACGTTGGGCTCCCGAGGCTGTAGCCTTGGCTAAAAATTCAGTACCAACTTTTTCCAGTTCAGTCCCCGTTGAATAACTCATTAGGCTTTGACCTGAGCGCAGGGTGGCCAGCAGACTTATTGTAGAGCTCAATGAGCTCGATTTTTGCAATTTTTAAAATTTGGAAAATTTTCAAAATTTTTCGAGTTAGGCCTAAAAAACGGTTTTCGGGTTTTTGAATTTTAAGAATTTTTAACGATTTTTCCCAGAAAAACGAAGACCACTTCCAAAACATAGTTTTTCGAGCTCTATCGACTGGTAATTTTTTCGGAAAAATTTCGATTTTTTTCCGGAAATAGAAAAAATTTTTGGCCTGAGCGGGACATTTGAGTCCCGGGCCTATAACTCGTCAGGGATCGGTTTTAGCCAAAAATTGCCTTAGAACATTTTTGTAGAGCATTTTAAATGCTATCGAATGGTGTACTATATGAAGGGAAATTTTCAAAAATTTTCGAGCTAGGCCCCCTAGAAATTTTCAAAAATTTTTTTTGGGTTGAAAAAGAGGGTGAAAAATATTTTTCTGGGGTAAATTAGGGTTCTGAGCACAAATATGATGTTTATTTTAAGTTTCAGATTTTTTGGAATATTTTAAAAATTCTTTATTTTTTTGCAATTTTTTGGTCCTTGGAAATTTGGGTTAAAATTTGAAAATTCATAACTCAATGAAGGACTGCTCTATTTAAGTGAATTAAAGCTTTAAAAATAGCAAAAAATCGGGAGAATTTTATGAGGTTTATTTGGTTTTATAATGTTCAAAAGAAAAAAAGTTATTCCAGAATTTCTGGAAATTTTCGATTTTTCAGAAAAAAATTCATAACTCGGTTCTAAAAAGATATTCTGGAAATATAAAATACTACAAAAATCCGCAATTTTTTTCTCTATAATATAAATTTTTTTTTACATTTTTATCTCTTTTTTGCGAATTGTTATAAAAATAAAAGTGATTTTTGGTTTCGGGACCATAGGGGGGAGCACATGATTTTTGAGTTGAGAAATTTTTTCACCAAAAATCTTCCAAAAACATGTCTTTAGGCGTTATTTGGGCCGCTGATCACGAATACGTGATCAGATTTTACTTTTGACATCGTCAAGACCTCAGAATCCCTGTGTGATTGGGGATTCTGAGGCATCATTTTTTTGGGGGGGGGGCGAAGTTCGAGTCCGGACGGTGTACATTATTTTTGCTATGCATTTTTGGTTATTTTTAATGGTTTTAATTCATTTAAAAGAGTGTTTGTTTTTTTAATTAATTTTTTAATTTAAATTAAATTATTTTTTTGTGAAAAATTTTTTAAAATTAATTTTTTGTTTGATTAAAGAATTTCATATAGGCGAAGTTCGGACCCGGGCGGTGTACATTATTTTTCTTTGTATTTTTGGGTTATTTTTAATGTTTTAATTAATTTCAAGATTTTTATAAATTATTTAATTAATTTATTTAATTTCATTATTTATTTTTTGAATTTATAAAAAATGAATTTCATTTCAAAATAAATATTCAATTATTAATTTTCAAAATTATATTTAATGAATAAAAAGAGTATTTTATTATAAAAAAATTTTAAATTAAAATGCAATCGATTTTTATAAAAACTTTTCATTATTTATTTAATTTTAAACCATGTTGTACCTCTTTAAATCACATTTGTACCTCTTCTCATCACCATTGTACCTCTTCTAATCACCATTGTACCTCTTCAAATCATCGTTGTACCTCTTCCACCCGTGGTAAACGGTTGTGAAGAGCCCGCACAAGCTTAACAAAATTTAAAAAACGGGCGCGAAGCTCCCGTTTGAGCTAAAAAAATTTAAAAACGGGCGCGAAGCGCCCGCTCGAGGCCGCGAAGCGGCCGAAAATGCCAAACAAAATTTAAAAACGGGCGCGAAGCGCCCGTTTGAGCTCAACAAAATTTGAAAAAACGGGCGCGAAGCGCACGTCTGGTCACAACCAAATTTAAAAAACGGGCGCGAAGCGCCCGTTCGAGGCCGCGAAGCGGCCTAAAAATCACTGAAATTCTTTAAAAATTCAAAATCTCTTCACAACCAGATAGCTAATCTAGGTAGCGAAGCTCAAGAAGCGCGAAGCGCTTTCCCCAGCGCCACCCTCGCATGCAACACCCGCTAGTTCTCTATATATATATAAACTAGGGTGACCAGTCGGCTTTGTTGTATTCAATTGAGTTCTGTTGCGGTGGGGAAAGCGCTTCGCGCTCAGGGACGCGGCTTCGCCGCGTCGCTAGAAATTGATGTAATTTAGCAATTCATCGCAGCCTCAGGACGGGCGCTTCGCGCCCGTTTTTAATTTTTTGGGGGATATTCGGCCGCTTCGCGGCCTCAGGACGGGCGCTTCGCGCCCGTTTTTAATTTTTTGGGGGATATTCGGCCGCTTCGCGGCCTCAGGACGGGCGCTTCGCGCCCGTTTTTAAATTTTTTGGGGGACGTTCGGCCGCTTCGCGGCCTCAGGACGGGCGCTTCGCGCCCGTTTTTTAATTTTTTGGTGGACATTCGGCCGCTTCGCGGCCTCAGGACGGGCGCTTTGCGCCCGTTTTTTAATTTTTTGGTGGACATTCGGCCGCTTCGCGGCCTCAGGACGGGCGCTTTGCGCCCGTCTTTTAATTTTGTAGAGAACATTCGGCCGCTTCGCGGCCTAAGGACGGGCGCTTCGCGCCCGTCTTTTAATTTTGTAGAGAACATTCGGCCGCTTCGCGGCCTAAGGACGGGCGCTTCGCGCCCGTTTTTTAATTTTGTTGAGGACATTAGGCCGCTTCGCGGCCTCAGGACGGGCGCTTCGCGCCCGTTTTTTAATTTTTTCGTGGGAAATCGGCCGCATCGCGGCCTCAGGACGGGCGCTTCGCGCCCATTTTTTTAATTGTGTTGAGGACATTCGGCCGCTTCGCGGCCTCAGGTGCGGGCGCTTCGCGCCCGTTTTTAATTTTGTTGAGAACATTCGGCCGCTTCGCGGCCTCAGGACGGGCGCTTCGCGCCCATCTTTTAATTTTGTTGAGGACATTTGGCCGCTTCGCGGCCTCAGGACGGGCGCTTCGCGTCCTTTTTTTAATTGTGTGGGAAACATTCGGCCGCTTCGCGGCCTCAGGACGGGCGCTTCGCGCCCGTTTTTAATTTTGTTGAGAACATTCGGCCGCTTCGCGGCCTCAGGACGGGCGCTTCGCGCCCGTTTTTTTAATTTTGTGGGGAACATTCGGACGCTTCGCTGCCTCAGGACGGGCGCTTCGCGCCCGTTTTTTAATTTTGTGGGGAACATTCGGCCGCCGCTCCCACCCCTCAGAATCCCCAATAACACGGGGATTCTGAGGTCTTAACCATGTCTAAAGTAAAATCTGATTACATATTCGTGATCAGCGGCCCAAATAACCCCTAAAGACATGTTTTTGGAGGATTTTTGGAGAAAAAATTTTTCCACTCAAAAATCATGGTCACACCCCTTTGGTCCCGAATGCAAAAATCACTTTTATTTCTATAACTTTTTTCAAAAAAGTGATAAAAAGCTAAATTAAAATTTATAAAATAGAGCAAAAAATTGCGGATTTTTGTATTATTTTACTTTTCCAATACAACTTTTCATAACCGAGTTCAGAATTTTTTTCTGAAAAATCGAATTTTTCCAGAAATTCTGGAATAACTTTTTTATTTTGGAAGATAGAAATTCCAAACAAATCTCATAAAATTCTCCTATTTTTTTGCTATTTTTCAAACCGTATTACACTAAATTTGATCAAAAACGAAGAGAGTTATGAATTTTTGAAATTTCACTGGATTTCCCGGGGCCCAAATAGTGACGATTTTTCAAAAATTTGTAACCACCTTCCAAAAAGTCTGAAACCCAAAATAATGTATATATTCGAGTTCAGCACCTTAAATTAGGCCATAAAAATGCATTTTGGCTAATTTATGAGCAAAAAAATTTTTCATGAAATGCAAAACCATGGGGTCCCCCCTGTGGTTTTGAGTTTCAAAATCACAATTAATTTTATAACTTTTTTTAAATTCAAGATAAAAACATGAAATAAAGCACATTAGATTGGGCTTAAAATTCTCTACAAAAAAGCTCTTACCGCGGCCTCAGGACGGGCGCTTCGCGCCCGTTTTTTAATTTTTTCGTGGGCATTCGGCCGCTTCGCGGCCTCAGGACGGGCGCTTCGCGCCCGTCTTTTAATTTTGTAGAGAACATTCGGCCGCTTCGTGGCCTCAGGACGGGCGCTTCGCGCCCGTTTTTTAATTTTTTGGGGGGAAATCGGCCGCTTCGCGGCCTCAGGACGGGCGCTTCGCGCCCGTTTTTTAATTGTGTTGAGCACATTCGGCCGCTTCGCGGCCTCAGGACGGGCGCTTCGCGCCCATTTTTTAATTGTGTTGAGAACATTCGGCCGCTTCGCGGCCTCAGGACGGGCGCTTTGCGCCCGTCTTTTAATTTTGTTGAGGACATTCGGCCGCTTCGCGGCCTCAGGACGGGCGCTTCGCGCTCTTTTTTAAATTTTTTGGGAACATTCGGCCGCTTCGCGGCCTCAGGACGGGCGCTTCGCGCCCGTTTATTAATTTTGTTGGGAACATTCGGCCGCTTCGCGGCCTCAGGACGGGCGCTTCGCGCCCGTCTTTTAATTTTGTAGAGAACATTCGGCCGCTCCGCGGCCTCAGGACGGGCGCTTCGCGCCCGTTTTTTAATTTTTTCGTGGGCATTCGGCCGCTTCGCGGCCTCAGGACGGGCGCTTCGCGCCCGTCTTTTAATTTTGTAGAGAACATTCGGCCGCTTCGCGGCCTCAGGACGGGCGCTTCGCGCCCGTTTTTTAATTGTGTTGAGAACATTCGGCCGCTTCGCGGCCTCAGGACGGGCGCTTTGCGCCCGTCTTTTAATGTTGTTGAGGACATTCGGCCGCTTCGCGGCCTCAGGACGGGCGCTTCGCGCTCTTTTTTAAATTTTTTGGGAACATTCGGCCGCTTCGCGGCCTCAGGACGGGCGCTTCGCGCCCGTTTATTAATTTTGTTGGGAACATTCGGCCGCTTCGCGGCCTCAGGACGGGCGCTTCGCGCCCGTCTTTTAATTTTTTTGGGGATATTCGGCCGCTTCGCGGCCTCAGAACGGGCGCTCCCACCCCTCAGAATCCCCAATAACACGGGGATTCTGAGGTCTTAACCTTGTCTAAAGTAAAATCTGATTACATATTCGTGATCAGCGGCCCAAATAACCCCTAAAATCATATTTTTGGAAGATTTTTGGTGAAAAAAATTTTCCACTCAAAAATCATGGTCACACCCCTGTGGTCCCAAATTCCAAAATCACTTTTATTTGTATAACTTTTTTCAAAAAAGTGATAAAAAGCTAAAATAAAATTTATAAAATAGAGCAAAAAATTGCGGATTTTTTGAGTTTATTATTTTTATAAAATACTTTTTCAGAACAGAGTTCTGAATTTTTTTCTGAAAAATCGAATTTTTCCAGAAATTCTGGAATAACTTATTTATTTTGGAAAATAGAAATTCCAAATGAATCTCATAAAATTCTCCTAATTTTTTGCTATTTTTCAAACTTTATTCCACTAAATTTGACCAAAAGCGAAGTGAGTTATGAATTTTCAAAATTTCACTGGATTTTCCGGGGCCCAAATTGTGAGGATTTTTTCAAAAATTTTTAACCACTTCCAAAAAGTCTGAAACCAAAAATAAAGTATATATTCGTCTTCAGCACCTTAAATTAGGCCATAAAAATGCATTTTGGCTAATTTAGGAGCAAAAAAATTTTTCATGAAATGCAAAACCATGGGGTCCCCCCTATGGGTTTTGAATTTAAAAATCACAATTAATTTTATAACTTTTTTTAGACTCGTGATAATGAGATGATATAAAGCACATTATATAGGGCTTAAAATTCCCTACAAAAATTGTCTAAGAAGATTTTTTGCTAAAATCAACTCCTGCCAAGTTATAGACCCAAAACTGAAATAAGCCCTCATTTTCGGAAAATTTTCTATTTCCAAAAAAATTTTGAAAAATTTTTCTGAAAATGCCACCAATCGATAGAGCGTGAAAAACGGTTGCTTGAAAGTGGTCCTTGGTTTTGCCGAGAAAAATCTGCAAAAAATAATAAATTCAAAAACGGAAAATTTTCGAGGGGGCCTAGCTCGAAAAATTTCTGAAAATTTTCAAAATCCGAAAACACGGATGGATAGAGCTCGTCGAGCTGCACAAAAAGTAATTATCACCATCCCGCTCAGATCAAAACACAGCGAGTTATTCGCGAAATTCAAAAAATGCCAAAAATTGGTTTTCAAAATTCGCCGAAGTGTACAGGCCAGGCCTTTGATGCTAGGGCCTCGCCCAAGAAGAAAAAAATTTCCCAAACATTCCAAACTTAGTCGCCTCCCAGCAGAAGTTTTTTGCTCCGGGTTCCCAGAAAAAAGTTTTGGCCCAAAAACCGCATGCATTTTTTATAAAAAAGCATTTCAGCGCCGCTGGCGCTGAAATGGCCTCCGGACCGGAATGCCATTATTTTTCCTGGATGCGCCTCAAAAAGTTGCTTAAGCAATTTGTTATTTTAAAACATACAAAACATTAATTGCATTAGTGTGAAGTTTTAAAGCGCTATCGCGCTATGGGACGCGGCTTCGCCGCGTCGCTAGAAAGTGATGTAATTTAGCAATTCATCGCATCCTCAGGACGGGCGCTCGCGCCCGTTTTTTAATTTTTTGAGGGGAATTCGGCCGCTTCGCGGCCTCAGGACGGGCGCTTCGCGCCCGTTTTTTAATTCTGTTGGGAACATTCGGCCGCTTCGCGGCCTCAGGACGGTCGCTCGCGCCCGTTTTTTAATTTTTGAGGGGAATTCGGCCGCTTCGCGGCCTCAGGACGGGCGCTTCGCGCCCGTTTTTTAATTCTGTTGGGAACATTCGGCCGCTTCGCGGCCTCAGGACGGTCGCTCGCGCC
>CP049713.1:9987354-10013663 GCA_004148225.2 Heterodera glycines | reverse complement strand
GAATTATTGATTATCAGATTGCGCCTGCTGATGGAATAAGGGGGCCGCACGCAGCAAGAAAGGGGAAATATGTCAGACAAGACAACAATTTAAATGCTCTTTTCCAGGACATTGGAAACCGTGATCCGCTTGAATATCTTCGGGCCTGTGCTTACCATTTGCACTTTTAAATTGAATTAATCATTTTTTAAAAACACAAATTCACTGACGAAATTACCACTGTCGAATTCATTTGAAAGTAAATAGGCATTTAAATATTTAAGTTTTTTGTGATGAAAAATAATCAAATTTTATATATTATGGTGCTTAAGCCCATTTTTGAATAAAATAAATTCTCAGCTATTAAAAATATACAAAGAAAGTAATATATATAAAAAATTGAGCCTGAAATAGTCACTGACGAAAATGTTCCCTGACGAATTGGAACACTGACGAAAAAAATGGAAAACAGCAAAATAAATAAAAATAGTACACTGACGAAAATGTTCACTGACGAAATTATCCGCTGACGAAAATCACTGACGAAATCGTTCACTGACGAAAATGCTTACTGACGAAAAAGTATAGCACCCTTTACACACCCAATAAAACCTTAAACCTATGCTCTGAAATTAATGGTGTGAATTGGAAATCCTTAAATGTCCTTTTGAGAGTTTTACTGTACACATGTCCTTGGATTTTCGTATTTTGAAGTGACAATAAGCATAAAGTTCAAAATTACGTGTCTCTGACCTTTTATCACTGTCTGTCTTTTATTAGCATTCATTTTTATTTATTTCGAAATTCCTTTTTTGGCTTTTCTTGGTAAGATGCTGTTGCCTTTGTAAAAATAATGTGCTTAAAACGTGCATAAAACTTCATTTCATGCAACCATTTTTACCCTCATTTACACATTCACACAGCGGCCCAATTTTGGGCTCCAAGTACAATTAAGTTGGTTTTTTCGTCTTAGTGGTCTGTGAGTTAGTCACCAAAAGGGGGGTCTCAGGTTCAAATCCCATGCATGCTGTAACTGTATTTTGAGGTTTTTAAAGCAAATAAATACAAGTGAAATGATAAAACAACTTTTAAAGAAGCCAAGAATTTTTTTTTAATTTTATTTTCTGTAAAAACGAATAAACACCTTTATCGAACTGTGTCTATCCAAAATCGAATTGCTCTTCTTCTCCATTGTTTTCTTCGTCCGTCTCCCGTCGATCACCAATTTCTTTTTGCTAAATCACCATCAATCAATGAGATTGATAAGCGAAATTTCGTCAATTTCTTCTTCAGATTGATCGAGCTCATCATCCTCTTCCCTCTGATCACTTTGTCTCTGAATTATTATATATAAATTTTAAAATAAAACAAGTTTAATGCAATCACCCCCTCCAAACATACAGACCTGCTAAATCCCCGGAAAATTTTAAGTTTTGCAAAGTTTTGGCGTTCTGATTACTAAATAAATAATAAACTTATTTGTACTTGGAGCCCAAAATTGGGCCGCTGTGTTCATTAAATCATTTTATATCAGTGCAAATTAAAAAAAGGAAAATATTATGGCCCGCCAATTTCAAATTTGTTTGTTCTTTTTAATACTGTTACTAATTTCCTCTAGCACTTAAAGAATTGATATCCCTGCATTTCGGGGGGGTGGGGGTTCTTCGGTAAAATAATAATTATTGTTTTTTTTAGCAAGCAAATTACACTTTCAAATAATGGCCGACGAAAGTGCCACGAATGCAGGAGGAGCCGGCGCCGCTGGTGGCGCTCAGCCCGCCGAGTACATCAAACTGAAGGTGGTTGGCCAGGTCTGTTTTTTGCATTGTGTGATGGCGCAACCACTTAATTGTCCGTTTTTAGGACTCAAATGAAGTGCATTTCCGGGTCAAATACGGCACATCCATGGGCAAGCTGAAGAAGGCGTACGCGGAGCGGACTGGCGTCCAGGTTTGCCAGACTTGGGATTGGGGGTTGGGTAGGGCAAAATTTATGTTGGATTTTTGACTGACAAAATCACGTACGAGTTCAGTCGGGACCTTGTTAGGTGTTCGGAAAAAACAGGTTTTTGAACGGGCCAATGCGCAATACCTATCGAACCCTTGTCCGGAATGTAAAACAACAACAGTTGTTTTTTGTTTAAACGGGCGACCACCCATCCCATACATAAATTTGAGGGAATTTGAATTTTTTGTGGATTTTTGGTTGTAAACACAAATCTTATTTACCCCATTTTCAGGTGACTTCTTTACGCTTTTTGTTTGATGGCCGCCGCGTCAACGACGACGACACGCCCAAATCACTGGAAATGGAGGAGGACGACGTTATTGAGGTATGTGGGGTGATGGGTTGGGAAACTCATTCTCGGGTGGTGGGGTTTCGGGGTCGTGATCACGACTGAATTTTTTTTTAATTTCATGCGATTTCGACGATTGACTGATAGCTTTTTTTGGACTTAAAACTAGCACCGAGACGCTAATGTCCCTTATTTGTTAGTGTTTTTTTTATTATTAGACTGTTTTTAGGTGTATCAAGAACAGCTCGGAGGCGCCATTGTGGAGGATTAAAGAAAATTGTTTGTTCCTCGTGTTTATTTTTTTTAACGATGATATCTTTTTGCTCGTTTTGTTTCTTTCTTTTTAATGAATTGGATTTCAAACTTTTTTGTTGTTGTTTTATTTATGGCACTTTTGTGGGATAGCATTGGGATAGGTCTCGAAACTTGGGTTTTGCTGATCCAATTCAGCGCAGGTCTATTGTTTTTTTCCAGCAAAGAAATGAGACTTTGGCATGGAAAATAAATACAAAATTTCAAACGGCTATTTCCTAATGTGTCCAATTGCTTCGCATTTGCCTTGAAGAAGCTTCCCCTTATCATAAGCTTTTGAATGATACCAAAATAATTAAATTTGGCTAAGAAAAACTTAACGAAAAAATTTTTACGAAATTTGTAATTTTTTAAATAAACGAAATAATGTTACTGCGTGTGGCGGATTTGAACCCCCGCCCTTTTTCCCTTTGTCGTCTTACAAAAACCACGTGACGTGCAAAATTTGCTAAGTTTTTGACTAAATCCACTCATAACTTTTCTCAGACACAACCAAATTGCACAATCTTGGTATCATACGATAGCCCTAAGAGTTCTCTATTAGCTGCCAAATTTCAAAAAATTTAATTAAGTTTTTCAAAAGTTATGACAATTTTTTCATTTTTTTTGGCTAGAACTTTTGAAAAACTTAATAAAAATTTTTCGAAATTTGGCATGCAAATAGAGAACTCTTTGATACCAAGATTGTACAATTTGGTTGCGTCTGAGAAAAGTTATGAGTGGATTTAGTCAAAAACTTAGCAAATTTTGCACTTTTTGTCCTCCGACCTAACACCGTCGGCAACAATTGAAAAAAAAAGTAACAGACTGTGAGACTGAATTGTCCATAAAAGAGGGAGAGAAAAGACAACAAGAGAAAAATATAAGGAGAGAAAAGAAAACAAACAGACGATTAGAGAGAAGGGGAATATTTCCTTTTCACTATCCATTTTTATATCCCATAAAGAAAAGCGAGTTGAAATATTTGAAATTTAACTGTCAGACAGCAAACGCCACTAGGTAGCGAAGCACATCTCAAACGAGGTGTTCGAAATTTAATTTTTGGGGCGGGGGCCTTTTTTGCCCCTTTAATTGTTCACTATTGTGTTTTAATTTGATTTGGCTTCTTTTCTAAAAAAAAAATCTTTCATAATTTAAAATACACGTTGAAGAAAGGCACATATCCGACGAGAGTTTCAGTTACGGAAGCCGTAATTTTACTGAGAATGAAAACGGAGTAAACAGTTCGACACCTGAAAATTTATCTAATTAAAAATTTTACAAAAACTAATTTTTTAATTCTTTTACAAGAAAATTTCAAGAAAAAAAAATAAAAAAGTTTTTATATCTATGCTTTTTCTTGATAAAAATTTGTTTCTAATTTAAAAAATATGGGCAATTACCGTATATGCTCTAATTATAGCCCAGTCTCTATTAATCCCGCAGTCTCCAATTATCCCCCAGTCTACGAGGTGTTTTGAAAAATAATCCCTTTATCATAATCCCCCAGTCTCTAATTATCCCCCCTTTTCTGAGGAGGTTGAAAAATAATCCCCCATGGGCTATAATTAGAGCATATACGGTATATTGATTTAAGTGGTCGACAAAAAATCAGATTAAGAGTCGAAAAACCAATCGTCCATTTCCATAAAAACTGTGCCGAAAATCGGAATTTCGGTCCCGGAATTTTCCTTTTTTTGTTTTTGCTCCTTCATTTTGTTTTCTTTTTTAATTATTTTTGCGTGCTCGAGAACACTTTAAGACAGATTGCTGCTGTTCCATTCATTCCCTTTCCTTTTTCATCTTTTTATTTATTAAAATTTATTTGTTTGGAAAAATGTAAATATGTTTAACAATTTTTTTTTAAATTGTTGAACCCAAGGAAAATCAAATTAAATTTTTAAATTGTTTTAAATTCCTAATTTAAAACATAAACACATTTGTTCGAACCAAAAACCCATATTTAAAGTACATTTTGCCCTTGAAAATGTGATTTTTGGTACAACTTTTCCCGTCTTCTTCCTCTTCCCCAACCGTCAATTCCACAAGTTAGCTTCGTTAAATGGGTCCCCAAAATGTCCCCAAAATTTGTTTTGTGCCCCCCCCCTTTTCCCGTGCCACTCACTTTCCCCTGGGGCAATGCCATCCATCTCTTTTCTCTTTAACGGTGCCGGAGGGCACATTTTAATCCCCCCGAGGGCACCCAAAAAATGCCATTTCTCTGTGAGGAGAAATGCGGCGTTTCCGGCCCCGTTTTTTTGTGCCCATTTCAACCAAATATTCATATCATATGTCACAATAATCAAACATTGGATTGGTTCACCTTTTTGCCATTTTTTATAGCTTGCCTTAATTGGGTCAAAAAACCAAAAAATGGAGAAAAAATAAATTTCTCGAAAATTGAGACCTCAACCCTGCAGCTTGGCATTGGAAAAAACGGCTCTAGTGCACTTTATGAGTCCAATCAATGGTTTTTATACAATAACTTTGTTTATGCTCGAACAAACCCTATCTTTTTGGTATCATTCGAAAGCACAAAGTCTAAATAATGTAATAATACGAGAAAACAAGAAAATTCTAACATTTCAAGAAAGTTACAAACGAAAATAATAAGTATTTACTTAAATAATCAAATCTTTTTTGGTAATTGCCTGAATATTTCATAAAATAAATATATCCATTTAAAAATATTTTTATTTAAAAATTAGAAAAAATAAATTTTCATCAATTTAGGCCATGTTTTCAGGCAAAAATGCAATTGCAAATTCATCATCATCATCATCATCGGTACATTTTTGTGCTTCTCAAGCAAACATTGAGGAGAAAATTTGTTGTCAATTTGTACAACTTGTCAATTTGCCTAAAAAGTAAAAAACGATTAATTAACGGTTGCTAATTAATCTCTAATTGCTCCATTTTTTATGCTCCCATTTTGCGATGGCTTGGCAAATTTTACTACACAAAATGATTTTCTTGAAAATTTGCAGCAAATTAATTTCACAGGTTTGCTGATTAAAATGCCCTCAGAAAAGGGGGAAAATTGAAATTTTTAGGCCTCCCAAGCCGAGGTTCAGCAAATGCAAAACCAGCAGTTTCTCAATTTTTTCAGCAGCGATCGTACCCAAAATTTGGGCCCCCACAGCCGACAAATTTAAAGGCAATAAAATTGTCTCCGTTTTGATATTTGAATAAAAATGATTAATTAATTTTTTTTTTTTTTTTAGTATAAATTTTGAAAAAATAAATTAATTTTATAAATTATTTCATTTAATTTAAATTAGAGTGCAGCGGGACCGGGACTTTTTGGGTTGAAAAACCGGGACTTTTTGGGTTGAAAAACCGGGACTTTTTGGCTGGGAATACCGGGAAAAAAGCCGGGAATTTCCCGGTCAAAACTGGTCAAAACCGGGACCTTGGTACTCAGTTGTCCGTGTTCAGGTCCCGGTCCCGCTGCACTCTAATTTAAATAATAAAAATTGCAAATAAAATGAATATTTTTCGCAATTTTTAAGGTTTCATTTGAGGAGGCCCCCGCGGAGCATATGGTGTTTCTGTTTGGCATTTTTATGCTCATTTCCATGGTCATCATTTGTACAATGTTTTTGATGAAAATGACCAGGGCCAGCGGCGGCGGGTGATTTTCTACAAAAAATTTGAAAATTCTTAAAAAATTGAAATTCTTACCCCCTCCCACCCTTCAAACTTAGTGGCGCCATTGCGTCGACGAGGGCAGCTCTTGGCGCAATTTTGCCATCAAATTATTCCATGGTTCTTTGGATGCCAAAAACGGGTCAAAACTATTTTTTGAATGTTTTGTCCATTAACTTTGGCACAATGCCAAATTCAGCGGATGTCAAACGGCACTACCGTACCCCAACAAATCACCACAGACGTCATTCACGCCCTTCACTGATGCTGCTGTTACGCTCCTCCTTCTCATGCGCGAACAATGAAAGTGCGTTTTGAGAAATTCCAACATTTGACAGTATGCCTTAAAAATTACAGTACACGGAAAAGTAAAAAATTAAATTTTTTAAAATTGTAACAGCAAAATACTGTACAGGTTAAGAAATGCATTAACCATTTGTTAAATAAATCAAAAAAAATGCATTAATAATTTGCTAATTAAATCAAATTACAGTACTCGGATGGTTACTGTAACAATTTATTGAAATCCCCAAAATTTAGCTGCACGACATCAGCGAGCTCGTTATGCTGCTCGAGGGCGAAGTTTCGTTTCTGTGGTGTCATCGAGCAGGCAAATGAAGAAACAGAAACAATATTTATTAATATTTTTAATTGCAAAAATAAAATTTGTTTAATTACTAATCCAAATTTTTGAACAAAAATTTTTTTGAATTAACAAAAAAATATAGCATTTGCATATTAATTTATATAATAATTAATTTCAAAATTGTAAATATTAATTATTTTTTTTTCTGTCCTCTTTTGTCAGTATGCATCCGTTGCTGCCCCATTCTTTGACCATTACGCCGTCCCCTTCCTCGGGAAGTGCGGGACTCGCCGGAGTGATTTTTCAATTTTTTAAAATTTTTAAATTAAAAGCATCGGAGTGATTTTCCATTTTTTAAATTTTAAAATTCAATTTTCATTTTCTCAGTGCTCTTCGGTCGCTGTTGGCGAAGGCAATTCCATCATAAAAATTGTTCCACCGCCGCCCTATGAACAATTTGAAAGAATGGAGAAGGAATAGAAGCAAACAAACACAAATGC
The DNA here is from genome assembly GCA_004148225.2 of Heterodera glycines. Classification (NCBI taxonomy): domain Eukaryota; kingdom Metazoa; phylum Nematoda; class Chromadorea; order Rhabditida; family Heteroderidae; genus Heterodera; species Heterodera glycines. The sequence continues at coordinate 10,006,363 of CP049713.1, read as the reverse complement.
AAATCGAAATAATTATTATTTTAATTAAAAATTGTCAATTTTCAAATAAATTTTTAAATTTTATGGTAAATATGTTCATAGGGCCCAGATTCAAAATTAAACAAATTATATATCAATCGATAGCTCTCGGTCTGTAATGGAAGAATCCGAAAGAATTTTTTGGCGGCAACCAATCCCTGAAGAGTTACAGACCCGGGACTGAAATGGCATTAAGTGGCTTTTGGACTGAACTGTCCACTAAAAAACGCTGATACTGGTTTGAATTCAAATTTTGCATGCAGCACCGAATTTAGTCTTTTACCGCCATTTCCAGAAATTTTGGCCCAAAAATTGTCCATTTTTGAAGTAACGACGGGAATTTAGAATTCAAAAATAAAATTTTGCTTTTTTCCGATAAAAATAAATGCTTTTTTCACCAACATTTTTGCGCTTTGTGAATCTGACCAATTTGCCAACAACATCATCTCTGAAATGTCACCAAATTCTGAGGCATTTTTTGGCCCTCAAATCGACCACAACAATCGCCTCAGGCAATTCATTATTAAACCAATTACAAAAATGGCATAGGTAATTGTTTCCCATTTAAAGCATCCAAAGTGCCACCATTGGATGTGTTGGACAGCATTGACATTGAGTCGTTAAGGCGGTGCCAATTGGAATTTAACAGGTGCACAGAAAACTGAGAAATTTTCGTTTAAAAAGAAATTCCGGGACCGCCAAAACCGATTTTTATTTTTTTTTTCATTGCCAAACGAAATATGATCTTTGTGGCATCGTTTGATAGCCCTAATTATTCTCTATTTCAATGCAAAATTTCAAAAAAATCTCAGAGTTACCCAAAAAAATTACGGTTAAAATTCCCAAGAAAAATGAAATTTTTTGAGGGTTTTTGGCCACAACTTTTTTGTACCTTAACGAATTTTTTTTGAAATTTTGCAAGCTAACAGAGAACGCATAGATCAACCGAAAGATACTAAGAATGTTTAATTTGGTTGGCATGGAAAAATGTTATGTCATCCTAAAATTTGGCATTTTTTAGCGGAGCAGGTGGCACAGAAGCGTCCCTTTTCACGGCCGAACTGTTCAACATGTACGCCAAATTTGCTGCACGAAATGGCTGGAAATGGACACCACATGAAGTGATTTTTGGCAGAGAACACAGTTGAAATATATAAAAACAGTGGACTAAAAATGGAAAATTTGTAAATTTTTGGGGAAAAATTACCAAAAAATTTTTTTGACACATTTTCAAATTCTTAAGCTTTGTTTCGCATTTTAGGTAAGCAAATGCAACAAAACAAACAGTGTTGGAATCAATTCGGCCATTGTTTTGGTGGAAGGCGACTGGTGCTATGCCAAAATGCGTTTTGAGGTTGGCACTTTTATGGCTTTGCCGTAATGGCGAATTTAAAAAAAACGGAACGAAAAAAACCCAACTGTTTTGGTAGGATCAGGCTTTTTCAGAGTGCCAATTTATTTGGCCATTTTTGAAAATTTTCCCATTCGTTTTTTTTCTTCAGAGTGGTGTCCACCGTGTTCAACGAGTGCCGGTCACCGAGTCGAAGGGGCGTATGCACACCAGCACCGCCAGTTTGGCAGTGTTGCCGGAGCCGGAAAAGGTAAAAAAAAGGAAAATTCCTAAGGGGTGGGTGACAAATGTAAAATCGAAAATTCGTTATTTTTCCCCGTTTTTAATAACTCGGAATTTTTCTTTCAAAAAAAAAATAGCTCATCCTATATTGTTGTTTTTTAAAGTTTCTGAGTGTAGCTGAAAAGTATCAAAAAATTCTTAGGGGGAGGTGCCAAATGGAAACATTAAAAAAAAAAAAATTTTTTTTCGAAAATCAGCCCGAAGTGATGTTCTCGCCGGATGACCTGAAGGAGGAGTACATGCGCTCGTCAGGTCCCGGCGGTGCCAATGTGAACGCCAATTCGACCTGCGTTCGGCTCACCCACAAACCGACGAGTTGGGCAAATGGAAAAAAAATTTCCAAAAAAAAAAGTTTTTTTTTTTAGGGGTTAGCGTCAAAGTGATGGACGAGCGATATTTAGCGCAGAACATAAAAGTGGAGTTTTTTGCTTAAAATTGAATTTTTTTTTACTTATTCTCTAAATTTTTTGGCAAAATTTTATTTTAATGCTACAAATACACGGAAATTTTAATGATCGGCTGGGAAAATCCGTTCTTTTCCGGTTGATAATCCCCCCCCCCAAAAAAAAATTTTTTAATTTTTATGTGGTAGACCAGGAGAGTCTGAAAGAAAGTACGGAATTTTTCAATTTTGTATTCATTTTTTCGTCAGATTGCACACCAACGACTCGCTGCCATTTTGTTGAAACAAAAAGTTGACGAGGCGACACGCCGTCACGAGTCCCATCGAAAATTGCGCGTAAATTATGGCAACAAAATAAGAAAATGCCAATTTATCCCCTCCCCTTTTTTTAAGGTTGGCACGATGGAACGGGCGGAGAAAATTCGGACATACAATTACCGGGACAATCGCATAACGGACCATCGGCTCAAAGTTTGACGGGGGTACCCACCACCCACTGTTTAAAATTTCTTGTGTTGTTCTCCGACCTTGGGTCTTGGCGTTGCATTCATTACTTTTCCCAATTAACTAAAAAAATCTCAAAAAAAAAATTTTTTTTTAATTTTCTTATAAAAAAAAACTTCCGAGTGGAGGGAAAACGAAACGAGCTGCTCTCGAGTGGGACCCAGGGTCGTTGCGTTTTCCTGCTGGGCCTGGATCCCTCCCTACCAAAGATTTCTTGTCCAAAAAACGGGTCAAAAACCCTAATGTTTAACTTGAAAAACAATTTGTTTTCCCCTAAAAAGGTGACAGTGCACGGAGTTGGACAATTCTTGGACGGTGGCCAAATGCTTGAACAAATGGTGGACGCACTGATCGAAATGTACGAACAAGAAAGTGTGAAGCAAACGGGGGAACAGCAGAAGAATGAGGGGGAAGAATCGGGCAAAAAAGTTTAAAAATTTTGCGTTTAATGGTAAAATCTAGTTGTTTTTTTTTGCCAATAAAATGTCATATTAAATGCGACATTTTTTCGGAATGGGGGAACGAACCAAACCGGGTCAATGATTTCGAGAAACTTTTTTTGGTGTCATGACAACTGATCATTATTATTTTTAATGTCAAAACGAGTTTTTTTGCTTGAAAAACTGACAAAAAAAATTTTTTTATGTTCGTTCGGTGTATTGCCATTATTTTTTTTAATTGGGTGAAAGTGACAACACTGGACATAATACACAACAATATAAATAAGTAAATGAGTGACAAGAAATGGGAAAAAACAAAAAAATTTCCGAATAATAAGAAATTACACAGCGCAGCAATAATTAATAAATAATTTTGAGAGTCGGCTGATTGATGGGCCACCAAACGGTCAATTTGACGAGGACAAAGTGCCGGAAACGGCGGGGGAAGAGAGCGCGGCGGTCAATGCCGCAGCCACCGGCAGTCCGTAGGCCACCACCGCGGCGCCGGTCAGAAATGGCAATTTGCACCGTCGCCGCGCTTCCAAAACGCCCTCCAGCAACAGGCGGAAAGTGTCCGGAACGGCACCACTGGAAAACAGACAAACAAATAAACATTGTAGAAAATTCAGTAACAGATCAGAGATGACAGATAGATACATCCTCGAAATACAGCTACACTAGGCCGCATAACAAAATGAAAAAAAATGAATTTTTTGAAAAAAAAAATTCAAAATCGGACCAAAATGCACAAAAAGGCATTTCTGTGCAAAAATTTTGAAAAAGAATTATTTTTCGCAATTGTGTAAAATATGAAAAAAGATTGGAAATAATTTTTATTAAAGGCCCAAGAAGAAGAAATTGCCTCCCAAGAAGAAGAAATTGCCTTCAGTTTTCTCACTCAAAAACAAAAAAAAAAAATTTTTTTACGAGCCTGGGTTCATAAATCCCTGATGTATAAATAAAAACCGTAAAAATATTTATTTACTCACCCCTCTTTCTTGTGCAACTCTGCAAAGCAGTACTCAGTCAGCGCCATGAAAAATCCTTAACATATAACACAAAATGGAGTCTAATTTTATGTTTCCAAATTCCCAAGGGGAGGGGGGTTGCCTTTTGAAATTCCGATAATTTCTATGGAAATACCCAAATGTTTATGGAAAATGGCCCAATTTTGGGGGGTACTCATTGAAAAACACCACGCACGGTCAATTTCGCCGTCAGTGACCATCCACAGGCAGCCGATCACACATGGCGCGCGGGCGATCATGTATTCGTAGACGGACGAGCGCCCGTCCAGGCCGGGCCCTTCGTCCACAACACGGACAGAGGAGCAGCCCATCAGCACGGAGACGGCACGGCACTCACTTTCGCGGATCAACGAACGGCCAAAATAGCGACCGCCACTGCCATGGCCCATGTAACTAAACAATGGAAGGAATAATGGGTGTACAATATACAATCCAGGAAAGGGATGGAAATTCTAATTTCTCAGATATTTTTTATCGGTAAAATTATTTTTTTTTTTCAATATTCAAAGTAAAACGAGAAAAAAAAGCAAAGGAGTGTAATGAAGTGTGCGCACCCATTTATTTGAACATGAACTTACAGGAACAGGTCATGTTCGTTGAGCACTGCTCGCATCTGTTCCCTGGACGGAACCTACAGCAAAAAATGAAAAAATAATTTTTTTTTTAACTAGAAAATCGTTCAGATATTTAGAAAATTAAAAAAAAAGGCTGTTGCTTAAAACCGGGGGGAAATGCATCCATCATTTCCTCCACCTGTCCAATAATGCCACGCCAATGGAAACGCTTGATGAACGCGGCAAGGCGTTCCTGCGTCTTCTCCAAGTCACCGCCCGGGTTCAGCACGTAGTAGGAGTTGCGCCCGTCCACCGATGTCGGAATCTGTGCTTTTTCAATTGCAGTCAACGCGAATAATCAAATGGGCAAAAAAAAAAAATTGAGGGAAAACTAACATTTTTTGTCTGCTCCATCAAATGTTCAAACAGATGGAAGCACGGGATACGGTAGACGAACGGTGCGCGACAGTAAATCGGCAAACATTCCCAAGGCAAATGGCTAAGTGACTGACAAGGGGACGAAATTCAAACAAATAAATCCATTTTAAAAAACCAACCGGCGGAATCACCAACATGGTGTACTCCTTCATTGTTGATACTTTTGGCGATTTTCCAACAATTTTTGAGCGATAATTTGTCCAGAAATTGCTTATGAACTGTAAAAATTTGGTCGGAACTGCCTGAAAAAGTGGGAATCAAAATTCCAATAAGAAATCGTTCAAATTTAGCCATACATCTTCTCCTTCGAATTAAAAAAAACCTAATTCTCCTAGAAAATTCAGAAAAATTTCAAAATTTTAAAGCTGACCCTCGTCGTGTGCTGCTCATCCGGCGAATCCAAGTCGATTTGTTGTTTGTCTATTCTGTACAACAATTTGCAAAACCCTAACCATTCGTCCATCGTTTCAATGAATGGTAAAAGCCGTGAAAGTGTCTAAAATTTGGGACCCAAAATCATTTTATTTTTTATTTTTTTTTACCAGTGCCAATGCCTTTGCCATGCCATGTTCACTGGTCAGTGTGCGTTCCAACCGTTTCAGTTCCGTGGAATTGGTTGTCTCCGCGTTGACGGGAAGTGGCAGGAAAAGGGGGGCAAATGAAGAGAGCCAAATGAATTGGAAATGTTCGACAAATTTCTAAAAATTTACACAAAAGTGATTAATTCATGGACCGAAAATGACCCCCAATTATAGTCCAAACATTGTTTTACCCTCATTTTGGCGTCCAACTGTTTTCGCACTGTCCAAAATTGGGCCGAGTCAATGCCCGCGGTTCGCACCGATTCGTCGCTGGCCATCAACAGCTCGCGCATTTGTTCAAGCACCGGGTCCGACTTAAAACATGTTTTGGAAGAGTTTTTTTTATATACCATTTTTTGTAATTTAAAATTTTTTTTTTATTAAATTGGAGAATTTCGAAATTTTTGAAAAACAAAGAATTGTAGTTCAAATCTTATTCATCCATAACTTTAACTTAAAATGGGCTATCGAGAATTTTGGTTTGGAACACAATTACAAATTCATTTTTTACATAAAATTTCAGTTTCACCTTTTTCAGTCGACAAATTGGCGTTACAATTGGCTCATGCGCTGCGTTGCATCTGCTCATTGTGAGTGTGTTGTCCTCCTCGTCCAGCGACAGATTGATGAGGGTAAGGTCTTCATAATAAATTTATAAATTTTTTAAATTTTCTTCGACGGTACTTTCCGGCATTCGCCCTATTCTGGTTTGAAGTTGTGCTGAATTGTCAAAAATGAATGTGTCAGTCCTTTGCGATGATGTCTCCGCCTCAACCATGGCTTGCCTGTAAAAAATTTTAAATTAAAAAAACTAAGAATTTAAAAAAAAATCTTCCAAATTGGATTCGGGCTTTCCGGTTTGGGTTATTTTGCTAAGATATACGCATCTTTATTTTTTGCAAAATGTACCAGGATTTGAACCTGAAAAACCGCTGGGTTAAATGCAGAAAGCCAACCAAGGTGCCGAATTTAGACCTTGAATTCGGATCCTGATCCATGTATCACAATACCGGAGTTGAATCCAAAAATAATCAATAGAATATCAATCCAAAAATTCGTCCCAGTCCAAGTGAGTCTATGTCCTACTTCCTACTGATTAAAGGCCATGTAACCGAATCAGAATCCAAAAAATCTGACAATGAGCCTTATCAATCCAGAAATCCGCCGGTTTTCGAAACCGTTTTTTTAATTCCGGCCAATCTGTTCCGCTATTTCTCCCTCACTCTTCTGTCGATGTCGTTGGCCCCAGCATTTTCTGCTGTTGCTGCTGCTGCCGTTTCAGCTGCTTTCTACGGTCACTCATCCGTGCCAATTGGCGCAATGCCGGCGTGCCGGCCTCCATCAAATACAATGCCCGGTGCCATTGGCTGAGCTGTTGGGCGCCAAAGCAACGGGACAAAAAGAAACAGTTGCGACGGCGCCATTCACTGTTTTAAACAAACGAAACATTATTGTGGATGGGATGAAACTAAATACCCAATATTTCAAAAAAAAAGAAAAAAATGAAAATTACATAAATAACAAATGGCCAAAATTCTTTTGGTCTTCGTAGGCCGATTTAAGCAAATCCATTTGAGCGGAATTGGCGGAACATTTGCGCGCAAAATGCTTGAACAGAAGCCAATGGGCGCGCAAAGTCAACAGGGAATGTTTGCAACACTAAAATTGGAACAACAATTTATAAGCGGTTGGCCGATTTCTGCGATTTTAAACCAATTTTCTGAGGAAATTATGTAAGATAGATACAGTTCTGTAACGCATAATCACCGGACTTCGAATGGTTCCCGAATGTGCGATTTGCACTCGTCAATGGTGCCCAGCTCAGTCCAGCGGGTCATCAACAGTCGAGCATAGGCACGGACGAACAGCGAATCGCTGTGGTGGATGGCAAATTGGGACTGAAAAATGCATCATGATGTACAAATATGATGATTAAAAGAAAAACTTTAAAACAAAAGATTGCTTCACTTTTTACTCATTTCTTACAATTCAAACAAAAAAAGAATTTTAAAAAATCTCGAAGAAATTTAGAAAATTAAAAATTCCTAAAAAAAAAAAAAAATTTTTTTTGTCGACAGAAACAACCGATGTACACCGTGTGCCCCAACCCCTTTAACACACTCACTTTCACAATGCCAAAAATGTTCGACTCGGTCTCGTCGACGGCATTCTCTTTCTCTGACGAATTGCTCTTAAAATTAAAACATAAATATGCTTTTCCTTTTTTATTTTTCCATTTTTTACGTCCTCTTTCAACGCGTCCAATCGCTTCGGGGGTCGGCCCCGTTTCCGTTTTGGTGGCGGATCAACTGCATTTCGAATGTAGAATTCCTCGCCAAACTCTTTGGCCATGAACACCGTGTTCACCACTCGGTCCCGGAGCGGAATTGCCTAATTTTGGTAGCATTAAGCATCATTACAGGGCCCATCATAACCAAGGGATAAGATTTTTTGAAAATTTTATTTTCGATTTATTTTTTATTTTTTGTTAAGCCTCTGATCGTACATTGAAATAGATAAATTGAAAAAAGCAGCACCTTTTCATCCCGTATTTTGCGCATTTGAAGCCGAAATTGTGCAAAATTTTCGGGCAAATAGCGAACAAATTGCAGCGTCAGCCAACACATTTGTTGGCCGAACATCCAATTGGACACCGTGGCGGCACAGAAAGCGCAACTGCACCCGTCCAAATGCTCCTCCAGATGGAATTGACGACTTAAAATGGACGAAATTATTTGTACAAAATGATAAAAAAAAACAAAGAAAAAAAAACATTGAAAAATTTCGTTTTATTCCCATACCCCCAAATTTTGTAATTATTTGAGCGATTTTCATAAAATTCTTTGACACAAAAAAAACTTTAGTAAAATCTTGACTTTTCAGTCTTATTTAGATATATGACGTTTTCCCCTCATCGTTTCACTCCATGAAATTATTTAGCTGAAAATTTTTCAAAAAAAAAATTCTAGTATTCTAATTGTAAGTTTAAAACTTAAAAAAGGCACTCACTTCCTCTCCTCTTCATCATTTGGATGCAAATTGACGGAGGACATTTCCAATGCCAAAAGTGCGTCCAGCGAACCGCCTTCGTCCATTGTGCTGGTGAGCACACGCCGTTCAAATGAGTCGTCAACGACGGAACCCCGACGGTAGGAGGACTGGCTAAACAAACACCCAATTGTAATGCCTGAATTTAGGTCGGTCGTACCGAAAGGGCTTCCGCGGCGTGTTCAGGTAACGGTTGCGCGACGAAGTGGGCGGCGTAATCAAAGCGCACAAACACTTGGCGTAGCCGTCCAACGACTCGACGCCGGTCAATGTTTTGATGTGGAAAAGGAGGACCAACGGGCGAAGGGTCCTTGGCATTGGAAAAGCGTAAATGAAATTCAAAAAAAAACATACAATAATTATGTTTAAATGATGGAAAATGAATAATTTTTTTGTGAAAAACACCGTCTTTCATTTAGAAAATTTAATTAAATTTATCAAAAAAAAATATTTCGGGAAAATTTTCGTTGTTTTTCAAAAAAAAGAAATAGATTTCCAAATAAATTATTTTAGAAAAGAACGAATCATAACACATTTTTACGAGAAAAAAAACTCTTAGAAATTTAAAAAACCCAACCAAAATGGCAAGCCAAACGCCAAATTGTCACGCCAAAATGTGATGCTGGTGGACTCCGCTTCGCGGATGAGGCCGACTTCAAGCAGTTCCCACGTGTAACTGTGCGCTGCCTCCTGGTACTCGGCAAACGACGAGCAAAGGCGCACTAATTATTTAAAATTCATTAAATTATTAAAAATGTTTTTTTTAATTAATTCCCTACAAAATTCCTCCGCGTCTTTCACTCTCTGTTTGATTGACGAGGACATTTTTGATTGGAAATACTCCGGATGCCGCGAGTTGAGTATGCCGCGAAGGCAAGACAACTCCTGCTCACGATTGATGATCGGGTCATCCAACTGAATTTTTTTTTTAATTTTTACTATTTTTAATTTCTAAATATCAAAATAAAAAAAATGGGGGTGGGGAGCGGAGCAGGTCTTTTTCCTCACCGTCGTTCCCCCCCCCCCTCGACAAATTAAAAAAATTTTCAAACAGAAATTAATGAACCCCACCCTCCGCCTTTTTTTGCAAAAAAAAAAACGTTAGCATTCATGAATGGCACGAACCCCTCCCTAACTTTTATCCCACAATTTTTGGCTCATTTTTTGTGCCCTCCCCCCCCCTCCCCCTCTGTGCCACCTGTTGCAAGTCCGCCTTGGCCACTCGGCTCGCGCTGGCCATCAGGGCGCGCAGCAGGGCACGTGCCTGCATGTTCAGGAAAGTACATTTGGCACTGTCCGAGCAACGCGCGCGCAGCAACGTCACCGCCTCCTCCGCCACGCATTGGTGCGGCTGTTGTTGTTGTTGCTGTGCCGGCGTGGCGCTCGGCAAGTTGGCACCGTGGTTCAACCGTTGGACCAGCCGGGCACAGTCCATCACCAGACAGTACCCATCGGACTGTGCTGCACGTCTGGCCGAGCGTTCAGCAGACTGTAAAATTGTAAAAAAATGGAAAACTGAGGGGCATTCATTGTCTCCCTCCACGAATCTGAAATTTTAATTTTTTCCAAAAAAAAACACAGCAATTTTTATTGGATTTTTTTTTAAATCCATGTGAATTTTGTAATTTATTTTCCCATACGAATTGAATTGTGTATTGAATTCTTCGAAAAAATTTTGGTTAATACAAATGTTTTCAAACCAAAATGCGGTCCAAAATTGTCCATTCCTCGAGTCGAATGGTCCACAAAATTGCAAAAAGCCAAGCGCAGAAGTCAGTGCCTTTTGTGAAGACCACCAACTCAGACAAACAGAACAGTGCCTCATAAAACTGGAAAATTTGAAAAATTAATGCTAAAAAGCAAGTTTTTGAATCTTTAAAAACATTTTTTAACCAATAAGTTTTCAATGTTTGCAAAAGAAAAAATTTTTTTTAGTTGCGTTCAGAAATTTAATTAATTTTTGACTCAAAATTCAAAATTAAAAAAACGAACCCTGGCCTCGAGAAAACAAATGCCGACAATGTATTTCATGAGTTTGACGCAGTCGGCCACCGATTGGTCATTGAGTGGGTGATGGATCAAAACGGTGTCCCGCCAAGCGGTGATCATTTCCTTACAATTAACAGCGGTAATTAGACCCTTAATTACGCGCCGCCCAAATTTGGGTCAATTGGCACCCAAAAAACCTCAACATCGGAGGCCGCTGCTTTGGTGTGACATTTGGCGAACAAATTGCACAATTTCTGATGGTGTTCCAGTGATGAAACGTTGTAAAATTCTTCGTCAAAAAATTGTCTGGCACTTTCGGTGGACCCGCATTCGGCAAACATCTGAAAATGGGGGAAGATAAGGGTCATTTTGGCGTTAAATGTTTTGTTGGTCTAAAAAATTTCAAAAAATTATGTAGATTCTATAAAAAGATAGTGAGTGGACTGAAGAAGTCAAAAAGTCTGGCGTTTTGCAATTTTTCGCTGAAAACCCGTAAAAGTTGGGTTTTTACTGGTCCCCAATCCAATCATTACACCACCACCAATTCCAACCTCGTCCTGCATTTTGGACAATGACATGATGTAAATGCTGATCATGCGTCGGCATTTGTTGAATTCAGCCGTTTTGGAGATTGGGGAAGCAGATGAAGACGAAGACATAATTTATTGCTATTTGCTATGACTATAGCTATTCAAAAAAGCTAAAATTGACTGGAAAAGATAAATGGGCGCTAGTGTAAAAGTTACCCTTTTTGAAACAAAAGGGGGGACCCTTTTGTTTTGCAAAATTTTTTTGTGATAAAAAACCATAATAATTTGTTATCCGGGGTTTTAAAGGTCGCTAATCATGAATCTGACATGTATTTTGACTAATTTCGAATCCCTAACCCGAACTCGAATAAAAATCGAAATTTTGAATTTTTCAAATTATGCTTTTTTGTTCAAATTTAGATTAGGAAATCGGAATTGATCAAAATAATTGAAGGATTCGTGATCGGGGACCCCAAAAACCCCAGAGAATAAATTTTTATGACTATCACAAAAAAAATTTTGCAAAACAAAAGGGTCCCCCCTTTTGAAAAAATTTTCAAAAAGGGTAACTTTTACACTAGCGCCGATAAATGTTTAAAATTGAGAAGCTCCTTAAAAATGCTTAGATTCCGCTCCTTATTTTAGGTTCCTATTTTTACGAGCATAAAACTGGTTTTTAGAAGCTATAGTTTTGTTATTTTCGAGTTTTCTTTCATTCAGTGTTTTCCGTTTTCCCAAATGTGCAGATTTTTAACTTTTTTTAATTTAAATTAGGGTTCGAGCCCCGTGGGCGGGGGTGGCTTTTCGCGGGGCGGGGGTTGGCGGGGGTCAGAGTCGCGGGGGCGGTGGCGGGGGCACGATAATTCCGCCCCCGCGGGGCGGGGGCGGGGGTTTGCTTTGAATTAGCTCCAAAAATCTCACAAAAAAAATATTTTTTATGAATAATTTCTTTGGCTCCACATTCTTTTATTCGTTGATCGCCTTGATAATATTTATTTTGACATAAATTGCACAGATTTTGACTAACAATAATCAAATTTACGATTTTTGGGTAATTTTTTAAGAAAAAAAGGTTTTTTTGGGGGGGGGCCAGCGTGCCGATAGGAGCGAATTTTAAATTTATTTCTAACAGATATTCAAATTTGCAAAATATCTACTAAAATATGTAAATAAAAGTCCAAACTTTTGTTTGCAAACACAAAAAAGAAAGTGTTTTTCCTACTGATTAGGCTATGGAGAAGCCAGGAAAAAATATGTATTTACATAAAATTAGCAGCCCTAATCATGATTTACTCAAGGAAAATTGGAACTCAGATTTTTTAAATTTTTCTTGCGGTACATTTTTCCAAAAAATTTGCTGAATGTGCGAGGGGAGAGGTCCGGCGGTGCCGACAGGCGCCGCCGGGGAAATTTTTTGAAAATTTGAATGCAATTTGTTAACAAATTTTGTACAAAAAATAAGCAAATTTTTCGATCTTTGGCTAATTTTTAAGAAAAAAAGAGGAATTTTGGGGGACGGCGGTGCCTATAGGCGCCTCCAGGGGAAAATTTTAAGAAATTATATGAATTTTGTTAGAACTTAGCAAAATTTTTCAGAAGTTTTCCTCTTTTTAGATGAAAATAAGGATTTACTCCCAAATCAGAACACTTAGAAACAAGAACATAAAGAAATCCTGTATTAATCAGAAAAAAAAATTAATTAAAGGAAAAAAAAAATTTATTTAAGGAAAACGTCAACCGGTGTTGAACTCATAACAAAGATTTCTATTAGTGCTGAAGCACTAACCACTAAACCACAAATATTTTAAAAAATATAAGTAAAATTTACTTTATTTCATAAAAATTTGTAAAAGATGATTAAAAAAATCAAAATTGTATAAATTTTTTGCCTTTTATCCATGAATATGTCGTTCTTAGGGGTGTATTTCACCCCCGCGCCCCCGCGGGGGTGAAGGTCGCGGGGGCGGGGATGGCGGGGGTCAGAGTCACGGGGGCGGGGACGGGGCTGAGGCCAAAAAAACCTGTCCCGCCCCGGCGGGGGCGGGGGTGACGGGGGCGGGGCTCGAACCCTAATTTAAATATTTGAAAATTATTGTTTCGTTGGCATTTTGCCTAAGATTTAAATTAAAGAAATTCAAATCAATCAATTAAGAATTAAAGCATTAAACATCACCATGTCTAAGCGGGGAATTACATCACATTAATACGCTGGAAATGGCTGCAAAAATATCACAAAAATGCAAAATATGCAGATGGAAACTGCGTCCAAGAAGCGACAAACCAAGCTAAAAATTTTCATGTATTTCCGGCACTATTTGGGCATAAATTTATATCCCATACTGTATCTTTGGAAAAATAAATAAATAATTCGTCGTCATGGTAATTAATGGGGCTTTCTGTCTGTACATATAATATCTTTGGATTGTCATTTTCTCATCATAAATATTGTAATTTTGTGATGTTTGAAATTGCTTCAGGCCTAATTTAGGTAATATCAAAGGAAAGGAATTTGAATTAATTTTGAGAATTTTTGCATTAAAAATATGTCTACTTATTTTGTATTTATGTCAATATTCATGATTCTTTGTCCCCATATTTTAGTTTTATTGCCTTTTTTTGCGCTTTCTTATCCAAAATTTGCTTACCTAAATATTAAATATGTATCATTTGCATATTCAATGGGAATATGGAAGTGAAAACAAATTTATTCATCAAAAAGATCAATAGGTATTCTTTTTTTTCAAAATCCAACTTTCCATTTCCCATTTTCAATTAATCCATCATTTTTATGTATTACCCACCAAAAGTTGAAATTTAATTTTTGAATTTATAAATTTTTGATCAAAAAGATGGAAATTCAAAATTTTTCACAAATTACCTAAGCATTTGGCATACTATTGGTTGCAAATTTGTTTTTGTTTTTCAAAATTCGTTAATTAAGGAGAAACGAATCGTACAAAGAGTCAACTTTTGACTTAATCCTTTTTCTTAACGATGTCGTCTGTTGTGACTTCTGCGTTTTCTCGTCGTATTTTTTGCCCACTCATTAAATCAAGTCGTTCTCTTACAACCGTTTCACGTGTAAGGAAATTTTTTTGTTTTTGTTTTTTTTTGCTAAAAATTGCATGAATTTCTTCGTTCAGACAAAGGCGGTGCCTGAAATTGCTAAAAAATTGAAATGCACATTAATTCCAGGCAAACAAAACCCGAATTTTTGAATGTCTATTAATATTCCTCGCATATTTCAGGCGATGGTGTTGGACCTGAGCTTGTTTATGCCGTCCAAGACATTGTCAAGGCGACCGGCATACCAATTGAGTTTGAGGAAGTGTTTCTCAGCGAGGTGTACTACTCGAAGTCGGCCAGCATTGTCAGTGGTGGTGTCTTTGGTTATAGTGGCGGATGATAGCGCCTTTTTTTGAAGAAAAAAAACATTTAAAAGTCCCAAAAACATGCTATTAAGGGTTTTCAGAGTCGCTGAACACGACTCTGACATCCAATTCGCCCAATTTCGAATCCCAGACCCGAACTCGAACAACAAAGCGAAATTCAATTTTCAAAATTCATATTTATACAACAAAATCGCTTCATTTGGACTTTTTATTAATCCAAAAAGGGCGTCCGTCTACCATCCGCACTATTACCGTGTCTTTGGCTGACCAAAGACCAACAGAGGATCTCATAAATCCCCCTATATTCATCGATAAAGGAAGATGTGGCCGAGTCGATTGCCCGTAACAATTGTGTGGCACTGAAGGGCACCATCCAGTCCAGCATTGAGGGGCTGAACATGCAGCTGCGCAAACGCCTGGATCTGTTCGCCAACGTTGTGCACATCAAAGCGATGGATGGCATCCGAACACGGCACAGCAAAGCGTTGGACTTTGTCATCATTCGTGAGCAAACGGAGGGCGAATACGTGCGCATGGAACACGAATTGGTGCCAGGTGCCTGATTGTGAGCTGGACAAAACGTTCGCCGCCGTAACGAAGCGCCAGGACATAACGTCCCCCCTCAAAAAAAAAATTAGAAAGAAAACTCGAGGATTTTTTCTTTTTTCTGGAAATCCGAGCAAATTTTATTTCGAATAACACCACCTAGGTTTTCAAAAAGGCTATTTAAATTTTTTTTTCAAATTAAAAAAAAAAATTTGCGGCGACATTTTGTCACGGTTTCGTCTGGCGACTTTTTTTTGTCCTAACGACTTTTCGCGTCGACATTATATTTTGAATGTTGTTTAAGGTGTAATTGAGTGCCTGAAAATCATGACGCGAGAGAAGTGCGAAAGGGTGGCCAAATTTGCGTTTGATTATGCGACTAAACATGGCCGCAAAAAGGTCACCGCCGTTCAGTGAGTGTTTTTCAATGAATGCTTTTCTCGGGAGCAGGACAAAACGTCGCCAGCCGAAACGTCGCCGCAAAATTTTTTAAAATTTTATAAACAAAATTATCAAAAAATTTTTAGTTACCTAGCCTGGTTCGGAATTCTAGAAAAATTCGAAAAAATTTTTTATTAAGAAATTCAAGGAAAAATTTTATTTTTTTAAGTTTTTTTTCGATTTTTTTTCTTAGAAATCAACAATTTAGTTTTTATTAACACTTAGATTTTCAAAAAAGCTAAAATAACTTTAAATTTTATTAAAATTTTTAATTTTTTTTTTGCGGCGACGTTTTGAGGTGTACCCGCTTTTCTCACTCATTTTTCATATTCATTTCACTCATAGCAAAGCGAACATAATGAAATTGGGCGACGGACTCTTTTTGAATGTGTGCACGGAGACGTCGAAACTGTACCCAAAAATTGAGGTGGGCAAATTGGTGGTGTACCAATAATCATCGTACAGAATTAATGTGTGTGTAGGAAATGCGTCAGCGATAGACAGATACCGTAAACTTTTTTAGCAAATGGCATACGGTAGTTTGTGGTGGAAGCTGTACTACGATGATTTTCTTCCGAAATTTTTGTTTTTTTGGATTTTAACAAACCTTGATTATTATTTGAATTTTGATTATTTCTTACATAACTTACCACATTACCCCATACTATTACAGTACATTTGTACTGTTGAAATTACGGTATCGAATTGTTGACTCATTTTTCTCGCAGCATTTGAGCCCTCCCCCCAATTTTCATCATTTGTTTTTTTTTGCTCCAGTTTGAACAAATGATCATCGACAACTGTTGCATGCAATTGGTGGCCCGTCCTGAACAGTTTGACGTCATGGTAATGCCCAATTTGTACGGCAGCATTGTGGACAATTTGGCGGCCGGGTTGGTCGGCGGTGCGGGCGTGGTCAACGGCGAGTCGGTGGGCTCCGACTACGTGATCTTTCAGCCTGGCGCACGGCACACATTCAAAGAGGCGTTTGGAAAGTCGGAGCAAACAAAAAATTATTATTTTTTTTACAAATTTGAATTTTTATTTATTTCCAGACAAATTGCCAACCCAACCGCGATGATTTTGTGCTGTGCCAACATGCTCAACCATCTCCATTTGAACAGTTACGGCACGGCACTGCGACACGCTGTGGAGAAAGTGCTCAAAGAGGGAAAAGTGCGCACCCGCGACTTGGGAGGTGTGTGTGCCGTGCCATTCATTCATTACTCAATCAAAATTTCATAAAATGGCACCAAATTTGTACTACAATATAATGTTTTTTCCAGGCTTTGCCAACACCAGCGATTTTGCCAGTGAGGTCATTGCCAATTTCCAAATGTGAAACGAATGATTGTTGCGCGACAGAAATGTGAATGATGGCACAACATGCCGAAAAACAAAATAATTATTAGAAAAGATTTTTATTGGTTTGTTTTTTTCTTGTTATTCTGATCTCATTATCATCATCATCATTCTGTTGTTGTTGTTAATTTTGTTATTGTTGTTGTTGTTGTTGTCGTAAGAATATAATAGGCATAATTATTTATAGTTTTTTCTATTTGTTTTTTGTCTCACATAAATAATTCGTATTGTTGTATTTTATGGTAGAGACTATCATTTGTTTTTTCAATCTCATCCGACATGATTGATATGCAATGAAAATTTGCTGAAATTTTATGAAATTGGCAAAAAATTTTCTAGAATTTGCCATTTCCAAGTCATGGTAACCCCTCGGAAAGTTGGGGTCAATTAGTCAATTTTTAAGTATTGGTTGGGTTATCTTTCCGCCTCCTCCCATTATAATTCCGCCGTTTTAGCCAACCACTCATAATTTGCCTCGAGGGGACACTTCCATTGGCACAACATCACTCATCCCCCCTCCTCCCCCCGGGGGGAAATGAATTTGCACGGCACAACCAAACACACACATCTGTCATCCGCGCAGAGGAGGTCAACCGAACCCAAAATTATCAATTCATCCTTTTTTGACCGTTCATTCATTCTTCCATTATACACATAAAATATCTAATTAATTTTTAATGACAAAAGTATTTTTAAAGTGCAATTATGGTAATTACCTAATTAGGGGTGCCAAAAGTCAATCACTTACAAAGTCGCGAAAAAACCCATTTTGAGATGCAATTTTAAAAAGCTAATAACAAATGGCCAAATGTATTCGGTTCACTAATGACAGTTACATTAAGAAAGGGCTAATAAGACTGTAAGCAAAAAGCAAAAAAATTAGGATTAAACAAAAAATTTTAGGATTTTTTCCATTAGCATATAATAGTACCTACATTAAGCAGCAGCAGACAGTCGAGAAAGGGCCACCCCCCCCCCCCAATTTTGGGCGTTTTGCGGGGCGCCTGGCAGTGTCTGTCCCCGGGGGCGGCGGACATTGCCCCCGCCCCTGCCGGGGATGGGTTGGGTTGGCATATGGAGAAGAGCCATCTCGGCCCGGCGGCGGCGTCTCCCCCCCCCCCCTGCGGGTCAATTTGCCCCCGTCAATTGGGGCGGGGGCGGCAAAGGCACTGAAAATGATTTATTACTTGAGGGGCGAGAAACAAATCAAAGGAGGAAGACGGCAAAATGTTCATTCTCATTAGCTTGCCTCCCGCCTCGTCCCCACTCATTTCGGCACCCATTGAAAAAAAAATTAAATTTTTCAAAAAATTTGCATATTTTTCCCCTCGGGGCCAATTGTTTAAAGCGAAAACGCGCAGCAGAGGACAGCAGCGGGACGGAAAGCGCCGCACCAACTGTTTTAGTTTTTGATGAGAAAAAGGAACATTAGCAGCAGCAGAGGACAAAACAAATGCCCGCCGGGGATAACGGTGGGAGGAAGAAGAAAAGAAACGGAGGCTTAAACACCCTCCCCCCTCGGGATGGACATTTTTACGACGGACGACAATTCAATCCCTTGCCCCCCCCCGCTCTTTCACTTTGACTAAAAATTGATGGGCCAAAAGGTCGTCGCCAGAAGAGGGAGGGACATCACGACACGACGACAACCACCAACTCATCAGCAGCAGCAGCGGTCGTCCCGGCCCGGCCGTCCCCCGAGGCGCAAGGGGCAACGGGGGGCGGCAGGTGTCCTCTATCCTCGACTGCTGCTGACCCGCCCCCGGGGGATTGGCAAGATCAGTCCCCCTCCCCTCCATAGCCCACAAGTCCAAGGCAGGGCAGCAGTTGTCTCCAATGCCCTCCCTCTGCCTGCTTGCCCGTCCGTCCATGTGTTGTCCCCCCTCAATGCCCTTCCCCCCCGCCCATTTCCCCCGCCGCTCCCTATGGACTTTAAAATTGTAACAAATTACTATTTATTTATGTGTGTAAGTTTAAATTGGTAAAATGGGATGGATAAAAAAAGAAGCAGCAATTTACATTTTGAAAAAGCACAACAATTGCATCCGCCCTGCTCTAATTTGTCAATGGCTTTTTGGCACTTTTCTAAAAAACATTTCCGA
>CP049713.1:9968648-9986354 GCA_004148225.2 Heterodera glycines | reverse complement strand
TAATGGTTCATCTGTAAAAGAAAAATTAAAAAAAAGTCTTTACCGATTACCCCCGGATGTAAAAATGAAAAAATAATCGAGAAATTT
Organism: Heterodera glycines; assembly: GCA_004148225.2. Classification (NCBI taxonomy): domain Eukaryota; kingdom Metazoa; phylum Nematoda; class Chromadorea; order Rhabditida; family Heteroderidae; genus Heterodera; species Heterodera glycines. Next base: position 9,986,267 of record CP049713.1, on the reverse strand, counting down.
TCCAGTTTGTTGACCCGGTGTTTTTGTTTTCTGGTTTTTATGCAGTTTAGGGGACAGATTTCACATACATTTCAGATGCCTATAATATGTTTTGAAATTGACCAAGAGTACCCGCATGGGCAAGATGCCCATGAGGACATGCTCCATGTTCAGGTCAAGGCTTCGAAATTGGCAAAAATGGGTGTGGTTTTCGTGATCAATGACTTAAATAAATTTTGCAAAGTCTCGACATAACGTTTCATCCGTCAATAACTTTTTTTTTTTTGGTTGCGAATGAGAATGTCAATAGGTCATTATTTTTCCCTTTTTACAGCACAGTACTGCGCCGAAATGGTTGAAACATTTCTCGGAAAAATGTCGGACAAGGACGCGTTCCATTTGCGCAAGGAGATGAATGATGTTTTGACGAAATACGAGGCCGCCGCCATCGACGACAAATGAGAAGAGAGGGATTGATTGATTGTCTGCCAATGATTTATTACGCTTGCGCATATTCATTTGATCACAAATTGTCACTGCTTTTACGTTTTTGATTATCTGTTGGATTGTCTATTATCCCAAGTTTTCTTGGTTCCGTAAATTGTGTTTACAACATTTTTTGGAACCCATTAACTTAGGCTCTCGTGCACTTTATGAGTCCTATCGACTTATGAGTCCAATCAATTGATAATACCTGTTACCGTGCCCTCTTGGCACAGTCAAAACCCATAATTTCAATTCACACCCTCGCCTAATTTGCCCTACTGTTGTTCCCTCATTTAAAAGGAATCAAAACTGGAGTTACCAAATTTATTGTCAATTTAACAAATGGGGCAACAAAGGCAATTTGAAAGAGATCTCCTTCACCTCACTAAAAGTGATAATCGACGTCAGCAAAATTCCATGTCCCAACGTATTTGACCTTAAAACCAAAAGATTATTAGAGACTATAGGATTTGGTAGTTACATAAAGCCGAATAACCCCGTGCGGGGAATTTCGCGTTTTTCCCGCACAATCGAACACAACGTCTTCAGCCCTTTAGAGATGATTATAAAATTTAAAACAGCAAATTGCTTACCGAAAATTCCCACGTCCGAAGTAACGGTCCTCGTTGGCAATTGGCTGGCCAACAGGCAATTCGCACCGGCGATTACCGAGAACTGCATTCATCTAAGATATTTAAAAGAACAAGAATATAAAAAGGTAAAAATAGTGAAAATCATACACGGCCAATAGTTTCTGCGTGCAACGCCTCTATCGCTGCCACCAACTGTGCAAGGGTCATCGAGCCTTGGTCGATGATAAGAACATCCGGTCCGGAGTCACTGCCACTGCTACTTCCGGGCGGGCTAGGCTGTTGCATTTGAACACACTAACAAATAAGCCAATAAAAAATTTAGCGCTGTGTTGAGTAAATTAAGAAAACATCTCCAATAATAAAAAACATAAAATCATATTTTCGGATCGATGCTAACGAAATGAACAACGGTAATACTGACTTTTACTGGTCCCATAAAAAAAAGAATAAAAAGGCTGTTTTTCTACGGTTCTTCTTTCCACCCGGGGGTTATCGGGGCCGCTGATCACGAATATGACATCCATTTCGACCAATTCTAAACTCGGACCCGAATTCGAACAGAAAATCGAAAGTTCAAATTTTCGAAATTTGGATTTATGTTTCGAAAATGGTTTAAATGCACGGAAACAAACCGAAAGCCATCATTCCTGTAATAAAAAGTCATGTAAGCATTTTAAGACGAAAAATTCGTAATTCGTAAAAATGTCAAGTTTCGATTTTTTGTTCGAGTTCGGGTCAGAGTTTGGGAGTTGGTCGAATGGCGTAAATTTTTGCGCGCTATTTCAAAATTTACACTGGAAAATGCCTTTTTTGTATTTTTTATTTTGATCTGCCATAACTCGCTTCATTCCCAACTAAACTGAACAAATTTGGTATCTAAAAAAAGATTTTGAAAAGGGGAATCTTTTTCTAAGCGAATGTTAAGTAATTTGTCATCTCAGAAAAAAGTTGTCGGAATTTCAAACTTTTATCATGTTATAACTCAAGTCGGCGCGGACGACACCCAACTCGTTTTTTGCCAACTCGTTTTTTACCCAACTCGTTTTTGACCCAACTCGTTTTTATTACCCCAATTTTTTTGTAAATTTGTACTAAATAAAACAACCTAAGCATGTAAATTCAAACTGACTGAATTTCGATCAATAAAGTTTATTAAGCTTTTTGAAAACCGCAATGAAATATGAAGAACATAATAAAATTCAAAATTTGCGTTTAATTAATGATATCGACTTCATCATCTGTTGAAATAATAGCATTCTCTTCTTGCCTGTCTTCGAGCAATTCAAAATATTCAATTTCATCCAGTCCGTCAAAAGGCAAATCGGCATTGAGAAGACCATTTTCGTCCAGACTTTGTTCCGCCAAATTCCTTGCATCATCGTCAATGATCATTTCGTCAAGCTCATTTCTTTGAACGGGGTTGAACCCGATCAAGTGCCCGATTCTTCCATAATAATTTGACATCGTTGTAGTGAATTGTTCGTCATCGTAGTCAGTCCTCAAAAATGCCAAGATGTTCGCCTTTTCACCGGCGATTGCATTGTCCAATTCGATTGTAAGTTGCAGAGGCTGAGATGGTAATTCGCGCCCCTCGTCTACCGCCACTGCACTTTCTTCTTCAGCGTGGCTCAGTTCCTGTTTTTTATTTAAGTTACAGAAAGATTTTCACGTTAACCTGAAAATTTGCAATCCACCGCCCTAACAAAAAGCCGGGTTGGTAAAAGTGACGCTGACGACCATGATATGATTCAGCATGATTTGTTGTACGGTGTTGGTCGACGTCAAAAAGGAAAAAAAATGCATGACCAATACGGTTTTTAATCCATGTGTCATCCTAAAACTTCAAAATTTACAAATTTTCTGTATTGTGTTTAGACATACATAGTAGATGAGAATTTCTTCTAGTGCTCCCCGAGTTGCTATCTCCAGTGGCGAATCGGTAATGAGTTGCCGAATGAGTTGCAGCGAACGCGCGAAGTAATTTGGCGGACAAAATTGAAGCGCACCTATTTTTCTGACAATGCGCTGGAATTCAGTGCCTTCTGGTTCCTTGGAATTGTACAAATCGATTAGTCCCATCCTTTGAATGCGACGGTTGAGCGCCTGTTTCACGTGAAAAACACACATATTGGGATGGACTTCGGGGAATGCACGCTGAAAGGCAAAAACAGACGCCGGTTCATAGTCAAAATTAGCCTGTCGAATCTGAAAATTTATTTGAATGACCAAAAAGAAAAACAAAATGCCTCTAAATGTCCAGGAATTGTGTCCAATTCTTGCCGAATTTTGTCCCAAAACCTTGAATAAATGTCGCCATTTTTGCCACGCATGACGAGGTGACGAAAAAATGGCAATTTCATTTGAACAATCCAGTAGGAAAAGTTCTTGAAAGTGGTCACTGTCCCTGTGCGCCAATCGCCCTCTCAGAGTGGTCCACAGAGGAGCGCTTTCCTCACGCTGCAATTCAAGCAACGTACGCACCTTCATGGTCCGCTTGATTTGGGAACGATACAATGCCTTAATTAAACTAATAAACATTTTGTATTTTTAAAATTACTTTTTTTGTCGCTATTGCATTTCCGCACGCTTTATCGCGAATTTGCGCCTTTTCCTCATCCGTTTTGTCGCTGTAATTTTGTTCGATTCTGCATTCAATTCGCACTTTCGCCGAAGCAATGTTCTCTCTCGCGCCGAGTGCCAACTCCGCTTGGATCTTTCTTCGCTCCTCAAAAAACTGATTTAATTCAGGCTTTTCAAAAAGTTACTCACATCAACGCCTAGAAGCTCAGTCTTTGAGAATGGTTGACAAAAATGCGGGTATTTCGGACCGCTGTCTGCCCACGATTCACCAAGTCGTTTCCTTGCAGGCAATTTTGTGTCACTAGGAACTTCCTTCTTGTCCTTGATTCGTCTGCATCCAGAGCACACGTAACGCTGTCCCTCTTCTTTTTCGGGCCCTGCCGCTGTCCATTTATAGCACCAATTCGAATTTAGTGGATGATCCGTAACCATTACGGACCTACAACCAATGCGCTGACTATACATTTTATGTAAATTAGTCTGTAAATAAATAAAAATTACCTTAGAACTAAAAATTTTTAAAAATTTAAACGTTTTCTTTGGTTTTTCCATTTTCCAGTCAAAAAAACGAGTTGGGATAATAAAAACGAGTTGGGGTAATAAAAACGAGTTGGGTCAAAAACGAGTTGGGTAAAAAACGAGTTGGCAAAAAACGAGTTGGGTTTTTACCGTCGGCGCGCTGTCAAAATGTCCCTGCGTCATAATGTCCCTGCGTCATAATGTCCCAGCGTCATAATGTCCCAGCGTCGAAATGTCCCCCAAGCCAAAATGCGGGCCAGGACGTTTTCGCGTGGCTGTTTTCGCGTGGGGTACGTTTCATTAAAAATTGATCAAAATCAATTAAACAACAAAAAAATCAATCAACAATGGGATTTTCTAATTAATTGAAGGAATAATAAAAACGAAATGAACAATTTTAAGGGACATGCATGGTCGAATCATCAAAATTTTCATAGTCCTTCAATTTTCCTGCATATCCTTCGACCTGCAGACCAAGAGCCGTCATAACATCGTGAATTTCGGCATCATTGTCGTATGTGGCGTCCGCTAAAATTCGAATGATGACTGCGTCTTGCAGCACGTAGCGTTTGTGTCGTTTGTGTATGAAGTTCCGAGCTGATCTCGCTGCGTCCACTTGTTTGTCGATACTTCTGCTGACTTCATAAATAAAGTCGGAAAGGGCCGGGTGGTGACAAAGACCCTTCTAAAATTGAAGTTTTTGGGGGAGGTTTCATAAGTGAAAAAATACAGCGAAATGGAGGTGCGTTGCTTCGAGGCCATTGTTGGTTCTCGCGAGGGCAGAAGCCGCATGTGAGTGCACGTTCCAATATGGAATGAGTTTTCCCGAGTTCGAAGTTCACGATGGCGTGTTCTTCTTCAAAATCGTCGTCGCGGTCATTGTTTTCGTCGTTTGGTTCATGATGCTCAGAAGTCGTTTCGTTCTCATTGTCGTTGTTGTCCAAAAACTTACGCTTACGACTTTTTTGGAGAATTTCAATTTTGTTACGGTCCATATTGATGCTAAAGCATAAATTTTAAACGCTGACCCACAAATTGTCCATGGCGGTTGGTACAGCCTCAACTTCGAGATGATCCAAGATTTTTGTGGTGGCTTCCCTGTCATCCTGAACACGCTCCGATGGGCGGATGGCATTGCTTTCTGGGAGGCCGATGAACACCAATGTGCGTTGGCGTTCTTGCTCTGCGAGTGCGGCAGTGATTGGGTCGAGGTCCAGCACAGGTGCCATTGAACGTTTGGCGGGAGGCGGAGTGATGTTTGTTGCGTTGGTTCGCTTCATGTCGAATAATTAGAATAATAATGTAATTTTCCGGGATGTGGCTCAAACTTAATTGGACTATCACTAGTCAAAAATTTGGAACGCTTCACGAATTTGCGTGTCATCCTTGCGCAGGGGCCATGCTAATCTTCTCTGTATTGTTCCAATTTTAGTAATTCGTGGCTTGGACAAAACGTGGCTTGGACACTTTGTGGGGGCGCCATTTTAAAAGCAGATCGTATAAAGGCTTATAATTATATAATTTTCAGTTTTTTCACTAATTTTTAGAGGGGGACATTTTGACTCATTTTGGCTTGGGGGACATTATGACGCTGGGACATTTCGACGCTGGGACATTTCGACGCTGGGACATTATGACGCTGGGACATTTCGACGCTGGGACATTATGACGCTGGGACATTTCGACGCTGGGACATTATGACGCAGGGACATTATGACGCTGGGACATTATGACGCAGGGACATTTTGACGGGCAGCGACTCAAGTCTTAGGCAGCTCTTTCTAACCAAAATGCTAAAACTATTAATTTCTCTATTGATTCTAAATGTACAAAGTGATTTTGTACCCTTATAACCAAAATTATTAGAATTTTCGAATTTATGTTTTTCATGTGTTAGAGACATGAAAATAGTGGGATCGACTCATTTCCTTACCACCGTTTCCTTACCACGGAACGGGCCAACTGCGTCTGGCCAACTGCGTCTTGGGGCCAACTGCGTCTTAGTAGTAAAAGGGCCAACTGCGTCTCAGTAAAAAAATAAGACATTTTCAACGAAATTTTAAAAAATACATCCCTAAGAAATAATTTTCTCAAAAATTCATTCGCTAGATTTATTTTTTATTATCTCCGTTTTATCCAAAATGTAATAAATAAAAAGGTAAAATAAAATAACAAAAAATTAACAATCCATTTGATAATTGCTGGAAATTCCCCTAAGCAAACACCGTCTCAGACAAAAAAAAATATTTAAACATTTTTTCGACGAATTTTTCAAAAAATATACCCCTAAGAAATTAAAAATTTTCTCAAAAATTCATCTGCAAATCTATTTATTTATTTTCATGTTTGATTTTTAAAATTATTCAGCAAAATATCGCTTTGGCTCAATTTTTAAAAATCTCCGTTTTATCCAAAATGTAATAACAAATAAAATTAACAAAAAATTCACAATCCATTTGATAATTGCTCGAAATTCCCCCAAGCATTTCAATGAACAAATTCGGGTTATTTTGATTTTGGCCGTATTGGTGATCATCGTTGATTTGCGGCGGCGCTTTTTCCTGATTATAGCGCTCCAAAATCCTCAAAATTCGTCTGTCCGCTTCACGGTAACGCTTTGCTTTCATCGGCGGAGCATTCCCGGCAAGGAAATGTTCGAAGTCCACGTCGATTATTTTTTGGTGCTCACGCAAAATGTTGATGAATTTCCATATTGTCGGGTGTGCTTGTCGATTCCGATCGCATGTTGCAACGTGCGATGGTACGCCTCGGCGAAGTTGTTTGTGCGGTCCGTGCCGTTCATTGTGCGCTCATACACACTCCATTCTTCGGGACGAAACAATGGACGAGTGCGTGTGCCGTTGTTGCGAAGACGTCCAACGTAGTTGATTATAAACCTTTAAAATTACTAATGAAATTGAAAAAAGATCAAACTCAACTGACCAATCGAGAACGCCCTCAAGTTCACCCGGCAGATGATCTTCAAGGGCTGCCACTGTTCAGGAAGTTCCAATTCTTGAAGCGTTAACGGCACTGGCGGTGGCAGTTCAATTTCATGGCGGACCCGCTTCACCAGCTTAAAACAAAAACGTTGCTAAGAATATTGCATGTATTTCATTAATTTCCGGTTCAAAATTGAATTAGAATTTTCTAATGTCTTTGTTATTTGATTTTTTAACTGAGACGCAGTTGGCTCAGACGCAGTTGGCCCCAAGACGCAGTTGGCTCAGACGCAGTTGGCCAGACGCAGTTGGCGAGACGCAGTTGGCCAGACGCAGTTGACCCCTACCGCCTTACCAACCGTTTCCTTACCAACCGTTTCCTTACCAACCGTTTCCTTACCACCGTTTCCTTACCAATGTATTTGGTTCATTTCCTTACCAAAAAATTTTCGAAAAATCTTTGGTAAGAATTTCGACAATAGAAGAGAGATTTTCAATGGTTGGATGCTTATCATGAATTAGAAGTCAGTTGATTTTATGTTTAATGTATTTTTTATTTGAAATAAGCATTTTGTGAAAATCTGAGTATGAAAAATCGAAATTGATTTTTTTTCAGCGCTTTTTCCAAAAACTTTTTGGGAACAAGGGGGTCCGGCGGCGCCTATCGGCGCCGCCGGGAAAAATTTTGTAATTTTTAATGCGATTTGTTAACAGATTTGTCCACAAAAATTACCAAATTTTGTGATTTTGAGCAAATTTTTATGGTCCGGCAGTGCCGACAGGCGCCGCCGGGGGAAAAATTAAGAATTTTGACCCTATTTTCATTAAAAAAATTCTTTATTTTGCGGTTTTTCTCAAAAACCCACAAAAAGCCTCAAAGCCTCATTTTGAAAATTTAGCCTCATTGACCTATCAAAAAACCACAAAATGAGGCTAAAGCCTCAGATCTGCGAGCCCTGCTTTTAACCATCAATTTATCATTGCTTTTTTGCCCGGAATTTCTCGCAATTATGAGATGATACCATGATTTGAAACTGATAAAAAGTGTTTTTTTATTTGAATGTTTTAATCTCAATATTTACTACTAGGGAACTGATTTTTAGGGATGAAAAAACTGATCAATTTTTACGGAAGTTTTCTAAATTTTTTGGTAAGGAAATGAACCAAATACATTGGTAAGGAAACGGTGGTAAGGAAACGGTGATAAGGAAACGGTTGGTAAGGAAACGGTTGGTAAGGAAACGGTGGTAAGGAAACGGTGGTAAGGAAACAACACCAACCCGAAAATAGTACGCCAAAAATAGAGAAAAAGTAATGAATTTTCATGTTTTATATACCGTATTTCCTGTATTTGAAGGCCCGGGCCTTCTATTTTTCAACCCCTCCAAAAAGGGGCCTTAAATTAGAGGGGGGCCTTCTACCAAGGGGGGGGGGCCTTCTATTGTTCAACCCCTCTAAAGTAAAATAGGTATGAACATGATAGATTTACCTACCTATACCTACCTAATTTATATAGTAATAAAATTTATTTACCTAGGTATACAAATTTATTTAAATAAATTTCTTTATAAAATGGACCCATCAAATAAATGTGGCGACGCCGACAAATTAGTAAAGCATCCTTTTATTATTCATTTGCTCTCGAATAATGTTTATTAAGGTCTGTTGCTTTTGCAACAAACCCACGTCTGGTGCTCACCGATGTCGAAAATGCTCCAGGCCTTGTCACGCCATTCCACCATGCTCACTCTCAAGCGATGGTGAAGAAGGATACGGATCAAAAGTCATCTGTGGCGGATGCGACCTCATTGGTGACAGTGACATCGACGGAAATGCAAATGCCGTTAGCTCGGCACAATCTACCAGCAAAGCAACAACCGAGGATATGGTGTTTTCACAACTTTCGCGAAAGCGTCGAGGATTTACCATCAAGGAAAAATTGGACATCATTGAACACGCAAAAAAGACATCAATTCACGCTGCCAGCAGACATTTCAAAGTCAGCCGAGACAACATTCGCTGTTGGAAGAAAGAAGAAGCAAATTTGAGGAAAATGTAAAACTATGATACCTAACTACTTTTTTAAATTGATTGTAATTAAGGACAGAATCGTGTAAGCGTAAGCGCCTCTTTGGTGCCGGAAGGAAATTGACAGACGCCAATTTCGATGATGCTCTAGCGAATTGGGTGCGCGAACTTCGACAGAAGAAGTTACGCGTGACGCGCACCATGGTTTTTTCAAGGGCACAACAAACCAGCCCCAACTACAAAAATTTGGAAAATTTTTCTGTAAGAATTCGAGTAATTTAAATCATATTTTAAGTTTTTAGGCAAGTCATGGATGGTTGGAAAGCTTTATGAGCCGCCACAGCTTTTCGTTGCGAAAACCAACAACACTTGCACAAAAACCACCCGATAATTATGCCCAAGCAATTGTCAATTTTATTGTCTATGTTCAAAAATTATGGCACGAAAAAAAGTAATGATAAGCGGAAAAAGTGTTAAGCAGATTCTAATTTTAGTTACTCTGGTGTCTTTGCGTGCGATGAGACAGCAGTTTGTCTTGACCCAACAGGCGGAAATTGTGTTTCAGAGAAGGGTGCCAAGTCCGTTACGGTGCTAACAACAGGCCATGAAAAGGCAAGGGTGACGGTGATGTTGACGGCAAGATCTGACGGGACGAAGCTGCGTCCCTTTGTTTTACTGCATAAGAAGATACCTGTGCCTGACATTGCCAAACGTTTTAAGAACGATTTAGTGTTGTGTTGGTGTGGCCGTACATGGATGGACAACGAACTAACAACAAAGTTTTTAGAGGAAGTGCGAATGTTTATTTATATTTTTAAAGAAATTAGGTATGTAATTAAGGTGCTTGGCAATTTTGCGTTCGGGAGACGGCTTCTTATTTGGGACAGCTTTCGTTGTCATATCAGTGACGATACAAAGCAGACACTCAGGCGGTTATCTATTGAATCTGCTGTCATTCCCGGTGGCACTACGAAATACATTCAAGTACTAGACAATTCAATTTAAATCAAGGAAAATTATTTTAGCCCCCAGACGTGTGTTGGAACGCACCGTTTAAAAACAAAATCAGGCAAATTTACGATGAATGTCGAAGCCCGGTCCCGGGCCCGGTCAATTTGACAGGGCTAAAACGGGCTTAAATTTCGCCAGCGAAACTGCCCAAAACTTGAAAAAATTAATTATTTATTTATGGCGAAATGTCTTTAATTCAAAATTCCAAGATAAAACTTTGGATTTTTGAAAAATTATATAATTTAATTCGACAGATATTTAGAAAACCTCAAAAATCCTTTATGGCCTCGGACCAATGATTTCCTAGAATTTATAAAATTTAATCCATAAAAATTTTTAGAAATGAATGCATCAGTCTGGAAAATAGTGTCCAACAAAACCTCACCTTGTGCGCGCTCTCCAATTTTTTGACCACCGCCCCAACTGTGGCCGTTTTGCCGGTCCCCGGCGGTCCGCAAATGTAAACGGCCAACGGTTTTGGCTATCTTTTTTCAACAATCCATGCTAATTCGGAATATGTCAAGAATTTTGAAGAACTGGAGAAGGCGAAAAAAAAATCCAAAGAAAAAGTTGAGAAACAGCCGACGATCGAAAATTTAATAGGCACAAATTTGACCAGCAGCGGTAGTTTTGTGTTGGTAAATTTTACGGATTTTGGTTTTTTTAGGCATTTTGTCTGTGGCTGACAAACGAATTATCAGCATGATAACCTGTAACAATCTGTCATTTGGTTTGCTATCTGACCCGACTTTTAAAGCTCAGTGTAAATATGAGCTGAAGGATGAAAGCGATTATCGGTAAGTCAAAGCAATTAAAATTTTCAATCACTCATTAAAATTTTCGTCCGTCACATTTAAAGCTGGTCCAGGTAAGGCACTTGGGATTTAGATGATTGCGCCAATCTCAGCTTCACAATTGATTGTTGGGCAGGTCCATCAGACAATTTTTTAAGGTAATTTTAGGCTTCAAGAAGCGGTATTTCAAAAAATAATTAAGCTTGACTGGTCACGGCGTCACAAAAAATTGGGTGCAAAAGAATTTTGTACTCGCTGTTCACCATTTTCACTTCTATCGAATCGCCGCCAGCAAAAAGGAACGAATCATTTTTTGCTCAAATGGAGGAAATTGTCAATTTTTCACAGGACAAAAGTCAAGTTACATTATCATTTTATCTTTCAATTTAAATATTTTAGCTCAATTTTCGTCTCAAAGCGACATTAACTCCGAATTTAACGAATTCCTTAGTTTTGAGAGAGCAGCAATCAATTCTGACCCGTTTGAATGGTGGAAGAAACATGGCCCAAAATTTCCAATGTTATCAAAATTGGCGATGAAATATTTGTCAGCCCCTGCGACAAGCGTGCCGAGCGAGCAGACTTTCAAAGTGGCGAGGGATGTTTATGATTATAGACGTTCGAGTCTGACGCCGAAAACCGCGGAAATGTTGATATTTTTGAACAAGGCCATTCCAATGTTGGACTACAAATATTGATTGACTTTTATTGGATGATAAAAAAATGCATTAAGATTTTCCATCAAACTTTTATTTAAAACAGTAATATATGAATAACCAATTTTTTATTTGTAAATTAATTTTCTAAAATTTTGAAAAAAGCCCGGTCCCGTACGGGCGCCCGGTCAAATTTTTGGACCGGGCCCGGGACGCCCGGTAAAACGGGCTTTTTTTGAACGGGCGGCCCGCCCCGGTCAATTTTCGAAGCCCGGTCCCGGGCCCGGTACTTTCAAAATTCCGGGTTCTATTACAAACCTTTAAAATTTACTAATGAAATTGAAAAAAAATTTAACTCAACCGACCAATCGAGAACGCCCTCAAGCTCATTAGGTAGATAGTCTTCTAGTGCTGCCAACGCGGGTGTAAGGTCCGCCAGCGGCACGAACGCCAGCGAAGTGACCATTTTGGCTGCTCGTGCAAAGGCTGCGTCTGTTTTGAAACGCTAAATTTGAGAATTTAAAAATTAATTTTAAAAAATTCTCACGTGAGTTTGCTCGTCGGTAAGACGCGCTTTCATGTTGCGCACCAAATGGAATAAGCAAAAATTGATTGAGCACTGTGGATGTTTAGCACGGAAGGCGTTGACCATCGCCTGTTCGAAGTCCATGGAAGCGTTTGTCGGCGAAAAGGTCGGCCAGCGGTGGCGGACCATGTCAAACATCCTTTCATACGTGGACTGCGACTTGCACGTCAGTATGCAGTGAGGGACCGGAAACACCCATTTATCACGACTGAAATTTGGAGAAAATGATTGAAAAACAAAATTGACAAAAGTACCGCGCCAAAATGACGTAAAGTTGCGAAAAGAGCGCCGGTGCACTTGCGAAGGTTCCATCAGCGTAAATGTACTTCATTTCGGAAGCCCAATTTCCGAAAGAAAGCCGGCCAAAAATGAGAATTCTAAAATTAAAGAAATGGCTGAAAATTCCCATTAAACACACCGTTGTTGTCCTTCTCGGTTCTGATCGGTATACGTTCCAGAATCGGCAAGAAGGAAAAGCTCCTGCGTTTCTTCGGTGCGTTTGTAGATTCTGTACTGCTCTGGAAGTTCCAATTCTTGAAGCGTTACCGGCACTGGCGGCGGCAATTCAATTTCATGGCGGACTCGCTTCACCAGCTTAAACTCAAAAATGTGAAAAAGTAAAAAAATAAATAGATTTTTCACTTTTTTTGTCGCGTTCTTTGTTGGAATGTTCGCCATTACTGGCGTTGAATTTGCTGAAGAGTGTGTGCCCTGATTGCTGCTGGCGTTTCCATCGTTTCAGCAGCACGTCGTTTAATGCCGGTGGTGATTTTTTGTGCGACGACATTTTAGATTTACCTACCTATACCTACCTAATTTATATAGTAATAAAATTTATTTACCTAGGTATACAAATTTATTTAAATAAATTTCTTTATAAAATGGACCCATCAAATAAATGTGGCGACGCCGACAAATTAGTAAAGCATCCTTTTATTATTCATTTGCTCTCGAATAATGTTTATTAAGGTCTGTTGCTTTTGCAACAAACCCACGTCTGGTGCTCACCGATGTCGAAAATGCTCCAGGCCTTGTCACGCCATTCCACCATGCTCACTCTCAAGCGATGGTGAAGAAGGATACGGATCAAAAGTCATCTGTGGCGGATGCGACCTCATTGGTGACAGTGACATCGACGAAAATGCAAATGCCGTTAGCTCGGCACAATCTACCAGCAAAGCAACAACCGAGGATATGGTGTTTTCACAACTTTCGCGAAAGCGTCGAGGATTTACCATCAAGGAAAAATTGGACATCATTGAACACGCAAAAAAGACATCAATTCACGCTGCCAGCAGACATTTCAAAGTCAGCCGAGACAACATTCGCTGTTGGAAGAAAGAAGAAGCAAATTTGAGAAAAATGTAAAACTATGATACCTAACTACTTTTTTAAATTGATTGTAATTAAGGACAGAATCGTGTAAGCGTAAGCGCCTCTTTGGTGCCGGAAGGAAATTGACAGACGCCAATTTCGATGATGCTCTAGCGAATTGGGTGCGCGAACTTCGACAGAAGAAGTTACGCGTGACGCGCACCATGGTTTTTTCAAGGGCACAACAAACCAGCCCCAACTACAAAAATTTGGAAAATTTTTCTGTAAGAATTCGAGTAATTTAAATCATATTTTAAGTTTTTAGGCAAGTCATGGATGGTTGGAAAGCTTTATGAGCCGCCACAGCTTTTCGTTGCGAAAACCAACAACACTTGCACAAAAACCACCCGATGATTATGCCCAAGCAATTGTCAATTTTATTGTCTATGTTCAAAAATTATGGCACGAAAAAAAGTAATGATAAGCGGAAAAAGTGTTAAGCAGATTCTAATTTTAGTTACTCTGGTGTCTTTGCGTGCGATGAGACAGCAGTTTGTCTTGACCCAACAGGCGGAAATTGTGTTTCAGAGAAGGGTGCCAAGTCCGTTACGGTGCTAACAACAGGCCATGAAAAGGCAAGGGTGACGGTGATGTTGACGGCAAGATCTGACGGGACGAAGCTGCGTCCCTTTGTTTTACTGCATAAGAAGAGACCTGTGCCTGACATTGCCAAACGTTTTAAGAACGATTTAGTGTTGTGCTGGTGTGGCCGTACATGGATGGACAACGAACTAACAACAAAGTTTTTAGAGGAAGTGCGAATGTTTATTTATATTTTTAAAGAAATTAGGTATGTAATTAAGGTGCTTGGCAATTTTGCGTTCGGGAGACGGCTTCTTATTTGGGACAGCTTTCGTTGTCATATCAGTGACGATACAAAGCAGACACTCAGGCGGTTATCTATTGAATCTGCTGTCATTCCCGGTGGTACTACGAAATACATTCAAGTACTAGACAATTCAATTTAAATCAAGGAAAATTATTTTAGCCCCCAGACGTGTGTTGGAACGCACCGTTTAAAAACAAAATCAGGCAAATTTACGATGAATGTCGAAGCCCGGTCCCGGTCCCGGGCCCGGTCAATTTGACAGGGCTAAAACGGGCTTAAATTTCGCCAGCGAAACTGCCCAAAACTTGAAAAAAATTAATTATTTATTTATGGCGAAATGTCTTTAATTCAAAATTTCAAGATAAAACTTTGGATTTTTGAAAAATTATATAATTTAATTCGACAGATATTTAGAAAACCTCAAAAATCCTTTATGGCCTCGGACCAATGATTTCCTAGAATTTATAAAATTTAATCCATAAAAATTTTTAGAAATGAATGCATCAGTCTGGAAAATAGGTCTTTTTGAAAAATTAAAAGATGGCAAAATGGCGGAGTGCCGCGAATGCAAAGCAAATGGAAGAGCCAAATATGAATTTGGCCTGCCAGACATCAGCACCAAATCGCTCAAAAACCATCTTTTTTCAACAATCCATGCTAATTCGGAATATGTCAAGAATTTTGAAGAACTGGAGAAGGCGAAAAAAAAATCCAAAGAAAAAGTTGAGAAACAGCCGACGATCGAAAATTTAATAGGCACAAATTTGACCAGCAGCGGTAGTTTTGTGTTGGTAAATTTTACGGATTTTGGTTTTTTTAGGCATTTTGTCTGTGGCTGACAAACGAATTATCAGCATGATAACCTGTAACAATCTGTCATTTGGTTTGCTATCTGACCCGACTTTTAAAGCTCAGTGTAAATATGAGCTGAAGGATGAAAGCGATTATCGGTAAGTCAAAGCAATTAAAAAAATAATTTTTTAGGAAAAGAGTTCTCCCGGAAGCATACAAACTCGTCAAGGCAAAAATACTCAAGGATTTAGATGATTGCGCCAATCTCAGCTTCACAATTGATTGTTGGGCAGGTCCATCAGACAATTTTTTAAGGTAATTTTAGGCTTCAAGAAGCGGTATTTCAAAAAATAATTAAGCTTGACTGGTCACGGCGTCACAAAAAATTGGGTGCAAAAGAATTTTGTACTCGCTGTTCACCATTTTCACTTCTATCGAATCGCCGCCAGCAAAAAGGAACGAATCATTTTTTGCTCAAATGGAGGAAATTGTCAATTTTTCACAGGACAAAAGTCAAGTTACATTATCATTTTATCTTTCAATTTAAATATTTTAGCTCAATTTTCGTCTCAAAGCGACATTAACTCCGAATTTAACGAATTCCTTAGTTTTGAGTAGAGACCGGCGGGAACGGGATTCCCGCGGGAAAACACGGGAATCCCGTTCCCGTTTCCCGTCTTTTTTGCCTGACGGGAATTTTACGGGAACGGGAAAAATGACGGGAATCCCGTTCGGGAATCCCGCCCCGTTCTTTTTCGTTTTCCCGTTCCCGTTCCCGTTCCCGTAAATTTTTTCTCAAAAACGGGAATAAAAGTACACTGGTAAGAATGGGGGTCTGAGTGAAAAAATTTGAAGGAAATTGGTGGTAAAAGAGAGATTTTTTGTGAAAAAAATAAATATAAATTCATTTTAATTCATTAGCGTACATATTTATGTAGCCTAATGGTTAATACTTCTGGTCTTTCATTATTTGTCTCCTGAGTTCAATTCCCCATTAGGATAGGTTATTTTTCATATTTTCTTTAAATTATTTTATTTGAAATTTAATTAATAAGAAAGTTTGTCTAACTTTAAAAAATATTTTTTAAATAGCCATAAGCCCACAAATTAATCATTTTTTGGACGGCGCAAATGAGGCCAGCGGACCGTCTACGGTCATCGACGAAGACGGGGCTCGCCCCGTTCGCACACCAACAGACACGGGTACCGCCGCCAATGAACAGTCCATTTGACTGAAAATTCGGGGGAAAAATTAATGTAGGCCAAAGGTTGTGCCAATAATGGACGGCATGTTTTTTTTTTACCAATTGTCCAAGCCGTTCAAATGGGCAAATGTATGTCCGATGCCGCTCCTCCGAGTCCCGTGCCGACTCCACGGGTGCGCGTCCGTTTGGACCCAAAAAGCGTTGCTCCCGTACCACGACAACGGAAGGGAGTCGACGGAAACGGATGGCAAGTTGGTCTAAAATAGGTAAATTATAAACAGGGAAAAACAGTAATTATGGATGGACAAAGGATAAAAATGTAAATTTGAAGAGGCCAATTTTTTTGGAATTTTTCCAAAAAAGGATTGCCAAACTTACGAATAAATCCATCAATTTTTAGTTTATCTGTATGAGTATGAATTGAGCAGATAAAACACTGACTCAAAATGTGGTCGTCGTGACGGAACATTTCGTAGAAAATCACTTGGTCATCCACCAACACACTGAGAACGGGCCGATCTTTATTGATGCCCATCCCCTGGACGAACAGCTCAACAATCACCTGGAAATTAAATAATTGGCATGTCATTTTTTTGATTTACATAATTTGGCCTATTATCCGCTCTTTATCGATTCCCGTTTCCCGTTCCCCGTTCCCGGAAATTTTTTTTTACCGGACTCTAGTTTTGAGAGAGCAGCAATCAATTCTGACCCGTTTGAATGGTGGAAGAAACATGGCCCAAAATTTCCAATGTTATCAAAATTGGCGATGAAATATTTGTCAGCCCCTGCGACAAGCGTGCCGAGCGAGCAGACTTTCAAAGTGGCGAGGGATGTTTATGATTATAGACGTTCGAGTCTGACGCCGAAAACCGCGGAAATGTTGATATTTTTGAACAAGGCCATTCCAATGTTGGACTACAAATATTGATTGACTTTTATTGGATGATAAAAAAATTCATTAAGATTTTCCATCAAACTTTTATTTAAAACATTTTGAAATCGCGGGATTAGGCAATAAAATTATAAATCGAAGGATTAGACATAATAATACGCGTAGAAACGGCAAGCACGTACAATATAACACAGATGCAGCTCAGGGACACTGTAGATGTACAAATTGCCATGGCGGCCCGCCCCGGTCAATTTTCGAAGCCCGGTCCCGGGCCCGGTACTTTCAAAATTCCGGGTTCTATTACAAACCTTTAAAATTTACTAATGAAATTGAAAAAAAATTTAACTCAA